>WHYT01017555.1:121872-172122 GCA_009806455.1 Tetrax tetrax
GCAGTAATACACTGATGTCTGTCTTACCAGGACTAATTTGAAATATAAGATTATAAGCAGTATGTTAAAGTTGTTTCTAAAAAAAAAAAAATAATAAAAGCAGCCCTTTATAAAAGTTGAAGCAGACAGTAGGACACTGACACGAATGCGTCCCTTGGAGCTCTGGTTTTTCCATGTTGTGTGCTTCGTAGGCAGGATGTGTAAAAAAGCTCCAACCTTAGTTTGAACTCATCTTTACGCTGTGATTAGATCTAAACTTTCCCATGATTCCTTCAAAAAGGGCTGCTGAAAAATCCTTCTGTTTACCAAACAGTTTACCATTTGTTTCAGATGTACCTCAAAGCTGACCTGTAGGATTACTCTCTTCAGAGGTGAAAAAGGGTAATTCATTTTTTATGTTCATTTAATCTTGAAATTCTTTCAAGAGCTGGCTGTGCAGGAACCGGTGCGTTTTATTTTGCGATGGCATCATTTTATTCACCAAACATTGTTTGCTGCACAATGTGTGTTTACAAAATGGGTTAGAAATTCTTGTGAAAGAAGAAAGCCTATTTGAATTTGTGAGGTTTTTTAAAATACAATTGAGTAAGACTCTCTTCTACAGAATGAAAAAGGAAATAGTCATATGTTTTCTTAATAAGATGAAAGATATCTGTGTTTGCTTTGAGATTTTTATGTTTGTTTGTTTTAAAAGTATTCCCATCTTTAATATTTTTGTACTTTACAAACATAATCTTGTTCCAGACAGCTGTGATCTCTGGTCTCCTCTAATTCCTAAAGTAGACAAGACCAAGTCAAATTTTCCAGAGTATCTGGCTAAATATCCTCTGAAATCTAATTGAACTGAAAGTGAATGCTTACAGTAAAAGTTCAGATTAGAGTGCAAAGTTTGCATGAGAAATTCCTTTCTTGAACTTAATCCTGTGGTGGTTTTCATATGAAGCATTCTCATCATAGATTTCATGGTTGTAGTATTTTTGTAGATTGCAGCAAGTATGCACTAAGCCGAGTAAACCGTGCTGTGCTTTGGGTAGGTATTTTTCTTTCAAACATACCTCCTCACTTCTCTTAATTTGCTGCTGCTTAATTTCCTGAGCTGACTCACCGTGAGGCTGTTAATTACAAGCCTGTTGAGCTATATGTAAATGTGGTATGAGCCAGAGGAGATAAATGCAATTTCTTGTATTTGTTGAGATAGCACAGTTTACAAAATCGGTGACAGCTGAACAAAGCGCATTTAGGTCAAAATGATGTTTCTGTTTAGTAGGTGAGAATTACTGTTCCTTGAGTGCCCTAAGACACCTCAAGCTAAAAACGCATCGCTCGAAGTAGTTCCGTGTGGAGGTGTTATGATACTTGTATCAAAGTATGAAAAATGCTTTTTGCTAAATACTGCAAATTTTGATGTGTTGTTTCAGATCGTTTTATGCAGGTGCAGTTCAATTGATACATACTAAGTTCTGAAGACCCTTTGAAAAAAATCATAAGCACACACACTGCTGGAAAGAGATATAAATAAAACCTTCGATGATCTTTTGGAATAGAAAGAACAGCTTATTTGTAGATCCATCATTGAAGTTCTGTAAAATGAAAAACACCACCTTAAAATTCTGAGTAATGTATTGGTATTGCTGATGCTTGCAAGTGAGTGAAGTGCATCGTGGTGAAGATGTCTAGATAGTCATTATTGGTCTTTTTTACATACTTTGTAATCAATCAAAATAGTTTCTTGAAGATTATTTCTATTTGTTTGCAAGTTATGTCACATGCAGGAAGATTTATAGGTGCCAATAAAAATCCATATTGATTTCCCACAGTCAGCTGGGAGTTCACTTGAGAAGTCAATCATTAGTTGAATGAGTGTCCAAAATATGTTCTAATTTCTATTACTAGTTTCAGTTTTTAAGCAAAAAAATGAATATTTTGAAAGGAACATACAGTAGGTTCCGAGTTCTGGCAGGTAAGGATTCACGTTTTTCATTCGGTGCTACTGATGGAGTTGTGTGCCTGGATGCCCGGGATGAGGGATGCTGGGGGGAGCGAGGTTACAAGCACAGTGAGCCAGGGAATGGCTGGTGATGTGGTGCCCTCTGCCCCTCCAACGCACGGCGTTAGGGCTTGATTCCAGGGGTGAGAGGAGGAAATGAGAGGTAGGAGACCCAGAAGGGAAGGATGCAAGAGAGGAGGGCAAAGCGAGGGTGTTGGTGGGGTCGGGTGACCGCACTGCGAAGAGCTGGAGGAGACAGCCCGCCGGCGGCTGGGAAGGGGTGCTGGGGGCTGTGGATGGTTCATCCTGGGCGCTTACCCTGCTCCGCAGCCTGACTGCGGTGCCTGCTGCAGCCCCGCCCGTTTCTTGGTTTCTTTTTGCAAAGTGATGTGAAAAAGCAGAGGAGAAGACATTACAGTGGAGGAGGTCGATGTTATCTGATGATTCCCGTTATTCCATCCATGTTCTTTCATGTTGGGATGGTGCAAGTTTGGATTTGGGTGGTGAAGGAGCTAAAGCTTTGCAATATGTGTTATCCGTCTCCTGGGACGCAATCATGCAGCTTGTCCTCTGCATTCACGGTGTCCTGGGGCTGAGCAGAAGGATTTTGGCTTTTCATCTTATTTCTGTTGACAATGTTCTTGTGCTCCCGAGGAGAGATTTTTGAGAGAGGAGGTAGCACCATCTCTGCAGGTCAGATAGAATGGTTATAATTAATTGGTGATACATTCTCCTTACACTTACTTTCATGGACAGCTTATGAGATATCCACACTAATGGATTGATCCTGTTTAATGTATATTAGTAATTAAAGAAAATACATTTTTAAGAGGCAAGGATATATTTAATTTTAATAACTACCTTTCCCTGAATCAAGAAGTCTTTGCGCAGAACTCTAATGGGTAACATTAGTCAAATGTGTGATAGATCAAATTGTTAAGTATGAAGGGTGTTGTTAATGTAACGCAGAAGAGAAATCTTGTGAGGTAACTCTGAATAACACACAGAAAGAGTGCATTCATCATGGTATGCTGACAAAACATCTGAGTAATGGTGGCCATTAAATCTTTTGTCATGGCTAAGATATGAAAAAAGAAAACAAGTTAAAGTGTGAGCCATTTAGGAAAATTGCCATTTGACATGTAAACCTTTCTGCCTCTGTGTATTCTTTCCTGTGTTATGGAATGAATTTGCATTTTAGAAGGAAATTTGATTTGCCTAGCAATTACAGACAAAAAGGTGAATTTCAATCTCTAGTTAGTCAAGCATTTAAATGGAAAAAGCAGAGCTTTCTTGCTTTTTTCTTTTTTTTTTTCTTTCTTTCCTTTTTTTTTTTTTTTTTTTTTTTTTTTTTTTTTTTTTTTTTAATTCCCTCCTTGATCCATGACTTTTGTTTTAACACAGTTTGGAAGGCAAGGGGGGGAACCCCACAAAAAAACAACCAACCCACAACACTTGAGAGGATTTGATTTATTGATTTATTGGTTTTTGAAAAAGACCCAGTATCCCACCATCTGTATTGTCTTTGCCTGACCCTGTGTGTGAACAGATCTTAACTGGATCGTCCTAAAGCCCAGGAGAAGGGAGCGGTTCAGAACCGCTCAGCACTGCTCTTCATCCCCGCGTAAACACGCTTGCTGGGTTTTGTAGTGCGGGGTTGGAAGAAGACTTTGAACAAAATTCAGACAGGAGTGATGTCATAACGTACAATTTCAGTGATTATACGAATCTGGAAATATCCAGTCCTTGCCAGTGCCTGTGTTGGCAAATGATGGTCGGTGGTTATCTGCTGCACCGAAGAGTTGCTGGGAGGAGCCGTGCATCGTGGTGCCCAGTTGCATTGCTGCAGCAGAAATATGAGACACTGAAGAGTTGCAGTAAGAGAAGTCAAACTCCGAGTACGCAGTTATTCTGATGTGGTGGCTGAAAACTGATAGTTTTCTAAAATGAATGAACTCAAAATAATTAGTTACCAATTTCAGGTTGTGGATGGAATTGGCGTTTTGTAGCAGTGGGTTCCAATATCGCGTTTCATAAGAAGGTAGGTAGGAAGAAACTAGTGATGCTGAAATAAAGAAAGAGTTTCTGGTGAGATGTTCTGAAGTGGATGGAAAGGTCTGTCAGCTCACCGGGTGTAGCCACACATGCAATGTTCTGGTATTCTGTTCGGAGGAAAGGAGGCAAATTAGAATAAAAACCATATTTAATCAGGAAAGAATTTGTAACGAAATTGTCCAGATGGTTTATCTTAACCTTAGCAGCAAAATATATTAGCCAGATTAGAAATTTAGACTTTAGTGATATGGGAGGGAGTAGCTGGTGAGTCATTGCTCCGAGCCAGCCAGGACCCACCGCCAGCACCAGCCCTCAGCATTAGTAATGAAATTATTACTGCGTTAATGTGTTTGGAGAGGGCAACCCAACGAGTAACCTTTCGCTGGAAAAGCATGTTAGGTTTAATATGAACTATTTTCCTGCGGGGGTGGTGGTGGGAGCGGGAGCGCTGGTGTTGAGCAATAAGCAGAACAATTAAAGACAGCAAAAGTGAGCAGCCTTTGGGGAACGCCGAGTCCCGCTCTAAAATAAAAACCTTCCAGATGACTTCGGATCGCTCCGTGTTACATGCAGTACACAATCAGATCAACTTTGCCCTTTTGCACAACTGCTTCTTGAAGGTCTTGTAGGGTCTCAGAGCTGACCCTGCGTTCTTCTGTCCGAGACCCAGCGCTGCTGGGCGTCTGCGGTGGCGAGCGCGGTGGGGTTCGGCTGTACGCGAATTGCTAGGCTGTACGTTGGGGCCTGTGCTTCTGTGAAGGAATGTGAGTACATACCAGTTCAGCTCTAATCAGACCGAAGTCAGATGAAGAAGGTTAGTTCAATTTGCCTTTACAGGTATTTTCTTTCAGGTGTCGTCTTTTATTCAAATTATATAAAATATATTTACCATCTAGATTCCTGTGGTATATTTTTCAGGAATATGAAGTTTTAGAGCTTACTTTGCAGAGAAATCTTAATATTTCTGGCAATTGGATCATCTAAATAGGGCAATGGAGCACAGCTTTGAGTAGTTGGGCTTTGGGGTTTTTTTGGTTCATTACTTGATTGGATTTCTTTAAATTAATGGTCAAACTTTAGTGGTGCAGGTTTTATTTTAATAGATGTGGCTCTTTCAAAAACCTGAATTTGATACTTGCAACTTGGAAATACTTTTCAAGTGTAACTTGTGCAAGTTTGTTGAGTTTGTTTTAGTGTAATCTCTTCCAAAAATAAACTTAAGATAGCTTTGAACTATCAAACTGTGGTATTTCATTAGTGGTATTTATAAAGTAAGGAAAGAAAGGCAGGCCTGCAAATTCTTCTGCAAGTTGTTACAGCAAAGTAGCAGCCCCCAGAAGAACCAAAGTGGACTGGATCTATTTATAATTTTAAACTATAGAGAAATCAGTAAAATAGCTGAAAGCATACAGGAGACAGAGAGGAGGGCACGGGAAGGAGAAGGGGTACGGTAGCCAGTAATGGAATAAGAACATAAGGAATATATGTGGAGGTTATGGAATCTTCTGACCTCACTTAGAGTATTGTCTTTGTTCTGGTTACCATATTCTTTAAAGATGTAACATTTGAAAAGGGGAATTTGATTGACCTTCTGACTAAAGATAGGAACTCTGAAGAGAGGCTAAAATCATGAATTTCTATAACCTTTAAAGAGCAAAGGTTGAAAGGCATTTAATTGAAAAATAGAAAATCTCCTGAATTATATATCAATATATAACTCTATTTCTTTTATATCAGAAATTATTATTAAAGGAAGACTATATGTCAGTTGGGGAACAAGTAACTCGGCAGCCTCTGTGTGCTTGCTCCTTTTGCCCTGCTCTTTCAGGCACAAAGCACGCAGGCTTCCCTTTCCCTTCTAAAATTACCAAAACTTATTTGGAAAAATGTAAAAATGTGTTGATCAATGAATGTGGGGGGAAAAACATAGGAAGAGGTCTGAAATGACTCAAATGTTCCAACAATCGTACTGATCATTGCTGGAGAGGATTGCAGGATTCTCCTGCGTGTCTGAGGGTGGTAATGCTGGTCAGCCTCTCTGAAATGTGCCGAACATTGGGATAGACCAAAAAACACGTCGAGGGACTTGAAGTCTATTTCTGGCAAGGTTCCACACCCTTGGGTGGCCGAGCCCCGCCGCTCACTCCTCAGGTGAGGTGCTGTGCTCCGCACACGCGTGGCCGTATCCGTCCAGCGGAATTTTTCCTCTGAAGCAGCGGGAAGCGAACCAGATCGGGGGAAGCTCTGCAGCGCTGGCGTAGCCTAGAACTGTTCTAGAATTACCAAAGTACAGCGTGTAGTTTAAATTGCACATGTGAACAGACTCTTAAAAAGAGACTGTATAACTAGATGAGTTTTAAAATGATGCTATTCAAAAATATTTTGTCTAATTATCTAATACTTCAGCTTTACTTAGTCAGTGAAGAGATTAGTATAAGGAGACAGACTGGTAAAATTGAGGATGCCTGAATCTTTCAAAACAAATATACCCAAGAAAATAAGATGCATTTATAGCCTCATATTTATAAATTGAAGTCTAGCTTGAGAATGCTTTGTGGTTTACCAAAAAGAACAACCTTTGTGGAAAATGCCCAGGTCCAGGTCGGTCTGCACTCACCTGTGAAACATCACCTAAAAACCATGTTGTGAAGTAGTGGGTAAAAATAAGAAGCTCACAAAAGGGAGTTAACCAGCAGCAGTATTTTGGCAGGCTTTTTCCAACCAGTGACACCAAAAAAGAACTGAATCTGTTTAACTTTGCCATTAACTTGTTTAAATGAAATCACTTTTCTAGGAAATTAAGAGCTCCAAGTTGATAGACTCACTATTTCGCTTTATCTTTGATAAATGTTGTTTCTGTACTCTTAGTCTAATAGTTTTTGCCACTGATGTCACTGTTTAGGTACAATAATTTAAACACTTTAATTGAGTTTAAATTGGGCAGCTTTTAAATGCAGTTCTAATGCAATCTAGTCCTGTGTGGTAGCTGTCTTGCTTGCCCCTTTCAGCATGCAGTCGCATTATTTAAATGTTTTATGCTGAGAATATTAGGATGTTTTCATTGTTCTGTATTTGTAAATTACTGCCGTTTTGAGAAAGATGCCTGGTCACTTGAGCTCGTGTATTGATTGAATCTTGCCGTTGAATGGGATCCATGGGAACGCTGAAGGTCCCATTAAAAAATACATAGCTTGATTTATACTTGATGAGAGCTACATTGATCACGTTCACATACTGAAACAATTATTGATGGAACCTATGATGAACAAGTCATTCTAGTTGTGATGAACATCGGCTTCTAGCGGACATTTGACACTGAACCATGAGATTCTTTGTTGTTGCAGCACATCTGAGAAAATCATTAGGCTTTTTGAAGCCTTTACAGGCTGGATTCAGGAGGATTACTTGCATTAAGAATCATCAACTTATTTTTCACATCAGTTTTAGCTTTCTTGTAGGAGTACCTTAGCAACTTTGTGTTATTAGTAGCTGTAGTCTGTATTACAAGCAGATGTATAAATCTAGCTCAGCTAATTACTGACATGTACGTGTTTTTCCCTCTGTGGACAGTACTAAAGTACCTGTGAGAAACAGCAGAAGATATTTAAGCTGTTTAAAATGTGCGTATAACGTGATGAAGACACACTGCAGCAATTCTCGAGAAGAGCCTTGGAAATATTTGCAGTTCTAAGTTCTTCCTGTTTATTTCTTGTGGAAAAGGAGGTTGGAAATTAGAACAGAAATGTCTTTCTGGAGTTGCTTTAACCAAGCCTGCGTGACCGGGAGCAGTGAATACTGACACTTGAAGGAAGTACGTCTTTTTCGGTGAGAAGAGGGTGCAAGTCACAGGATTTAGTTGTGAATTCTTACAGTGAGAGTGGACTTCCAAGAATCATAACAGTTCTTACAACCTGAAATGAAGAAAATTACTTGTCAAAATGAGTAGGAAAGTGCTGAACAGCACTCTCCAGTGCTGTTCAAACCGTTGACATGGTCATTTAATGTTCTGTAAATGACATCAAGATCCTTATAGGCAATTATTTGCCGCCCATTTCATGTCATGAAATATGAAGGGAAGAAAGATGTGCTTGGATTATTGGTGAGTTTATTACTTTTGTCTGTAGTCCAAAGCATTACCATATCTACCTGGGGCTTATTTCCCTTCCAAGAGAAATAAGAATTTGTGACCACCCATGAACTTACTCGAAGACGAAGCTGGTAAATTCACCAACGCAGTGGTTAAACTTGTGCAGCAGAGGAATACACTTGTCTGCCTAAAGATCTGAATTGATCTGTGTAACAGCCTGAATAATGAATGTGGATTTTTGTCTTGGTCCCCTGAGTGAACAACACTGTTTCACTCACTGCAGACTCTTTCTTTCAGCCTTGCTTATTATTTTTCAGTTAAATTTGCTAAGTATAATTCTGGGTTCATGAAGAATGGAAAGATGTCATTATCTTCAGAATACAACATTTCCTAATTGTCTTTATTGAAAGACATTGATAATTGCTATAACGTTACATGATGGAGAATCACTTGCACATTTACAGCCATTCTGGCATTTGATTCTTTGGAGATCTCTGACCCATTGTGCTCTGGCCTGTGAGCTTACAGTCAATCCTCTTGACCTTTTACACTTGCCATTTTGTTTGTTTTTTCAATAAAGCGGTGTTACATGTTATGGAACAGATAGATAAAAGTTAATACTTTCTTGTTTCCAAGCAGAGTTACTTGGTATTTTGCTCATGCTGGGCAGCTGACCTGCGAAACTCCTTGCCAAAGGATGCTGAGGGGCAAGCACAGGGCTTATCGTCCCGTATCGTCCAACTTCAGCACGCGCACATATGTGTATATGTGTGCATTTCCACTGTCCTTGAGGAGCAGAAATTGGGAAGTAATGAAAAAGAGAGTTTAATGGTCTTAACGCCAGTGAGTTTTGCATTGCTGTACACCAGAAATGTGCAAGGTAAAAAAACATTAAAAAGAACTATTCAAACTCAACAAACGTTCCCATTAAAACCAGCAGTGTTGAGCGGTGATTTTTGCTCAGCGTTGCTTTCATTAGGTAACCAGTGAGGATGTACGACGTGTAGGAGAAGCAAAGAGACGGAGCTGAGTCACGCTTGGGCTTGCACAGATGCGTTTGCAGGACGTAGTCCTGCAGTAATTTAGAAACCGAAAGTACAGAAGAGATGCAGTTCAGTTTTACAGTGTGCTGAGAAATTTACCTGTTGTGAATTATGATTTTATTTAAAACTTGGACCACTCCAGACTTTGAATACTGTTTTCTTTCTATTTTCTGTTCTTTTAGAAGAAAAGCTCTTTGTGCGGGGAAAATAGTGGGAAAATATTACTTAAGGGCAGAAGATTGAGTAAAGGAATAAAATAGACATTTTTCTTCAAGTGCCTCTGAAACCTGCTACCAAATTTTTAGCGTTTTGCAAAAATTTCTGGTTTTGAAAAATGTATTATTTCAACTAAAAAGTGGAAAAAATCTAACCTTGTGATTTCAGAATATTTAGGATTATGCTGTTTGCATGGCAATGCATACGCTCAGTTCAGAGGAAATTCTGGCACTGTATGCTTTGAAACAAATTAAGGTGGCATATTGTATGCCTGCGTGATGGAAAACAAAGTCATCTCTGGGTAGTCAGCAGCTTGTTCTGCTGCTAAATGCTCAAATCTACCCCTTCCCTCCAGATGTTTGGAATAACTGGTGTGAAGATCTCTGGGGAAGTTGCTTTTGGTATCAGTACTGAAAGCATCAGTAGGATGCCTGTTAAAAGGCTGGATAAAAGCAAAATGGAAATGCTAGAGTGTTTTGGAAGAGGCATCTCTTCACACGTCGTCACTCAACATTAAAGTGAACTAAATACCAATATTTTCTCACAAGATAAAAGTGGGTTTCTTCTTTTTCCTTTTTTGGTCAACTGACTTACTCCTGCAAATACATTGCAGGTAAAGTGGTACTGCATTAGAGCTTCTGCGCCAAGAGGCGTAAAAAGCAAACTTGGATTTACTGGGTTTCTAGCAGTTTTTTGTAGTGACTATTGCATCGAGTGAGTCTGGCATAAAGATACTTTCAAGCATATGTAAAATCAGAGTAAACTGAGTGATAATGCTGACATAACCATAGTGAAATTGATAAGAAAATTATTACAAAGTTGAAGAGTGACTTTGGTGATTCTCCACATAATTTAAGCAAGAGTTAAGTACAGAGGAAAGATAGTCCAAAAAGTAAAGATCTTCAGGAAATAGTGAGGTACTGGTGTTGTCAGGGTAGCTGTAAAGGCTGAAATGAAATATCATTAGATTTGAAGAGGTTTGGACTTCAGAAGCTCTTCAAAAGGTAGAAGTTAGACTCCCAGCTGTTCGTAGGGAAATGTTCTTACCATAAATGAATGAATTTTGAATCATTTTGGTAATGAGGGAATGTTCCCATTGGTAGGGGTTTAGTGTTGCAAAGAGTGAATCTTTAAATATCTGAAACCACTGGAAATAGAGAGGGTCAATGCCACAAGAGTGGGTTTCTATTTAGGTAGACAATGTAGAAGAGAAGAATCTTGGTAGGACTCACTCGTTCTTCAGGTGCTTCAGATTTATGTCTGTTCTGCAGTGCTGCGTGAATCTATCACCTTGGAAATATTTTAATACATTTTAGTTGCGCTGTTCTTCCAGTATAGGGGAAGGGGAATGTTCCAGCATGCTGCCAAGATTGCAAATTAGACTCCCCCCTTCAGCTTACTACTGCTGCAGAAGGAAGTGGTGTGTTAGAAGAAAATATTTTTAGAAAATAAATATTATACACTTCAAGATTCTACTTCATATTTTTGTTTAGAGTACATGCAAGATAGAAAATGTCTGATCTGTAATAAACGAAATGAGTGTTTTGTTTTGTTTTTTTCCAAGGGGATCTTTACCTGCTCCCCTTTCACGTATTCACGTTAGTACTGGGTGGGCACTGGGGAGTGACAGCTTACTTGATATTTGGGGACAGGTTTGGTGAACGAATCCAAGGTTTCCATGCGTTTTTCAGATTTACTTAGTAGTAATTTCTGTGATCCTGTTTGGGAGTGCTTTGTGCAGGGCTACAGAAAAAGTGTCTCAGTGATTATTCTCAATTCTACAAAGAGACTTCAAATATTTTTGATTTAAAAAAACCTGCTAAATGTTTTGGGAAGTGGAACGTGTGACATGCGATTCAACAGCGCAGCAGTACTCCGCAAAGCGGGACGACGTTCTCGTCCTTCGCACTGAGGTTTGTTCTTCAGCATCTGTGCCATTAGATAGAAGCAGCATTGACTTCTACCCCACGTGCTCTCTCTTGCTGCAGTTTTTCTCCTCCCCAAATAAGAAAAGGACAGTTCATTCCTTCTAAATGCAGGATATCTCAGTCCTAATTACTTAAACTCTCCTCCCCGCCCCCTGCTTGCATTCCAGATGCTCACAGATGAGAGTTCTGTTATGCTGTCAGGCATATTTGTTAATAAGAAAGTAACTTAAGTAGTTAAGATAACAGAAGTTGATTTGACCTGCCGATATGCATTTTTGCAGAATAAACAAAGCCTGTTATCTGAGATTTTATTTATAAGGATCTGCTGAAGCGATCTGAGATCCCCGCTTGTTTGCCTGTCCTGCCCTAGACCTCGGCACATAATCTCACTGTACTGCTGCCCTTCTGACATCTGATTGCCCTTTCCATCAGCATCCATCCAAAAGCATATTTGTCTAAAAAGGAAACAATTAAATTCCAATCTCATACAGAAAACCTTTACTTTTCAAAGAAAACACAGTGAAGAAGTCACAAAGTCGTACATGACGGGGAACCCGCGCTAAATCAGAACCATAAGTCATTAGGGCAGATCGAGCTGCTGCCAAAGTAGACACCAAGTCACAGATCTTGAGGCTGTTTTGCCCATTTGTATTAGTAATATTATATGCACTTAGGTTTTATTTGTTTTTCCGTTAAATCCTGTAGTAAGACTATCTTATAATGTCTTATATCATTTACATTGAACACAAATATAACAAGTGTGATTGGTAAGTGAATACTGAAATATTTCAGATATGGAACGATCTGCTGTGTATAACCAGCTACAACTGCGGGCTAAAAGGACTGAAGTATTTGAAATTCAGTTTAAACAAAGTTGCTGTTATCAAATACCTGTATGTCCTGTATGTTTTTGTGAGAGTCCAAGAGTTGCATTACAGCCTTTTGTCAAGGATAGCAGCACGTGACTGCGAAAGTGCCCAGTACTGCACAGAAAGAGCACATCTTCTGCTTTTGGCATTGGACACCCATTTCTGTTTGTGTATCTCCCACGGTCCCACCTGGGAAACACCTTTTTTCCTTCACACCGAGCACTGTACCCTGATTTTGGCCATAGTCACAGGCCCTACACTTTTGGATCATAAGTTTGAGCACTGTGTTTTCCGTTATCTGTGGCTGCAAAAGCTACAAATAATTAATAATGTGTAATTGAGTCGTACTTTTTTACGGTAGGTTTGATAGGGAAGAGGTCCCTGTGCCTTATCTCCAAAGCCCTTGGGGCTGGTGAGTTCACCAAGGGAGTTTTGTCGCCCGTGGCTCCCACGTACCTTTGTCGGGGAGCAGCCAGGCCGATACGCGCCGTGGTGCTCGGGGAGCAGGGCAGACCCTGCTTTGGCTGCGGGGCCATCCTGAGTAACATCAGCGGAAGAAAGGTAAAAGTCCAATTCCTACATCTTGCATGTAGGGTAGAAAATGGTGTGAAGTGACAAAGACTTTTTTTGGGGTGTGTTTTTAACTTTAGCTGTTAATATTCATCTTCTGCAGGTGACATCAGTTGATTATACACTGTAGATTGAAGGCTGCTCCTATCAGAAGTAATGTTACCATGAAGAGCAACTTAAGTTTAAGGGTCCGCTGGCTGTTAGTGCTTGTTTTGGTTTGAACATGTGCCTTAAATATGTACAGCCAACAGTGTCACAGTTCCTTCCTTGGTTTACTGATGGAAAATGATGATGTTTGCAGTTTGACCTTTGGAAGAAGAATGCAGAGTGGATGGCCACTGATCAGGTTATGAAGTTTGTCTTGTGTTCCTACTCAAACTGGTGTGAAATGGGGAGGAGTGAGGCAGGAGTGGGCTCTTGGCTCTTGCTGACAACGCACATCCCTAACAGGAGCAAGTTGAAAGTTGGCGTGGGCAGATTTTCCTCCTGTAGGGTTTTTTTTGGCAAAGACCCGTTTTTAGCGGTGAACTTCTGAACGTAATTCCTACCTGAGAGAACTTGAAACCCTGTAGTTGTGTCATTAATTAAATTTCCCACAGCTACTGTTTAAGATAGAAATGACTGAAATGACATTTCTGTGGCTCTGGTGTGTCAGTGACATTTCCCTGGGTGCCACTTCTCGGCAGGTGGAATTCCCAGGAATTATTAAAGCCCCATAACTGGTATGGCTGGCGAAATCCCAGCCCAGCAGGATTTTGTTATGTCTCTGAGTATGTAGTGAAAGGCAGACTGCCCCTAAGGCTGGTAACTTCACTAGCAGCAGCTGAGCAGGCGATGCCACCTGACATGTCACTTTGTCCTTTAGCGGTGGTGTTCTTGAGATACAGACGGACTGAGAAAAGCCTGTGTGCATGGAGTTAATCGTATAGTTGTTAGGGCAAAAAAGATGGTTTCACATTTGTCTGACAATTAAAATCACAGAAAAAGACTGTAAATGTTTTCCTATTTGATATTCAAAGGTAAAACAAATTCAACTAAGTGAATTAAAAAATTGATTGGAAGAATGAGGTTAGCAGTTTTTTCCTAGCTGTCTGACTGACAGTTTAATGAAGATTGTATTGTTTATGTTAATGATGTCACGGAAATATATGTTTCTTTTTGTCTGTCTCTTACAGATTTAATTAATATTCTGCTAGCTTCATATAGTTTTTTTTTGTATCGAATCATCTCTTTCACACCTTGTATCTCTTTGGCAGCCAAGTCCTTACAAAAGAAAAAGTTTGCAATGTTGCAACCAACTAAAGGTCCATACAAATTGAAGTGCATTTTGCTAGTGATTCGTTCTACAAAACAATACTAAAATACTGCTGTAGTACATCAGCCTTTTACCACCCTTGAAAACCCAGCTTGAACCTTGAGCTAGTCATTTACATGCTGTTTCCTTGGGATTACCTACATTCTTGTCCACTTTGACCTTGTAATTTTGCTCACAGTTGGAAATGTAATGCAGAGTGACTAAGATAATGTTGTTTACACAGACTTTAAGTGGAGTGACATTATAGTCAAGCAAGTGTCACATCACCCAAAGTGAAGGAAGACTTAATTACCATAATCCTGTGAATACTAAAATTCCTCAGCCATGTGCAGCATAATAATGTAATGTTCTGCGTGTTACATTTAATAACCTGAAGGCACCGCGTTGACTCTTAGGGAGTCTTAAACAGGAAGCAAACAGATTTAGAGTGGGTCAGGAGAAATTCTGTGGTTCCTGTGGATACTTGGTGCGTTACGTTGCGAAGGTCTTCCTTTCAAAGTAGAGTTTGACAGGCAAAACAGCACTGAAGTGGCCGCACCAGCATCTCTGATCTGATGGGTACGGCCTGGGCCCAGGATTTCTGCAGGTGACGGAGGCGAAGTTCGTTAAATAACAGAATGCTGGTTGGACAAAACCTCTGGCAGTCTTCTGATTTTTCAGTTACTTACAGCAGTGTGCAGTTGCCTTTAATGGAATTGGTCTTACTTGTGGAGAGGGGATGGGAAAGGAGGCTCTCTGTTTATTTGTACGGATTTTTTAAAAAATGGATCAGTCCGTGCTGGAGCCCAGCCTGTGCTTTCAGGCTGACAGGCGCTGCGCCCTTAGCTTTGCACCCGCGTCGCCTCTGACCTCTGCAAACCAGCGGTGGAAGGGGAAGATCAGTCTCCAGTATTCCTGTGGTAATACTGAGCATCAAATCCTCTATACGCTTCCAGGAGAAATTAATCAAAATTGTGAAGAACGAAATGATGATAGCAAAACGAAGTGCTGGCGGTCGTCCTGCCGCAGAGACGTTTTCTGCTGACAGGGGTGTTAGCAGTCATATGCATACATGGGAGGTGTGCTAATATATAGTGATTCTCAAGATACCGCTTTTTTTTTTTTCTATGTAGTTTTTGACTGTTTAGTGAGTTTAAAATAAAGTGCTAAGTCTCTGATGAGGGAAAACAATATAGACTTGGTGTTCTCAGATAGTTTTGATAAAATTAAGCTGTGCTTAACACTGCTGATTGTCAGAGATCTCTCCTTGCCCTGTGTATTAGGAGCTAAATAATGGAGCATGAGACAAGTGCAAATCACAGACAACGTCAGTTACACGTGAGAAGTTTAGAAGTTTTTGTTGTGATGGATTTTTTAAAACAAACTCCCACTGTTAGCAGCAGTTGCCTCGGCTGTGCTGGATGCTCGTTTATCCATCCGCGTGCTCTCTGTTGGCTCTGGGTACAGCAGGATGACTCGGGGCAGCCCCTTGGCCACCCGCACCGGGGCTGACAGGCTGCGGAGGAGCTGGAAGCAGAGTTTCATGAAAAACCCCCTCTGCGTAACTCCTCTTGCAGCCCACGCGCTGTTCGGCGGGCGCTCCTGCTCGGCGGCCGCGTGTGCGCAGACGAGTTTTCACTGCTTCGCGCTGACCGTCTTGCCCTTTGCATCGGGGTGTTGGAGCTGTGACCCTGCCGTCGCGGTCCCGCGGAACTCCCGCGGCGCGGGCGGTGGGCTGGCGCTGGGAGCGCGCGGCACCCCCGAGCGCGGACCCCGGGGACGCGGGGCTGCAGCTGCCGCGCTGGGCAGCAGTTGGACGTGCTGCCGCGCGCCCTCTCGCCGAGCCCCCCCCCGAGACCCACTAAAGGGTTTAACTTTCCTTGGATGTATAATTTCCCTTGATTAACAGGAGTTCTGGGAAGGAGCCCTTTTGTAAAACTGATGACTAGGAGGAGCTGCCTGGGGCAGAGGCTGTCAGACATCTCCCTTGTGACTGCGCAGGGCAAATATCACCAAGGAACCAAAAATCCCTTCCCTCGCCCCGGGCTCCCCGGAGGCGGCAGTGCTCAAACATGGAACTCATCGTATCGTCAGAGCTGGATCTTACAGGTTCTGTCTTTTTTTTTCCATTTCAAATTATGGAGTGCTTTGGAATACACAGAGTTTACAATGACGTTCTTCAGAGCAGAAAGGTCAGAGTATTCGTGATGTTAGGATTGCCGGATCTTGGCTTTCCTCGTTGCCCACTGCCTTAAGTAAGTTGGTTTTCCAAGATATCTGAGTAGTTACTGCTGTCAAGACTGAGAGCATTTTGGGTGCAGCATGTTTTGGTTTTCCCTCACAGGGATTTCACGCTGTCTCCAGAGCTGTTGTGGGTTGCAGAGGGTGGGCAGGGGTTTTCCAAGACATCCACAAGTGCTGGTCACATCCAGAAGAACAGGCCCAGTGGCACATGCTGGGGATGTGTTCAACGCTGTGTTGAAGCACGTGTTTTAAGTTCAGTTTGGATAAAATATGGTCATACCCCTGAAACAAAGCAGTAGAAACTTGACTGGAAGGGCAGTGTCAGTGACCCTCACATCGCTTGTGTCCATTTTGCGTGGGAAACGCACAGCGTTTCCGTCTCAAGTACTGCACAGAACAATACAAATTACGATAAAAGTAAACCAGGTTTTCTGTAATTTCTTTTCCATTCACATAAAAAATCTCCCACTCTCTTAAAAAGAACTATTTTTGAAAAAAATGAGGATGTAAGTATGTCATGTATTGATCGTCTGCTGCACGTGGAGGGGAGCACGAGGGTCCGGGGGGCCGAAGCCCGGAGTCGGCGTGGGGAGGGCAGCGCTGCCCGCCCGGCGTCGCGGAGGGGCAGCAGCCATCTCAGATTCCTCCAACTGCAAAACTAATTAGTGAAATTAAGTTGAAAACGCTGTAAACAAGCGCGGTTGTTATTCATTCCGTACGGCACTACAAATGTGGGAGGACATGTTAAATGATAAATTAGGCATGAACGGCTTTAATCTGTAAGCTGAACATGCTAGCGAAGGGCCTGCATTTGTAATTAGTCCTGGGGCCACAGGAGAGTGGTGCCTCTTTTAAAACAGTGACAGGGAATTGATCAGTTTAGGTTTCCATGGCAACTGGGAGCCCTCCATCGCTTTCCCCACGTTCTCCTATTATGCCGTCCCCGGGTTTAGAAATATATTTATGAACTGTAAAGATAAACTACTCAATAATGCAAAAGAGGCTACGATGCTCAAATGCCAAACTGACGGGGCCAAGTGGGTGCCTGACTACCCGATAACAAGCTTAAGTGTTCTGTGGTTGTCATGACATTTCTTCTACAAAGCAAATGATGTCTGCAGAAAAAAAAAATTAAAATTAGCCGAAAATGCAAATCTCTTTATGAGGCTGTCACCTTCATAATAACAAACAATAATTGATGATTTATGAGATGCCACCATAGCAACCAACTCCTTTGGCACCCCTTGGTTCCCCTTAAACAATAGGCTTGGGCTCCCGTGGAAAAGTTTCCAGCGCAAGGCGCCGGAGGTGGTCTTGTGTCTTTCTCCAGTAGTAAGAGAGATTTGCTAATGTTACACAGATTTTTGTAGTTGTTGTACAGATTAAGGGGGCTGATAGGAAAGACGGGGAGAAACTCTTTAGCAGGGCCTGTTGCGATAGGACAAGGGGTAATGGTTTTAAAACAGAGGGAGATAGATTTAGACTGGACATCAGAAAGAAATTCTTTACAGCGAGGTTGGTAGTGACACTTGCCCAGGTTGCCCAGAGAGGCGGTGGACGCCCCATCCCTGGAAACGTTCCAGGCCAGGTTGGCCGGGGCTCTGAGCAACCTGATCTGGTTGGAGATGTCCCTGCTCCTGGCAGGGGGTTGGGCTGGGTGGGCTTTATAGGACCCTTCCAACCCAAACCCTTCCTTCTGTGATTCTAGAAGTACCTTTTGTTAGAGCTATGTAAACAATGATTGACAGGGTGATTTTGATCAATACCTTTTTAAGAACAGATAAATTTTATTCACTATTCAAGCTGGAATGGACAGTGGGACATGCAAATCTCTGCTGTGTATTTGGCCTTTGAGAGTCCTTTGCCTAATACTTGCGTTTGAAAGTATTGGTTACTGAGATCATCCAGTTTTTTACCTACTGGTGTCTGATTTAAACTGACTGTCATAGAATAATTGATATTTATTTGGATTCTGATTTGAGGGACTGCAAAAGCAAGGCTTCTGCTTACAAATATGTTTCGAGATGTCTCCATTCATTACATCTGCAATATTCTTCGTGAGAATTTAGTGCTTTAAAAAAAAAGTTTTTAGTCTTTCAGGTTATTGCCTTTTCTAACTGATAAAATTGAGTTCAGGAGAATGAGGGTCTGTAGTCTTGGTTGAAGGTCATGTGGCACTCAGAGGTAGCAGATGAAGCAGTGTTAGTGTCTTCACTGTTTGCTCTTCTCTACAGGACTGGCAGGCACAAAACACCTCGTACCACAGTTCTGCGTTACTTGGAAAAACTCAAGTCTGTCAGTTTGGTACCTAGAAAGGCCAATTTAATGTTGAGGGCGAATAACTGACATCAGCGACTTCTGCTTGAGAATTTTTTTTTTTGTAATTCCTCCCCATCTCCCTGCTATTAATACATGGACATTCCAAATGTGTCCTTTTAATTTCAGTTCATTTTTTTTTTTTTAATGTATTGTAGTAGTAGGAAAAATTCACTGATTAGAAATAACGTTCTTAGAGTAATATGTTAATTCTTAGCCCATATCTAGAGATCTGTACTCAGACAGTGGTTCCAAAAAAAAGTAATAGAAGCTTATTTGAATTAGGAATTTGTGATCTTTCCCATTCTTTTTTACTTTGTCAAATATGACAATTAGAGCTGTCAGTTCCACAAAGTGATTTCTGGTGGAATAATATCTTTCAGTCACCCTGTCTGGTAGACAGAGAAAAAAAAAGCATAAATAGATGGAAACCGTTAATGTTGTTACTCATTGTATCTAGATATTTACTTGTCTGTTCACATTTTGATACTTTTTCTCATTATTTAATTAAACTCTTTTCATAACTTCTGAATGGAATAGTTTTTATAGGATTAATTTATTTATATGTTTATGTATCTGAGAAAAAAAAAGGGTGTTTTCTTCAGGTATGAGGATGAAAACAAGTAAGTTGGGTTGTTGTCGTCCCCGCCCGGGCCCGTGTTGTCTTTGCGTCCTCACCTCTAGTGTCAGCAGAACTTAATTCTGTCCTTTCTCTGCCACTGGCTGCTCCAGAGCAGCAGATAATGCCGTAACAGCTCCTGCCTGTTTAGGGACAACCAGGTTTGACTGCTATAAAGAAAATAGTGAGAAGAGCAAGGCATCGAGGCTGTTACCTGCGGTGGTCAGTACAAAACGGTTGTGATTTCGGTTGCTGGGCCCTTGGAGAACCTCTCCTGTTCCGCATGTTCTCTTCCTTTTCCAGGGCTGCCGTGGTTTCAGGGGTGCCGTAGGCATTTTTGGTGTTCTGGGAGCTGGGCTGGGTGCAGAGGGGTTCTCATTAGCGTTGTACAAGCCGTGTATGTGCAGCAAGTGTAGAAGTTGCAGTAACATTTTTTTTTTTTGCAGTGTATTGACCTGAAGCCCATTTGAAGTTGATAAATACCAGCTGTTCAAACAGAAAATTAAACAAAAGCAACTCCAAACTTACTCTGAAGTAAACAGGTGAACAGTATGTAAGACAAAGCAGTTCCCCAACGGCGTTTTTAGTACATGGCCATTATTTAACTCCTGCCTGAAAATAAACAGCGCTGACAGAGTGTGTGTTGGGGGGCTGTGATGTATGGACTCTGTCAGTACTGTAGGCTGATAACCTATAGCTTGACATCCTTATCTGTAAACTTTGACAGATACATCAGTTTGTTATTGTCACTTTATTAACTTGCTTCTATGATAGCAGAAGATAATCTTGAAGTCCAACACAGCTAATACTTTACTAGGTAAAACATTGGGAAAAATGTCAGCAAATTTTGTTTTCCACTGAAAGGAAAATCCTTTACAGTTCGCTGCGTGTTGAGGCAGTATTTAACAATATGGAATGGAACTGTTTGTATCAGCAGCAGACAATAAACTGTTTTGTCACGTTAAATTATTTATGCCAGAGACATCGCGACAGCCTCTCTTATAAAAAAAGGACATATTGCTAGGAAATGTAGTTGTGGCTGCTCAAACCGAACACTTGCTTAATAAATTAATATTTTGATCTTGTGATTTTTAATTGGAAAATAACAGCTGTTGCTAGTTGGAACTGTCTACTTTGTCTTCTGGTGGTTTACAGCAGAGCTGTAATAAAGATTTCACAGCCTTCCTGCTCGCTCCGTCGCGCTCCCCGCTGCGCTGCTGATGCCGCAGGGGCGAGCGAGGGGACAAAGCTTGGGCTGCAGCAGCATCACAGGATGGACGAGAACGGTCCTGACTTCTCTAAGCTTCTGTCAGTCTTACTTGGGAGTGTTAGTATGAGTTACACTTCTAAATGAGAACATTTCTATACTCTCTGAAACAGAGTTCTTAAAGATTTGTTTGAATCTGAAACTTCATCCACGTCTGTTGCATCACTTCATGCCAGACTTCTTCCTCTTGAATCCTCGCCCCGTCCATCTTCTGCTCAACAACATGTTATGTTTTCACGGCTGTATACACATGTGCATTTACCAATGAAGGAGTTGGGAGATGATCTTTTAAATGCTCATACATTGGCTTCTTTTTACATAAGCAGCAAGGCAAGAGCAAGCCTCTCGCCAGCTGCCCGTACCCACAGCGCGCTCGGTGTGTGTCAGAGGGGCTGTGCGCCGTGGGGTGGGGCGGTGGGGAAGGGCGGTCCTTAAGGGCTGGGACAGGACAGCAGAACTGCAGCCGCACAAGCAGCCCGAGTTCTGAAAGTGCATGATTTTGGGGTGCTTGTGTTGTCTCACTAGTGGTCTTTCAACATTACTATGTCAGTGTGTGATTACTTGAGTTTTTTAGACTCCAACACTGGTTCTTTACTTCTTTCACATGCCCTCATCGTTCATCTGTCTGCTTCACACTTACCCAATAAAGTCCTACTTTTCTTGGCCTGCAAGGTCTTGTTTTGCTCCGCTGTACTCCAGTTATCTGGAAAGTAGACCTCTACTCCCATCTTGGCTCGTAATGTTATTTTCCAGTTGTTTCAGGTGTCTCCTTTCGAGGACATACTACTTTATCCCCAGTTTGCCCAACCATCTCCTCCGGATCCTTGGAGGAGATCCAGGCAGGAGTTCAGGCTGGTTTGAGCTGAGGCCCCCGTTCACTTCGTTGTACAAATTTGAAGAGAGTTGACAATGCTAATTGTCACGTGCGTAATACTGGGCATGAGAAAAGAGAAGAGAATGTTAATAAAAGGAAAGTTCAATTTAT
Organism: Tetrax tetrax; assembly: GCA_009806455.1. Lineage (NCBI taxonomy): Eukaryota > Metazoa > Chordata > Aves > Otidiformes > Otididae > Tetrax > Tetrax tetrax. The sequence goes on from WHYT01017555.1 coordinate 143,353, forward strand.
GAGATTCCAAGTAAGTATGAGAAAATACAGATTTGTAAAACTTGACAGCTTTTCCAAAAGTGGGTGTTGTGATGGTGCCCCATCGCCACGGAATCTATCCCTGCTGTGTAGAAATCAGTATTAAGGAACATGGGAGTGTTAAAGGGCTGTATGTAAGCAAACTGCTGTCATTATGTGAGCAAATGCCAGTATTTTTCTCATGCCTGTTTCTCCGGAATGGTTCAGTGAGGTCTGGCTTAGCATCGTTATGCATTTGTGTGATTTTCGTAAGAGAGGCTGGTGTCCACCCTGCCCAGGGTGTATTGCTGCAGCTTACAAATATGTACTGTTAGGTTTTGTTGTGGCAATAGTATTATGTAGTATAGCATTGTTACTTCACAAATGAAATAATTTGTGTTCTGAGCCAAAGCTGTGTGGGTGTGAAAATACTAGCTTTTATAAATGGTCCTGGTTTTTAAAATGAATTTGTAGCTGTATGCTGGTATCTTCGGAAAAGATGATGCAGAATAAATTCAATTTTTAAGGAACTGTGTGACATCAGAGAAAAACCTTGCATTATAGCATTTGGTCTCTTTATTCTGTTCCTTATTTAGGTGAAAGTAATGTTCCTAATTTAACCAATTACAAGTTTAGCATGGCCTAAAAAAGTAAATCATGAGATAAGAGATGCCTCCTGGTTGAATGGCTGTAATGAGACATAACTTGAGGAACACAAACTCCTAATAGCTCTTAATCAGATGGAATTCTGCAGCGTGTGGGGAACTAAACCAAATGGTCATAAAGAGACAATTTTTTTTTTTTTTTAAAAGTAAAGAACTGAGATCGCTGCTACTAGTATCATAATGTAATGAGTATTAGGCATTTTCCCTGACTGTGCCTGTCCAGTGCTGCGTCAGTTCTTCTGCGGCTGCGTTACAGACGCGCTGCCCCGCCGTTTTTGGTGTCCCCTTGATGGCTTCTGCCACTGTCTCGCGGTGCCAGCTGCGTGGCAGCAGCAGTGCGCCTGGAGCGATGTTGTGTTCTGTCCTTTTGTGCTGTGGGAGGGCGCTGCATAAAACTTCTCGTTTTGTTTCTCTGGAAATGAACAGTCTGCGGTAGAAGTGGCGTATGGAAAGGAAAGGGGTGCATGAGGGAAGTGGGTGCACAGGAAAATGAGAGGCTTTGAGCTTTCAGATGCAGGATAAGAAAAACTAACTCTGCTTTTGCAATCTGGGTCATATCATTGCATTCAGAGACTTTAACTGTAGATAAGGTTGTGGTACCTCTGAGTCCACTGGGTTTCCTGCATTTCTCAAATAGAATAAGGCTGTGTACGGTCTGTTACCAGTCAATTATGCAAGAGGCAGGGTAATTACACCTAATTATTCCTACCCACATCAGTTAGTGGATCAGGAACTCTCCCCTCAGTATGATGTAGGAACTACTTGTTCGTTCTGCTGGTTTTTTCCACTTCTAACCTGTTGTTCTAACAAATGGGAATGCTCATATAGCGGTGAATAAATGTGTTCACTAGAATGCACATCCTGAACAAGCTGCTGTGCGTGTTTACTTATTAGCTTGGTAAAGTAGTCGCAAAGATTATAAATTAGAGTGGGAGGACAAAAGCTTGGAGGCTGGTGTAGATAGCGACAACTGGTCAAGCCTTTACAACGGCAGAGGTATGAAGTTACTGTTAACGTGTTTAAAGCAGGAGCAAGAAACATGCTGGTGGGTTGGTTCCACATCACCTTTAAGTTGTGTTGTAATCTAAGCAGTACAGGGAAATAAACAAGAAAATCTAGTATATAATAATAAGTTACGGTTGTTATGAAAGGGAGTTGATGAGATAATTCGCATAGCTACAGTATTATTGTAGAGGACTTGGCTTGTTCAGGAAGCAAAGGCAACTGAAGAAGAAAGAGATGTTGCCTTATGAAACAGGGCATGGGAGACGGCATGGAGGAGAGCGCTGGGTGTGATGGCAGCCTGCTCTTAAAGGCCACCAAAGCAGGCGTAGGACTTTGTGGTAATGGGAATTTTCCCATCCAGACATACCACCAGCATGTCCTGGAATGCTTTGTAGCCTTTCAAAAAATGTTTGAGAGAGAAAGCAGCTTTAAAGGAAAGTTTGTTTTGTTGGTGGTGGTTTTCTTTGTTTGTTTTTTGTTTTTTTTTTTTAAACTCAGATGTAACCAAGAAAGAACTACTATTTGAGAATGTAAAAATGTAGTGGAAATTGGATGAGGGTGGCTATGAAATGATTGCATTGCTATGAAATGATAAAGAAAACAGTGCCTTAAAGTAATGCAGAGTGATGTATTAGAATTGGGAGGTAAGAACTGCATGGTAGTAGAAAGGCAAAGTTTTCAATAAACCTTGCAATTCCTTTTAAAAACAAATTAATATAGGCATAAATACAAACGAATAGCAACTGTAGAAAGAGGTCAGATGTGTTAAATTCAGAATCTTTCCATGATAGTCTCAGCAGCAGTATGCCAAAGAGGGAGATCAGAGAGGGCAGCTGGATTAGGAGAGGCTATCGTGAGCATGTGGGGACGGTCTCAGAAAGGAACCAAGGGAGACGCAATCAGCAGGTGCCTTCTAGAGTAAGAGGAAATCATTCTGCACGTCCACTTGGGAAGAGGAGAGCGAGGGTTGATGTGCTGCAATGCGAAGGGAAAGGTGTCAACAGATGGCGCTGGGAAGATGGACGACTCTTGCCTTCGGGTCACCTGCAATTAGATGTCTAACACAATTAATAGTGGTGACAAAAGTGCAAGATCTAGACTTGATCGAGAAAAGTCTGACAGAAAGCTTATTTAGATCTTTTCAAATCAACTGGGTCTGATATAATGTCATTAAGGAATGGTGGATGAGATGTCGGGGTGATTAATGGCTGACGTGGAAAAGTCATGGAGGGATGAGCAAGGTATCAGGAAAGAAGGAAAGAGGAGGAAATGCTTGGAAATTATAGATTACTCAGCATCAGATCAACTAGAAAAATACTGTGACTAATAAACAAGCTGCTTGTGAGTGCTCAGGAGATAACAGACAACATGGATTTGTCAAGAGCCAATTATGTCAAACTCATCCAATTTCCTTTTTTGAAAGAACGACAGTCCATAGAGGGCAGAGGCGAAGCAGTGATGTCCTGTGTCTTCACTTGAGGAAGGGTTCTGGTGATGTCTCACATAGTGTGGAAAACTACATAAGGATAGATGAAAATGGGTTTTAAAATTGTGCTTGGGAGAGAATTTGTCAGTACCAGTCAAAATCAAGTGCAGAGGAAAAACTGGGGGTACAGCAGTTGTGTAGATGGTTGGTGTACCATACGCTGAGTACAAGTCAGTGGTTCTGTGGCGATGTGAACATGGGGAAACTGTGCTGGGTGGTGTAAAAATAAATATTACAATTGGAAGGAAAGATGGGGTAAGCTGAAATTTGTGTCTAATTTTTAACCCCCTCTTCCTGACATGTTTTGGACTTTGCTGTCCAGTGCAAGGCATATTATCCCATCCTGTGTTAAGTAGCATTTCAGGAAAAACTGGCATATCGGTCATTTCCGGGAGTTTTATTCAGAAAATGAAGCTCAGACAAAGTACTAAACCAAGATATCTTTTTAAGAATACGTAACTTAGGTTATTTCTCCCGACTGATTGTGTTACCGAGTACTCTAGAGGAGTCGTTCCACTTCATAAAGATTTTTAGTAACATTAAAAGACAATTTATTTTTCCCATAATATGACAGGTTGTTATCCGTAAGGGATGACTGGGTATAGATCGAAGTTTAAGGACCGGTTTCTTTGCTGTCTCAGTCTTCATCAAAGGAACTAAGGTGGAGGAACGTGGCCCCTCGTGTTTGGCGTAGATGCCCGCCAGTCCTAGAGCTTGGTGAGTCCATCAGGTGTGCTTTCCCGCTTGTCTGGCAGGAATGTTGTATCTGGCTGAACCTGTAATTAGTTCTGAATTCTAGCAACAAAACTGCATTTTTTTTCTCTATGCCAGATGCTACATTTCATAAATATCGCTGTTAGGACAAAAAGGAATTTGAATCCGTTAGCGGTGTGAAGGAGAGAGGAGTAGCAACAGGGTAGCGTGCTGGGTTGTTCCCAAATATCACTGTTTGCATAGATATGATAAAAGTGAGTTCTTAATGAACTTATTTTGAGACAGGCAAGATGCTTACATTACAATCAGTGGGTAATTTGTTTGTCCTTTTGCTTTTTTATTTGCAAATACCCTGTTACATAGCATTAAGTTGTGACCTAACAGTTATAGTTCATGCTCAGCATCTGGGATAAGTTTTGGACATTTATTTCCTGTCTTATTTTCCTCCAAATTACAGCCAATATTTTTAGCTTAAAATATTGTGTTGCCCATGACAGTATCTTATACTATTTCAGTTTTAAAGTGGTTACTTTGAGTGTTTAAAGTACAGCCTGTAGAAGATGTAAAAAGAGGAGATTCCCATTTGCATTTTCCCAGCTTATTCCAAGGGCAGTTGCAGGGGGTTGTGCTCGTTAGCAAAAGAACGAGACTGATTTAAGGGCTGCAAATCAATCTGCGGGATGGGATTTGAGTCACTGGCAGGGGAAGGAAAGTGTGTTTATAATAACTAAAATCCCACATGGTCATAATTGGCATAATTAGAGGCTATATGCACGATTTCCCTGTAGAGAAGAAAGATAATGATTTTGAAACCTTGTTTGTTAGGATTTTTTAATATACTTTTATTAAAAAGGAAAAGGAAATCTGGTATTTGCAGCGGTCTGTACTCTTACTAATGTGGGAACTTCGGACAAAATAGTGGCTTCCTTTGCGTGATTTTTACATCGTGGCAAATCATCGCGTTGCGTTCTGTTTCACAGAAGGGTGGTTGGAAGTCATCACTTTTTGTCAGGATGTATTTGAATAGCTGCTTGATTTATCCCCTCAAAATTAAGTTGGTGTTGCTGGAAGCACTTTTTTATTTTGCCAGGAATACATATTCTAAAGGTAATTTTCTGTTGAGTTGTGTACTTGTGTCATAAGTTTCCAAATCTAATCTAAGAGAGCACGATTTCCGCTGTGTTTAGAATAGAAAATTCCATGTTTTCCAAAAAGCAGGCACTCAATAACTACTATATTTTTATACTGTCTGAAGAGATGCACCTCAACTCCTGCTGCTCAGTGCTAGGAAAGTTTCCATTTTCTAGACTTTAGTATACTGCTGTTAGAAAGAGTGAAGGAAATCATGTCATCCTGTTGCCAAAATGTTGGTTACGGGCTTTAATCTGAAATGGCTGTTCTGTAGTCAATGTGCTGCTGTGAGGGCAGTAACAGGTAGGACCCAGGCGATGAAATAAGACGTTTCTTGTATTTTGAAGATTCTCCTGCAACAGTCAACTGCCACTGAAGTTGATTCAGTAGGAACCACGAACATTTCAATTTGCTCTCTCCAAATGGTAGTTTTTGTAATAAAAAGTGAATTTTAATGACCAGGGAAAGCTCATTTGAAACAAAGCAAGCTGTCTGTTAGTTTTATTCTGATTGACAAGCGTACCAGGGATAAACTGTTGGCTGACACTAGAACATGCCTCATCAGAGCAGTCCACAATGTCCCCAAAGTCAGCTGAAAACGTTAAATAACATCGAGCATCAGGATCTTGGAACGGTTTGAGCGACAGGAAACAAACTGGTTTTTGTTTTTCATTTGGTTTGTTTGTAGGTACAAAAAGCAGTCTGGTGAGTGTTTACATCTTCCCATGCCATTTTGCACTAATACTGTTGCAAACAGATTACAGAGTGGAATATTAAATAAACACCACAAAAGGAACTCCTGGTTTTCGGTTTCCCCCAGTGCTGAATGACAGTAATCCGCTCTGACAAAGGAGGGTTATTGCCGTCAGTTAATCCTGTTACGTAGTTCCCTCAGCGGCCTGTAACGCACGTTGATCAAGACTGGGAAAACCTAAAATGGCCGACTAAGAAGCCACTGATGATCTGGAGCGCAAGGCCTTGGTAGAAGCAACCCAGAGCTGGCTATCTGCATCAGCGGAGTATTTCACTCCTGAGTCTAGGCTGGCACGACGGATTTGGGCTGGAAGATGCACGCTCGTTAGCGTGCTGTTGGCTGCTGTTTGCCCAGTGAAGGGGTGGTTTCCGTTACCTTCTGCGCACGCACCGTGAGAATCAACCTGAACGTCGGGAGGTAACAACACGCAGGAGTTAAACCTGTTTAGATCACTTCTCATGTGCGAAGCCCGGCCGGAGTATATAAAGTGAAATTTGCAATGTGCTGAGATTTTAGTTAAATTGTTGGTGTTATAAAAATAGTTTTGAAGACTGTGCAAGTTTTTATTAAGTCCTCGTAGTAGTACTAAAGTTATGTGTAAGTGATGGGTCAGGTGATGGTTAAAGAAAAAAGAGAAAAAGGGTATCCGTGAACAGTTAGGTCATCAAAGTTGGGGCTTGCGGTGAAATAGTTAGTTAATCTTTAGTTAATTTAAAACTATAAAAGGAGAGTTCTTGTGTGTCAGGGTAGGAAGTCTGTTTCAGGAGGTAGAGCCTCGTCTTCCACCCCTGCCTTCAGTCAGCAGCTGAGGCTCTGGAGGCAAATTAGTCAATTACCGTTCATCGTCTTTGTTACCATAACGAAGAAGAGGTAGTTACTTTTTTTGATCCAACATTGTCTGCTGCTTTACAAGACGACTTTCACATAAAGTCACTTCAGATGAGGATGATTTAGAGCGTATCCACCATGTCTGTTAGGTGGAGATAGGTGTTTCAATTCTGTCCTGTCAGGTTGGGGATGCTCCTCGACTTACACTGCAATGTTGAACTTGATTAAAATTTGAGTGATTTGCGTGTGTTCCCTGTTTCAGAGCATGTGACAGTTTTTTAACGTTGTGAATCTGACTGAAACTTCAGCAAAAGAGATTATAAGCCTATTGTCATGGCAGGAGACACGAATTCCCCTTAATCTGTCAATGTATTTCAGTGCTTTTCAATAAGAAATTACAACAGGGAGGTTGCAGGATAATTCTAAGTATTGGGCTCTTACGTTATTTTTCCATATGCCTATCCACCAGCTTTCTTTGATAGCTAATGCCTTTCTAACTAATCAAGAGTAGTCACAAGTTTGGCTCAACTGATTTTCACAGAGCAATGATAAAGTTTGTACGCAGCATATGTAATGTGATATCGTAGCACAGTAAGCAGTCGTTAGTATATGATCTGAACACGTGAAATGCATTTTGTTCTGGCAGTTTCGAATGTGTGTAAGTTATTTTCAGAATATTTGAAAATACTTGAACTAATCATTTCAAAATGGGATGTGTAGTTTGACCTCAAGTGTTGGACAGTGAGGATCTCATTGGGATATCCAGTAGGAATGGTTTCTCTCTGTCAGTCTGGGATTTTTTCTGAAGACCGAGTGACATGTGGTAAAGGACAGGCAATTATATTTTAGCTATCTAATATTTCAAATCACAAACTGATTTTTTTTTTTCAGCATATAGGAATTACTTTAATTACTGCTTTTCCTTTAGATAAGCCTACACTGAGTGCTTGTAGCTCACGGTGCTGCTGCTTGGAGAATGGCTAGCCATTTATTTCTAGTCATAGCAATTGAAATCCAATATTTATTCATTTACCACTCAGTAATATATTTGACAGATGTGTTGAATAACTGAGTAAATTGCTGCCTTTAAACTGCTAGCTTTTTTTTTTTTTTTTTTTTTATTTTTTGGTTTTTTTTTTGTTTTTTTTTTTTTTTTTTTTATCTGGAGGTTATTTTTTCTCAGGGAATGTGTTAAGAACATCAGTGACTTCTGCCAAACATTAGTAGAGACAACCAGAACACAAAATGGGAGCGAGGTTCCCGTTCCTTGCAGCAGTGCCACAGGTGATCTGTCCTCACAGCGTTTGTGGAAGCACCAGAGATGCAAATAAGTGAGTGCTGATGAAAGAGTACATCTTATTTTCTCACTTCATCTCCTGCCAGAAAAGCTTAATGGTATTTTAGAGCTGATATTACACCTCAGAAAAGGGGTAATGCATCTTTAAAAGCTAAACTACATCTTTTTTACTTTTATCAAATTCTCTATAAATCTTTCATGACAGTTTATTTAACAAAGTGTCATTGAAACTGTATAGATGATTGATGTGACCCGTGTAAGATCAACATGAAATGTTTGTAAATGTCAGCAAAATGTGACCATCTAGAAGCAAGTAAGGATGGTGCTGCTGTGAAAGTGAAAAACAAACAGAAAATGTTTATCTTACTCTTTACTTTCTTGGATGAAATTACAGATTCATAGAAGTAGTATTATATGATTTTTCTTGGAAATCATGCCATGAAGTGGGGAGGAGGATACAAATTTGTCTTGACATGCTGTGCTTTCACTACTGGCTTCTTTTACACTGGATAATAGTTTCTCTTACCTATTAAAAAAGGAGTCCAATTTCACTTCTGAGAAGAATAATACTGATTTGGATTAAAACAAAAATAGGAAATTGACCAGAGTGTGAATAAACTGTAGCTTTATTCAAGCAGCTCCTGTCATCCGAAGAGCTGGAAACAAGTTGAGGTTCCCTCAACCTACTACTGCTCTGAAGGATGCTGATTATACAGGGACGAGTGCAATGGTACAGGTGCGTTATCCTTTAAGTGTCTTTAAGTTCCCAGTTTGTTTCTCAGCTCAATTTAGTGCAAACCATCTCAGAGCTCAAGATCTAGAGAGGGTCTCTCCCTCTTCATTCATAGCCAACCAAACCAGCTGTAGTCCTTGCGAGCAGTGCTGCTCAACGTGCTCCAAAGGAAGTTCATGAGAGCTAGAGATAAAAACATTTTTGGTCAACAGCCAAAGAGCGTCTGAGCCCAAGCCTGATGGTTTTTATAGTATTGCAGAAGTTGCCTGTTTGCCAAGACCTTCCCCCAGTAACTAAAGATAAGGTACAACAGCTCGCAAACACATTGTTAAAGAAGAAAGAGGGACAGAAGGAGGACTTGAAGGTGAAAATAGAATCCATTCTGAATAAAGCCTTTGCAAATTACTATAATGAGGTGATAAGATACTATGGTGATAAAAGTCTTGTAAATCAGACGTGTTTGTATTGCTTTTAAATTGAACTAAGGTGACATCAAAGGAAGATGATTGAAAAATTTAGTATCTGAAATGGGAAACGCTAGATGAAACCGAAGGAGAACAAAAAAAAAAACCACCCTGTATGTTAGGGTATTTTCAGATAGTACAGGAGGAACTAAGCGTAGTGCAGCTGTAGTCAAACTAGCCAGTACTCCCTGTGGCCGGATTGAACCATTCCTACCTTTTTTTAAAAAATTCCCTATTTCACACTTTCAAAGCAAATCTACGCATTTCAGAGTAGATATATACATATATCATGCGTTATATGATGTTGGTAATTAAAATTGTTACAGTGGAGATACAGCACTAGCTATTTCCAGCTGCACTAGTGCCTCAGTACATCTCATGTGCACTCCTGCGGGAGTGAGAAGGCTGTGTGCTATTATGACATAATAATAGCTGATGTCAGAAGCTCAAGCGTTGAGTAGCCTTGGTCAGGTGCATCTGCATAAACTTTAGTTTAAGTGGGAGATTGGTTAAGTTCAAGTGAGCGTGTTTGTGACAGAGGAATGGTCAGTGACCTGTAAGGAGAGCAGGGTATCTTAGCTATTTGTAAACTGTCTTTGTTTCAAACTAACCTACATTTGTGAGTTAATTTTTTAATCATAATTAAATCATCTTAGCGTGGTTATCATAAAAAGTACAGTAAGCTGGGAGTTAAAAAGTGGAGAGTTTGTGAGTTCATGCTAGTAATACGGACTAGATAATAGTAACAAGGCTTAAAGAAAGCAATAATCAAAGTAGAAAGGATTGTATAACAAATAATTGATAAGTAAATATAGATTGCATATTTTTGAGGAAGTTTGAAGAGGCAGTCAAGCACAGTTGGCTATAATTATTTGGCTTCCCCCTCTCCTCTGCGTTTCCTCCCAGTGCCGGTCTGCTGGATGAACCGCTCTCCGTGCGCCGGCTGGATCCCTGCACCTCCCTTGCACAAGGGGAGTCTGGTTATTTCTTAAAACCGTGGTAATGAATATGCAAATATCATTAAATTAACTGGCAGTTACAATTTTCTGTGCTCTCACAGCACAGTTTTCTGAGCTGTTAATGGAAAAGCAGAGAAACTGAGGCCCGTAGGCAGCCAGTAGAAAACCATACTTGATCCCATTCATTCCTTGGTACTGCGTGTCCTGGTTAGGAGTGGTGCGCGTGCTCAGAATGGTTTTCTGTGAAACCTCAAGAACCTCTTACAAATTCACTTTTGACACAAGTCCAGATAAAAAAAAACAAACAACCCAAGCACTGTATGTATGCTGATAGCAGGAGCTTTGCTAGTCTGCAGAAAAGGAAATGGTGAAAGCAGAAAGAGAAAATGCGAAGAATTTTCTGTTTTCTGATGTTTTCAGTGTATGGGTAGTTTTGCTTACTTCCATGACACCTGGTGCTTTAAAGTATTGGTATGGAGACCGAAGGAGGATTTTGCTACCTGGTTTTATATACAAGTGTGTACCCACACACAGGATAATAGGAAGTGCCTCAGGCTTTTTCATTTTTCTGTTCATAGCCCTGCGTTTGACTGCAGGCTTCCTTGGGTCCAGCTTACGACAGACGTTACCTGGAGAGCTCTGACGTTTCCCTGCAGCGCGCAGTCGGCGTGCGTCACGCCAGCGCAGGGCAGAAAGCTGTCGTTAGAACCGAGCGAAGGGCCGCACGGCTGTGCAGCATCCCTTTGTTCGGGAGCATCGCAAAATTCCCACTCGTGTCTAGATGGGGCCTTTTACAAGCATTTGCTGCCCTGCTTGCCTCCAGTGTGTCCTGTATGCATTTCATTCTCTGGGTAATTTGGGAAAAAAGCAAGTGTCCTACGTACTGCTAAAGCAGTATTTTTTGGTGTTTGACCATATGTATTTGTACCGCTTATAACGCAGATAAATGGTGGGAATTCTTTTTTAGCGCGGATGTGTGCCCAGTCCTGAAAGCTTAACCTTTCTTTAAGGGAAAAAGGGAATTTGAGCTCTAAAATCCCACCTGAGCAGGGGCTTCCTGTTCCACTTAGCTGCCATTAATTATGTAGGCAGGTAGCCAGTAATTGTTGAAGATAATAAAGATATTTCTTCAGTTTTCTCAGCTAAAGGAGTAAGTGAAATGAATGGATGGTTATGAAAGTGATGTGTAGTTCTGCTGTATCTTCTGATTACTTTGTGCGTTACATCCTCTGCGTACATAAAACGTTAAAAATGTAGAAATTGTTCTAAAAATGACTGTATAGTGTTTTTCCTCAGCGGAAAGGAACACTGATGGCTTGAAGTGGCAGCCAGCCAGTTTAAAATCTCAGTGGAAATCTATAGCTGGCTTAGACTTTAGTCTTTAATTGAAAAATGAAAATTAAAATGTAAAATGTAATTTGTTTGAATGTAGAGAAAATTGAAATACCTACAAATGTACTTTCTTGTCACGATTATTCAGGTAAATGACACATTTCTGCAAGTTATTATTGTTGATGTAAAAGGCACACATAATTTAGTGACAAGTGGTTTGGACATCTCAGTTTGGAGACTTACTTTGAAGGGTGCCCATGGGGATTGACCATTAGTAGCGTATTTTTTCCTGAGAGAGAAAAGCTGAAGGTGAAATCCAGCAAAGCTGTTCATACCGGAGCTCCAGGATGATGTACTGCAGGAACCAGAGGAGCCGTCCTCTGCGTTGGAGTTACGGCTTGAGCCATCTGTCTGCCTGAACTATCAGAAGGAAACTGTAGATGTGCTTTAACATTACTTAAATTATAAAAACTTCGGTTTAATGTTTGTATAGTAGAAATGCAAGGCGCATTAACGTATGGAAAGCTATTAATTTAGAACAGTTTTCATTTTCTGTTTTGAAGCCAGATGTTTGTTGGTGTCACCTTCCAATCTAATGTGTGCTTTAATGGCTTTCCCCCCCCTTAACACTACATAACTTCATGTGAAGAAAAATCAATTCCAGGGACGTGCGACACATGGACGTGTTTGATGGATGAGAAATAGTGCCGTTTGCTCGTGATACAGCTTCTTGCAAAAGTTTAAGACAAACAGGTGTCGTTAAGCTCATCGGGGCAGTGCTGACTTTTGGTGAAACGCCAGATCAAACTGTTACTCGGTGAGCAGACAGGGCAGCCTACGGCGCAGGTGTGATGTTCACCAGAGTCAATTTCCCGTAAGTCCATTATTTTTGGTTAGGAGAAAGGGAAGACATGAAGAGTTTGGGAAAATGGGAAAACCAGGTGAATGTGTTTAGTGGTGACGAAGTCAGCGCTGCTGGGGAACAGGTGTGGGATGGGGAGACGGGGATGGGAGTGAAGATGCCCAGTGGGCAGAAGGACCAGGCTCCCAGCGGGTCTGAGCTCAGGGCTCGTTGCAAACACTGATGCCGGCCGAGGCAAACTGAGGGGTGCTGGTCAGTCACCTTTCTCCCTGGTTGTCATCTTTGACATAATTGGAGACAGTTTTTTAGGTTCTTGCCTATTAAAATAAACTGATTATTTAGTAGCTACTCTGGGACAGATGTTCTTGAGATTTTTTGCAATGAACTGTACAACAGCAGGATAAGGGAGGCTTTTAGGACTGTCAATATTATTAAATCCATTAATGCATAAAGTCCTGTAGCTTTTAATGCTGGTTTTGCCTCCAGTGTATTTGTAGCCTCAGTATATTGATCATCTTACAGATTAATTTTAGAATATGTTTTGTCTTCTTACATGCAGTATGTGTACTGACACTTTAATAGTTATGCAAATAAATGTTACCAACTTGTTAGAGAAGTGCCTTTCTGTTGCACTTTGCTGAGTTTTCCTGCCAGGTGCAGCTGTTGGGTGAGCCGTAGGGCGGGGTGTGGGTACCACACGTCAAGTGATGCTTTCTGGAGGGGTAGGGGAGGCTGGCACCGCGCACAGCGTGAGCGACTGCGCCGCTCCGCTGTTGTGACAAGTCATCGCGTAACAGGCACGGATAAGTGCCCCGCCCAGAGCAAAACACCGTTATTATACGCTGTGTTTATAAAACACCGCTAAAGAAAAGCTGTCAGTCAATCAGGAGAGTGGTGACACAGCGCTGAAAGGAACGGGCTGGTGAAGATGCAGTGGGGTGCTGAATGCAGCCGAGAAGGCGATGGGAGGCGGTCGCGTGGTGAGGGGACTCCGCACCTCCCGCTGTGTCACAAGTGGGAGATACCATGGGTTTGTGCTCCTTTAAACCCATCTGTTGTAGTGTATAGCATCTTAAATGCTTTTTCCCAGACTGTTATACCAGTACTATAGAAATGTGTACATTTATTTTTTTTTTCCTGAGGTGTAATCTTTATAATCTTGAAGTGATGACTGATGTTGAAACAATTACTTTTCCTTCCCTTCCAACTCAAGCTAAAAGAGAGTTAACGAAAGATAGAAAGTTAAATCAAGGCTGTTGAGAAGTGTGAACTTGAAGATCTCTGTCCCGATCAGTTGGGTCAGGGTTGTTTTTTTGTGATTCTAACAATCCTACTGATTCTTCAGCTGTCAAAAGATTTCCTGGAGGTGCAGAAACTGTCTTCTAATATGAAAGATAAGCATATTAGCCCCTGAAAATAATAAAAACAAAGCACCTGATCCTATGAAAAAGGACATAACTGCTGCTTCTTTTCTTGTCTGAGTCTCCCTTGAAGCAGACGAATAGCTCATACGTAGGGTGTATGAAATTGCGATGAGGAGTATCTTTGCATTGCAAAAGTGACTGTAGTGCTTGTGCAGAACGCTGAAGCGTGCTGACGTGTTCTGTTACTAAAGGAGAGTTAACGAATGGACGGCATCGTGCTCCTTGAGCGCCTCAGAACATCGTAACTCTTCAGCAGAGGGCTTTCAGGGGTGTGATATAGCCAATTCACTTCTCATCGGTCGGAGTCCTCGAGAAGCTGGTGCTGTCATCAGCTGAGGCATTTATCCTGCGTTCCATCAACTCATTTTGCACAGACTTAGAAAATAATTATAAGATATTCACAAATTGTTATGCATTTATATTTTATGCAATTGCTTTAATAGCAACTAATAGCTAGGTGGAAACAAACTGTTTAAAGTCATTTTTTAAACCATTTGGTGGAAGACTATAAATAATAGACTAGTTTTAATAAGATAATAAGAGTACAATAAATGAAGCAAAAACTCCGTGGCGGTACGAGATGAGCAGTGGCTTGGTAACAAGACAGGGAAGAAGTGGTTATTGCGTTACCCTTTCACCTTCTCGGATGGGAGTTGGAGACGTGGGTGAGGCTGCAGTTAATGAAGTTGAGTGGTTTCGCGCGTTGGACCTGGTGCCGTTAGCAGTGTGGGCTCTGCCAGCTCTGGGGCTGGGCAGACGCGTTGCAGGTCGCTCGGTCACCAGCGCCGTGTGAGGACCCTGCAAAACGTCCCCTTCCGCTGGCAGCTTTGTCCCTTGGTGCGTTTGTAATCAGTACGTTAGTTCAAACAAAACAATACAGAATCCGTTTCGAAGAGAAGTGAACAGCAGAAGGAGGGACGTTGCATCTTGCTCTTACCTGAAGCCCCGCAGTGGGTGTGGGGTGCACAGGAGACCAGTACCGGGTGACTGGCGGGGAGGCTTGTTCCGGAGACTGGGATCTGCAGATATCGGTCGTATCAACCTGTGACTGAACAAAATGAACGCGGAATGGAGATTTCATTGAGGCTTCACCCACCATTATGACAAGTTATTTAAAAAAAAAAAATCTAATTAAAAATACATTCATTTAGCCAATTACTGTTATTAAACAGTCTAGTATGAAAGGAAGAAATTTGTTTAACATTAATTTACAAGTCTTAAGGTATCTTACGTTCCTAGTGTTAGATGCTTAATGATCATAGAATAAGCCTAAAAATTTTTTTAAAAGGATAAAATTCAAGGCAAGTCAGTTGGGTTTGATTTTTTTTTTTTTTTATTTTTATTTTTTTTTTTTTTTTTTTTTTTTTTTTTTTTTTTTTTTTTTTTTTTTTTTTTTTTTTTTTTTTATAGTTTCTGAGACTTTAATTTCCGTGTAGGTCATGTTCTCATGGTTTCCTGGAGGAATTCTTCATTCAGCCTATGGCTGTCCTGTCATCCTATGACAACAGGTGTATGAACAAGGAAAATTATATTGGGCTGTGATGTATAGACACCCATGAGAACACGGCTGGAGGGTAAGGTCAGAATTTTGTTCAGGCACTTCAGGCACGCCTGCTCCGCTCCGGTGCTGGTACCGGTTCATACAAACACTGGTATTGGAGCACAACGCAATGGTAGAGTACCTTCTTACTTAGCTGGAAATGATAATTCTGCTTTTAAACAAAATGTTCCACACGTATATACGAGCCTGGCTGGTCTAAGAATATTTCTGAAAGCGATGGAGAAGTACTGGGAAGATTTCCTAGGGCTGAACGTGTTACTGTTTGAGACAATCCCGAGGGGCTTGGCCTCCTCCAGCAGCATCGGGTCAGTTAGTGGGTGTTCTGGGGAGCTTCCGTCTGTGGTATGGAGAATCTTGATTCTTGAAGAGTCCCCAAAATGTTCATCTTCAGCTGAGAGAGTGAGCTGGAGAGAATCCCTCCTGTTGAAGTCGGGTGTTGGGGCGGCGTGTGAGGGAAGACGCTCAGCCGTACGGAGGCGGCTTGCGTCAAGGCAGCGGCGGGCGCCGTCGGCGCGTCTCGGTGCGCGCGCTGGCAGCCCCGCTCCTGAGCAAGGCATTGCTTTCAAACACGAGTAACTGATGAATTGTGTGTAATATGCAAATGGGAGTGCATAAATCTCCTGAGTGACAGCTTAATTTATGTGAGCCTTTAAGAATGTGGGATTAGATTTTAATTAAATGTCTTCAAAGGCACCCTGACTTACTCAGGTTTTTGGCTGCTGTTTTTATGAGAGTTTTGGAGGGGACAAAAATCCTAATTTTAATGATATTATTTACTGTTTTTCTAATGAATTGTCATTGGACAAAAGCTATCTATAACTATACGTACATTTTAGGGATTGTGTTAGATAAATCTAATAATAACGATAATAAAAGTGCCATGAAACTTGTTTGAATTGAAATGGCGCGTGCAACCAGTGCACTTGTTCCTTGATGTTTAAAATGGGTAAGTGTCCAAGTTGAAGGCAGTTTAAATGTTTAATTTAATATATCACATTCAAGAAGTACCTTAAACTTCTAAAAAGAAGTATCTGTGCTCAAAACAGACGAAAATCTCAGTATTTATGATTGACATTTTGCTAAACAGTTGTAATCTTTTTTTTTTTTTTTTCTTAATTTTTGATGGTACCCTGATACATTTCATAATTAAACATGTTCATTAAAAATGTTGTTGACCACGTGGTGCTGAAGGTTCCTGCTCTGTGCCATGGATGGTCAGAGGATTTTGGGGGCAGGACATGAAATCGTGGTTGATCCCAGCTGAGAAATTTTTTGAGTTTCGTTACACTTTTCAAATTCAAACAAAGCTTGACTTCATCTTATCTATAATCGCACACACAAAATGAAAAAGGAAATGAATTTGAAGTGGAGTAGTTATTAGTTTGTAGGGTAATTTAGCAAGGAATTTGGATGTGTTCAGTCTGCTGTCCCTTTTGTACTCGTCCGTGTGATTGTGCCCGTTACGTAGGGCAGAGCGGCTGGGGGACGTTCTAGGGGCAAACGGTGAAATACCGATCGGCTGGGGCCGACGTTGAGTAGAAACGTTAATGTGGGAGGAAGTTTGCTTTGAGTCTTGTATTATACAGGGACTTTCAGATTGGAAATAACTATTTTTAACTATCTTTATTTTTACTCCTAATGTAATACAACTGCAAAATAGGTCACCCTTGTAAATTTGGTACAATGAGCAGCATGCTGCATTTTTCAGGGTTTTTTTTTGGTGCAAGTTCTTAACCGCAGCCTTGGGTCAACTGTTCTCATTTAGCTCCTACGTCTGGAGTGTGGCGGTTGGAGAGATGTTTGGTTATCGGTGTGAGAGCTCGCTATCTAAGTATTGGCTGTTGCATAAACCATGATAACAGATGAAAGAGCAGACTTGGAGTTGCTGTAATTACTATAATTTTTAATGCCAAAAAGTAAACGAAATCTCTAGATATGCTGCTTTTTTATTATTGAGACTGTGTTCTAAGAATGTCTTGAAATAGATTTGTAAACTACATAAAATAGATTTGAGGTTCAGCAAGGAAACGCTGTTGGTATTACATAGAGATCTCGCCTTTTAAAAAAATTGCTGAGGGAAACCGTCACCCTGGTAGGGGGCCAGAAGGGCCCTGGGAAGGAGTTACCAAGAGTCTGAGAAATAATCTCATGAAGTAACGCGACCTCTAATTTTAAACTGATTTTGGAGTTTTTTTTCCCCATTGTTTTTTTGTAGGCAGACCTTTGTGGCAGTTGTCACCTTCCCCTGCCTCTGCAGTCTTCGGGGCCTTCTGTGTTTGACAAGATCTCCCTTACATGGTGGGATCTGGCGGGCGTATCTGAGGGCAAGCTCTTCTCTGTACATCGTTAAATCTTCAACATTTAGACACTGATGGATAGTGTTAGCTAGATATTTTATTACTGCGTTATTCAGTTGTGTTGACCTGTTCCTGTTAGATTAATATTTCCATAATTACGTCTGCATTTAAAACTTCAGCCTTTAAAACTTTAAAAAATAAAATTCTAATAAAAATAGCTGTATAGATAAGAGCATGGTGCTGAATTCCATTTTTTTTTTCTGGCCATTTTTGGTTTATGTTGCTGAAGATCAAGGGCTGTTTTAAATCACAAGAGTGAAAAAGTAAAGTTAAAAATAACCTTAAAACACAGAAAGGATAGTGATGGAAAATGTAAATATATAATTAATTGTACAAGATAAAGGTGAAATTCAAATATAGAAAAGGCCAGTGCAATTTTTTTTCTGAACAACTTTGTGCTGATTCTCTCATTTTTGGTTTTACCCAATGCCTTTCTAGTTTGGAATCAGTTTGGCAAGAGAAACTCTCGGTTTGATCCTGATAACTGATACAAATTCTAGGCTCCTGTACTGTGTGGTAGATCTGAATATCTCTACTAAAAATACAAAGGGTGAAAAGCACATCAGTCATTGATTTTGTATCTTTTGGCTGTAAAGTTAGAACTGATGTTCAGGTTTGCTTTGCCTTTTTTGTCGTTCTGAGATGCTCTTTTTTCCTTTTCTGATATTAATACAGCGTGCTGATAAAGCTTATCAAGTGCTCAGAAGCTGAGGTCTGATACATTTAACTGATGCCATCGCAGCATCCATTTATAAGGCAGTGTCCATGTGTTCTAATTAGATCTGTATCAATAATTTATGATGGTCCAAAGCGTAATGCCATTGAGAAGAGCACACGAGGATAATCCTGGAGTTCTTACTCGGTGCACAGACCTGCAAGGAGAATTCCAGTCTGTCCCTGCCAGGAGCGCTGGGGGTTACGACGTGTTGTAGGGTCAGCCTTGTTCGGGTTCATGGTGACATTTCTACCAACTGTGCTGTGCTGGGGATTAGTAGGGATGGCAGCATTCGCTCCTCGGCGGAAGAGAGATGCTTTCTGAAGTGTGTCATCACACGTCACCTGTTAATAACTCGCTTGGAAATAGCTTGCTGTTAAGGAACTTAAACTTGAGTAATTTTACATCATTTTTACACTATGCAAAATCGCTATTGTCACTTTTAGAAAGTTAAGATTGAGCATACTCCAGATAAATTATACAATATCAAAAGTGAAATCCATTCCACCTTAGGAAAGCATATTTTGAGAAATTAAAATAAGAAAAAAATAATAAATTTTCATAATTTTTCTTTTTTTTTTCCTAGGAGATGTCTACATCCAATGGCAATGAGTAAATAAACACAGTGAAAATGTGCTTAGCAAGCACCAAATTTTGAGATTATCTGAAAAAAAAATTGAACTTGTAATGAATTACTGAAAAAATGTTCCTGTACATTTTCCCTTTGAGATTACAGTGGTGCAACCTAAGCAGAATTTCATCCCAGACAGATTTTATGTGATTTGAAAATAAATGACATCTTATGTTTTTGAGAAAGAGTCAAGTTATGTACTTTACACTTCTTTTAATGTCAGTTAGTCATGGTAGAATAATGCTTTAGAGTAACCGTTCTCCTTTAGGCATCAGTGGGAAATAACCTTTTCGGTTAGCTACAGAATTTATTGTGGTGTTAATATTTGCTTAGGGAAGGGCTGTGCAGTTGAAGCTAGGAAGCAGCAGTGAGCAATGCTGAAGGAGAAAACAAAGTGCTGTAGCATCGCTGCTCTCAGAAGCAACCCCAAGTTTGTTACACATCATTATAAAATAATGTATCTGGTGCAGATCTCTCTTATAGATGTTTTAAATCTAAAGTACCTCTTTGAATATTCTGAAATAACAGCCAGAAATGCATAGTAGTGAATTCTCTGTAAAGGCTGTATTCAAGGTTGTGTAACCAGGGCAGTGAAACCGTAACCTCTCCATTTAACTCTCCCAACTGTGCCCCACAGGTGGTCTGCAGAGATGTTGGGGTGTTCTGTGCCTTCATGCCATCTCTGATTTAAAAATGGCAGTTGTTGGTCTCTACAGAGCCGTCGGACCAGCGAAGAACGTTGCACTGTTGCTGCTGCCAAGATCTGCTGAGATGGGTTGTTTTAGTTTGAACACGCTTTTCACATGTGCTATTTACCACATAGAGTACTGTGATGTAAATCTTAATCTTTCATTTCAAATCAGCTCATTCTTAGGACAATCGTTTTGACTGCTGTGTCTTGGGTTCCCTCTAGCTCGGTAAGATCTTTCTTGCGATGCGGTGGGTTACAGACAGAGCCGCGGTCCCAGGTAGCGCCGCACGGGAGCAGATGAGGCAGGGCAGTTTCTGCCTTTCTGACGTGATGGTTCTCGGCGTGCAGCCCAGCACCAAGCTGGATATTTTCCTTGTGCTGTCACATCTGCCTAATTTGCAGTCTTTTCTAACACCTAAATGTCTCTTAGCGGATTAACATTACAGATGTTGCATCTCTTTTTGAGAGCTACATTTTCATTATTTTTCACACTTAATTAATTTTGCTTTTTTTTTTTTTTAAAAAAAAAGAATTAATGTTTAAGCCGCTTTTATTCGTTCACATCTCACTGGAGGTTTTTTTAATGTTTCCCCTTTCCTGTCACTGCTGTCTCTTTTGTGAGGTTTTGTTTAAACTTTTCTACTTTCCTTCTGCAGTGTTTATGAAGCCATTAGATCGAGTTAGAGCCAAATCAGTTCACACTGAATCGTCAAGGTGGCTCCTCTCCATACTGTAACTTGCTCACTTTCAGTCCATGAGTGCTCACATCCATGCTAATCTTTTATTAGAACAAGGCACTCTGTTAGTTGATTTTTCTTCTAAATTACAGTCTAAGTGTATTGCATCTTCTTTTTTTTTTCCACATATCAATTAACTGCAAGCCTCTCTCTGGAAGGATTTTATTCTGCCTCATGGCAATGCCACCGTGTGCTGTCATCAGCCCAAGATCATTTTTTTTCTAGTTGTTTAACTGTTTATCAGAAGCAGAAGTTATTTTTCCAGGTCAGTAATTACCTCGACTGGACACTAACATAGAACAGATTTTCATTCTACCTTATCTGGGCTCCTTTAAAGTATTTTTTTCAGTCAAAGCTATTTTTAAAATTAAGGGGAAAAGGGCTCATTGGCCTGGAAACTAATTACGTTGCTTTAATTCAGGTTTTGCTTGTTTGTTTTTAAACGTAAAACTCTTCAATTTCCAGGAAAGAAAAGTATAGCTAAAATGACAGAAGTTGGTAATAGCGGGACACGGTAAATCATGTGAACGAGACCAGTATAGATGACCATCACTGAGGAATTAAGTGAAGCAGCTGAGTTTATTGTCGAATCAGTCCGTTTATTCTGTGGTGTATTTGACAATTCTCCTGAGGTAGTTCCAAGCGGATATTTTATAGCACTGTGGCCTGGGTGTAAAATAATGCAGCTGCTTCATTTTCAAATGGGAGAGCTGTCTTATGCAATTTCTGTACAGCTTTAAAAAATATCTTAATGTTATCTGGAATAAAGCTAAGCTGGAAATTCTGTCAGCCGTTTAGTCCAAGGTGATTACACCAATTTGGGAATGTCAACAATTACCCAGTACTCATGTTTAATTAGTAGAAGGGAAGCACCTGTATTTTTAGAGGAAAAGACTCCAGGATTAGACTGTACAAATTCAAGTAGTAACAAAAGACAAAAATGAGCATATTATTCATCCTTGGGGAAAATCAGTCACTGGATGGGCTCCGTTCGTGGAAAGAATGCCTCAAACAGTGCTTTTTGCATATGGTCTCTCCGTGCTTTTGTCCTGATGCGTATCAGTAGTGGTGCTGACAACTCCTTTGTCAGTCCGACAGCAAAACAGAAGAATGAAGAGCCCTTCTGGTGGTCAGACAGACCTGTAACACTCTCACTTCAGTATCTCTAATTTTACACTTGACGTATCATTTCGGACTGAAAATTTGACTTCTTATTTATTTTCTCTGAATCACTTTTTTTAAGTGACCATCTGGCCCATTGAAATAGGCAATATTACCCTAAGAGTTTTCTTAAGACCTTTCTTTGGCTGTTAATTGCACATTTAAAATTATGTTCTTACAAAAAGATAAGAGTTTGGAAAGATTTTTCTTGGCAGCAGACCTAAGGTGGAAACGTGCTGGTTTAATGTGTAAATGATAACGTGTGTGGTTGTGAAGAGTGGTTTTGTGAAAGACTCAGGTAAGTGCAAGAATCTGAGAGCTGTCAAGGAGTTTGCACTCTTAAGGGGCTGGTGTTCGCTGAAAATCAACTCCTAACACGCTGTGCCTGAAGGGTGGGTGAGTGGTTGAAGTTAAACACGGTCACTAACTCTCTGGAAGGCAGAGAAAGGAAACAATTGTTCCTCAAGCTAACTTAGAGAAATGCAAAAACCAGCCGTGCTTTGATGCCTGTTTAAAATCATTAATTTTCCTGGAAGTTAATGTAAATCAAGGATTAAACAGAAACTGTTACCATCTGACCCTTATAAACTAAACTTCTGTGTGGCTCATCTATTTGAAGTCAAATCTCTCTGTACATCTAAACAGGAAACGGAATGAAAACGTTTTTTCTTTTCATTTCCTATATCCTGCAAAGTTTTTTTTTTCAAAGCCCGCTTCCTTTTTAAATTTAGTCTGCGTACTTATAAATAATTTTCTTTTTCCTGTGTAGGATTTCGTAAACTTGCCACCGGTTACCCTGCAGCGCAGTGTAAGAGGGTGCTCCCTGGGCATTGCAGTTCCCCATCTGTAAGTGTGTCTGCGCATACCTGTCTCTGCAGGATGCGTTTGGACTGTGTGAGGGATGCAGCCGCATGTGAACTCCTGGGTACCATGCAAGTGTCCGGCTACGATCAGTTGGATCTCATGACTGTAGGTGGCAAACGCTGGGGATTCAGGATTACAGTTTCTACCTGCAGTTCAGGGTGATCTCCACCTTGTAGATCTGTGTTTCTCTGCTGTAATGCCGTTGATCTCCAGAAAATACCTCGAATGCTACAGGTGAAATTAATTACTAATGTTAGATTATTATGATGATGACTATTATTTGCTGCAAGGGTAGGTGACACAACTCACCACTTAGTGGTGAGTGGTGTTGCTCACCACTTAGGTTTGAGTTCATCTTCATGAACTGACTTGCTGTGTGTAGCTTCATCATCAGATGTCTCCATGCGGAAAGATCATCATTTTATACCTGATCAGTTGAGTTCATGCAACATTGTGAGCAGTTTGAAGCCAGATTCTTCGCTCTTCTGCAAATAATCTTGACTATAAAGGCCAGATACCGACAGTGAAGAATTCACAGCGCTTAGAGCCACTGAGTTGTCTCTTTGCTTTTGGTCATCTCTCTGTTCTGCCTTCCTAGCCCTTTGGCACGGGGTTCTGCCCCGATATAAGTTGCTTTTATAGCAGCACTGTCGCTGTTGATGATGACTTATTCCTAGAGAACAGATAGGCAAGAACTTCTGGTGTTGCGCTGTCATGTACTGAGTTTCCAGAGAGTCGGTACGCGTTTACTGCCATCCTCATCTTCGGTATTGTTACGCAGACCTGAATATTTCATGCAAATGAAGACAAGGTATGTAGCGTTTCTAAGCTGTGTGTGGGGCAATATTCGGTATATTACTTGACATGGCTGTTTCGCTTGCTTACCGTTGTTTCTCTTCTCTCCTTGCATGACTGCAGCCATAAAAAGAGGTGAAAGTTCTAAATGGTCTTCGTTTGTCACACGTCGCTTTCTCCAAAATAATTTTGAGATGCATGCCTGTGCAGCCCCAACGCGGAGGGTGCACCTGGGTCTCTGTCTTGATACTGGTTTGTCTGCCAGTTTGGCTATGAAAGTTGTAGTCCCACAGCTGTGTCCACCTGATTTAAATGCAGTGGAGAATCCTGTGTCTGCTGTTTGCCAACACAGCTAGCCCGTGAGTCCTTCAGGAAAATGTCCTCCCTGAACAGAATAATATATTCAACATGGGAGGCATTTTATAATTTTTTTTCTTCAATAACTGGATGAAGAATATAAAGCCTCTTGCTTTTGCAAAGAATTCTCATGCGTGAGCAGTAGTACGCAAGCTTTTTCCTTAAAGACATGAAGATAAGGAAGGTGATCCTAGAACAGCAGATTCCTGCCATTCGCAAAGGAGGGTCCGTGAGAGAACGGGGAGAAAGAAAATGTGGAAGAGTGCTTGCAGCCCTAGTAACTGCAGCCTTCAGCAGGAAATCTGACAAGAATTGTGTCTTAATACAGGATCTATGTGCTTCCCCACTTTTTTGTAGTTCACTTGAGTGAGTTCGTAAGCACGTTGGAGGACTGAGGGGGAAACCAAGCCTCGTAACTCAGAACTGGCACTTGCCAAACATACAGCATCAAGACAAGGTGTAGCACGTGTCAGTACTGTCGCTTTCTGCAAAAAAAAAAAAGCCTTTTTCCTTGGTTTTGCAGTTGATTAAATAATAGTTGTATTCGTCTGCCTCTTTGTTGTCACATAAAAATCTGTGTCTCAGACTGGGCCCGCGGAGGAGGACAGCAAACTTCTTCTGCTTAGCAGGATGGGTGATTACGCAGAGAATGATCCCACTTGCACTGAAAGAAAAGAAGGTTCTTTTGATGATTTTGAGTGTGGCAAGATAGAACTTAAATGAATTTGGCTCTGGACCAGATAATCCTCTTTTGTCGATGTTAAAACGCTGGCCATAGCACTGATTACAACAAGAATACAATAGACACTTTATTTATGCTTTACTTTTTCTTTCATGTTTCCAATCATAAAAATAAATCCGTCTTATTAGAAAAGAAAAAATTTACTTGGTTTGCTTTGCATGCTGGGAGGCATTAATATTTCCTTTTTTTAGGGGAAATGTCACTTGCATTTAACTCAGATAAAAATAAATGAAGATAAAACTAATTTAATTTCAGAATATATTTTTTTTATTTGTTGAGCAAGTGTTGTTTTAAAGTGGATAGCCTACTGAGAAAGAAACAAAGCCGCTTCAGCAAAGCCGGAAATCAATAACCACAAGAAAGTCTAAAGAAAATTAATGCGTACAGTGTCACAAGTGACATAGAAATTATTTTCTGGTGTAAGAATGGTAATAATAGGAGGCATATGGAGTGAATGAACAGCATGGTAGAAATATACATGGAAAAGATGTGTTCTCTATTTCTATTTATAAATAATGACCTCTGTGTTACAGTATTTAAACTTTGAAGGGTCTAGATGGTGGTTTTCTTCCTGATTTCCCCACCCCCCAGTCCAAGGTAAATATTTATGCTTGCAAAATTTAGTAGGCCGGCAGCCATGGAAACGTATGTCTTTCATTTATCGCCAGGAAATCTGGTTACAAACACTCTTTTACTTGAATTCTTTTAGTCTCTTTCAACAGCTTTTTTTTTTAAAAAAAAAAAACAACAAACACACATCTTTACTGAGGAGCAGTGACTTGTGGATATGATGTATGATTGTGATTCCGTTGCAGGAGTGGCAAGACCGTATTTGCCCGTGGTAGGATCAGGACTGTTCGTACACAATCTCTTGCCATCCAAACCAGCACACGTCTGGTGTTTTCTCTGGCTTCTGGAAGCCCAGTCAAGTGTTGATTGTTCAAACTGGGGAAGCAGAAGTGGATGCTAGGCAGCTAACACATAGCACATGCTTTTTGGGAGAGACAAAGCTTTCAGTCTGAAGGGAGATCTTTTAAAAAAAACTGACAGCAGGCATGACTTGTCTGATAAACCGTTGTATCTAATCTAGGAAATACTTTATTTCAGGAAATCCCTGAGCTTGTGAATAGCTCATACCACTTTCCAGTACCCTGAACTGATTTTGGCTTTTTCTGTATTTAGCTTCTTCCAGTTTTCCCTCATCCTATACAACATAGTCTAGGTGATGTAAAAAAACCCCAGAAAATATTTATGAAATGACATTTCTCTGTCAGTGGCAAACCAGTTGTAACTGTTGTGAGAAAGATTCATGGGTGTAGCTGTCAACAGAAAAGCAGGCAGGTTTTTGATCAGAAAAGTACTTCTTCAAGTCAGGTATAAAAAAAAATAAGTAGTATTTAAAGCTAACTGTGGGTTGAGAATAAATATTCTCAGTTGGATATGTTAGACCACCTGCGAGGGAAAGGAGTGGAAGGGTAAACGTTACCGGTGGAGCAGAGGGAATATTGCCAACAAGGCAAAGAGTGATGCTGTGGTATCTCAGGGGAGGGAGGGAGACCACTGCTCACAGACCGCAACGGGGAGAGGTCAGGGGGAACTGGGTATGGTGAAACTGGTGTCTGTATTGAATCCATGGTTTGGGTAGCTGGCTGAGTTACAGATCCCAGTAGAAACGTCCTCCTTCCCATACAGTCAATTCTAAGGCTGGCCCAATTTGGAATCTGAGTGCAGCGTGGTTTGTTTATGCAGTCATTTAAATTGTCTGCTGTTACGTAGAACGTTAATCAGGTACAGTTTGTGCGTGTATGTGTACATATATGTGTGCGAAATACGGCAAGTGTCTAGCGTTACTGCTGGGTAAGTCTTCCTTGACATAATTGATACTCTAGTTTAATACTGAGTAACTGCGAAATTCAGTTGTAAGTCTCTTCTGTACCAAGATCCTCCTCTCCTGCCTCTTCTCCCATTGAACTGTGAAGAGCTTCGGGTCCCGTTGCTGACCCGTGAAGCTGCTCACAGTAGTGACAGCCCTATGTGACACTTCAGGCAAATTCTCACCTTTTTTCAGAGCCATGTGGCTGTATTGAGATAAACCGTACAAACAGACCAAGGTGCAATAAATTTAAGTTTATTAACACCATTTTGATCAGGGTTTGGGCAGATTGAAAATCATCTTGGAGGGCAAGATCCCTGATCTCCTTTGGAGGGGTTTTAACTTTAAAAACCTATTTGTTAGGTTCTAAGTTCTGTTCCTAAGCCTGTTACTGAAGTCAGAGTCTCTGAGGTCAGGAGACTTGCAGAGGAGATACCTACCAACACCCATCACAGTGTTTCTCAAGTACCCTGCTACTCCTTTACAAAGCTGCCCTTTTATTCCCTATTGTTGAGGCATTTACTCCATCATAATAATGTTACTAGCTTTTCTGTCTGGAAAAAAAACATTACAGGTACTTTCCTTAAATTAATTCAGTCACATGAAGGTTTTAAAAAGATGCGTGCCCTCCATTGTGGGTTGGGTGAGGGCAAGGACGGGGAGTCGGCGTTTCCGCAGAGGCGCCGCCATCTTTGCCGGTGGGCTCGGCTGTGGCTGCGGTGGGTCGGTGCAGGAACCGGCCGGAACCGGCCGTGTCCGGCTGGGGCAGCCCCCGACCTCTCCTCTCCGAGGCCTCTGCAGCCCCTGGCTTCCAAAACCTGGACACGTAAGGCCAACTTGCAGTGAAACACCTCAGAAGTGTTATCTTTTGTTTTACTGCCAAAAATACTAAGATATTATTTGTCCGGTCTGTAACTCCATGCGCGTGGAGAAAATTTCTGTTCAGTGTGCCCTTCAAAGTAAGGGGAAAAGGCAAGAAAATACCCACTGACTCAAAAAAGAAACTTGCCAATACCAGCCATTAAGGTTGAGGTTTTTTTGTTTTTTGTTTTTTGTTTTTTTTTTTAGTAGGAAGAATCGTTGCAGGATTGATTAGTGGAAAAAAGTTAAGAATGCAGCAGATAATCCGTCACTTAAGGCCTTTAAAATGGAAACTAGATGGCCCTCGCAAAGCTGTGCTCTAGTTTATCTAGGAAGTGTGAGCCCGAGTCTGGATCGTGTGCTCGGGAAGGAGCATTTTTGGTTTTTTAGCTTATGGGAGAGGAGACCTTTAAGTCTCTAAAAAACCAGAATCATGACTTAGGATTTAGCTGGAAGATCAGAGGCTGGACTTACTCTGGTATTGATTGTTGATGCCGCACGGCTGTCTACCAAAATATCGGCTGAAGACGTGTCAAAGGAGCAAGAGGAAGGCTAGTGAAGTAGGGTTGTTTAAATTGGGCTCAGTGTACAGTCCCATTCTTATTAGCATCTTATGATAACAGGAAGATTTTTAAAGACAAATTTCATGTGAATTTTGACAATTTTGCTTCTGCCCTTTTTATGTTTTCATAGTCCTAAAGGTTTGTGTTTGGTTGTTTAAAAATGCTTTCTCTTATGTACATTTGCAGTAGAAATAATAACTTTGCCTATATTTAGCAAATTAAGTACTAACAGTGACAAAATCTGGAAAGGTAAAGGTGAAACGGTGTGGCTGCTTACACTGCCTGTTCAATTTCGTACTGTTCCAGGACCACCAGCGAACTAAAGGGTATTTTCTGTGTTGCAAAGGTTGACCCTCAGATGTTTACTTCTGGATGGAGTCACCTAATCACAGAGGCTCCTTTTGATTGCCTGGAACAATTATGCCTTTCAAAATGGGCATGGGTGCAAAGGGTGATATAGTGGACTGTTTCTGTATTCTATCATTTATTATTCTTTGAAAGATTAATTTCTAACTTTGAGGAGTCTTTGCCAGATTGTGAAAACACTGAAACTTGCAATGCAGAGATTAAACACAGTTAAAGCAGGAGTGGTTTCCCGTTGCATCAAAGTTGAATTGCTATGAAAATATTGTACCACCAGACTACAATATACCACTGTTACGGAATTAGTTATCATCTCACATGGGTTATGTGATACTCAGTGCTGTAAATAATCAAGTGCTTACTATTAGGTTTCTGTCCATAGATAAAGGCTTAAACAGTCAAATTTTTTTACAAGTTTTATTGAATTGAATCTTACTGAAATACAGCTCAGTGGAAAACAGCAGTATTTCAAAAACTTTTCTTTGTAATAATGTTCCCCTAAATTGGCATTGGATTTAGATACAGGTTAAAAGTAAAATGTGTAAGGATCAAATACAATTCAGGCACATATGACTGATCACAAGTATTTGTAATAGATGATGATACTCTGCTTGGAGGATATCTGTGCACTTACTTGTAGATGTATCTATGTGAAAGTATAAAACAGCGTTTGAAAAAATTGGTGCTAAATTAACTCATATGAAAGCAGATTTATAGCTCCTCAGTGTATGGGCGTATCTTTGTGCCGCAATGTATGCGATATTCAGCTACATTAATGAAAGTGAGTTTCCTCCTGCCCTTTCTCTTTCAATTTTCACTGCAGTACTTTTTTTTTTTTTTTTTTTTTT
>WHYT01017555.1:198503-235827 GCA_009806455.1 Tetrax tetrax
AAATTTACATATCAGCTAATTAGAGAATCTCAGCTTTCAGTTGTGAAACTTCAGGGAAAAAACCCAGCACCACTCTCTTCACTCTCTCCTGGCCCTTTCTAGAGAAGAAAATTTTAGAAGTGTGATTTCTTTGAAACTTAAAGATTACAAAATTAAAAGCCAAATAAAAAATGTGTGAAATTGAACTTTAAAAACATAAGAATCTTATTTATTCTCATGATTTCAGGGTCATGATTTGTAATATTTGGGGTTAGAAGTACTGTAAGTAGGTCAAGTAAATGAAGTATAAAATAGCTTCACAGTTATACATTCTGTCAGGTGAGTAGTCAACCCTTAAATTGTCCGTTCCATCACCTTTCCTTCTTTGACAAAAAAAAAAAATTAATGAATCTTTATGGAGACGATGTCAACACTAGTATTAATAACCGGAGATATATTTGGACCCAGTTGTGGAAGATGTGGAAAGTGAGAATTTGCTATGGGCTGTAAAAGGGAGAACGATGCAGGATGCATTGCATCTCCTCTCCCCAGGCCGGTGGCCGTCTCTGGCTTGCCGGGGGAGCCAGTGCTCCCAGCAGGTACAGGGCACAGCGGGCACCTAGAAGATAAGTATGCAGGTGTAACTGAGAGGGTGAGAGAGCAGAGGGCTTCTCTGCTCCCCAGAGAGGCAGCTGCTGGAGGAACACACAGGTTAAAGGGGCTTGGCTTGCGTGCCTCCCTTGCTTGTTATCCAGGGGAGCCAACCTGCTGCTGTTTGGTGTCTCGCCTTTGCACCGTGTGTGTGTCTGCCCAGAGTAATACTAATGCCAGGACTGTCTGTAAGTCCTGTGCAATTTGTAGAACGTTCTATACGTAGAAATTTTGGGAAGAGCACCGTCTTTTTTTACAAAGTGTTGCATGAGTTTCTTTTAAGCAAACTAGAAAAATATGGTGCACGTGAAAACGCGAGTTCAGAACCAAACATACTGGAAACCCATGCTGAGGCGATGGTTACTGCCCAGACTCGGCATGTCCTGAGTCTGGGTGCTGCTTTCCATTTGGTTCAGGGACTTCAGTAAGTGCTTGGTTGTGCCAAGGTGGTGGGGGTTTCATGTCACTGGAGAATGGCGTTAGGATGCAAAATGATCTTGGCAAACTGGAAGGCTAGGACATATGCAGTGTAAGAAAAAACTGAAGAGATTCAAGCTATGCTATTTCTACCTGTAATCTGGGGTAAGATAGGTACTTTTGTATATTTGTAGCACATGTTCAGGGAGTCTTGAAGGTTGTGGATATAAACACAAAGTCTATAAATTCCATCTGTATGTATGAAAACCTCACAAAGTCAAAATAAGAGGAGCTCTCAAAATACAAAGTGTCTGTAAAGCCAAATTATAAATGGCTTTCCATGTCTGGGTAGATGGCAAAATGTACCTTGCTTAAATGAAACAGAGCAGTAGGTTAGGTGTCAGCCCCCTCTCCCCCACGAACCCTTCCCGATGGGAAGGCTCGCCCAAGCCTTGGTGTGGGTTTGCCTAGGGATGCTGTGAACTCTCCAGCACCGAGTGTTTTCAGACAGGCTAGACTACCGTTTGTCAGGAGTGATTTGAGCGTACTTGATCCTGCCTTGGGGCAGAGGTAGCGAGTGCAGGTGACCTTTTGGGGCTTATTTCAGCTTTACGATTCTGTGAGAGAGCACAGAGTACCCACACCCCAAACGCTGGTGCTGCTGCTCTTGGATTTTGCTGTTGCCTCATCCTCTGAGGAGCCTGACTGATGGCTTCTGTCATATACATTGCTATAAAACATTGGGATAACGGTGGAATTGGTGTATTTAGCAAAAACCAATATCCAGCCGGACGTGTGGTGGTTTGGTTTATTTCTGCTGTGTTGTGTGCTGGGGCATCTGTATGAGTGACATGACTTGGGCTATTGCTAAAGGTGATTATGGCAATAAATCCAGGAGGTTAAGACTTGGGTTGCTCTGAGACTGCCTTTCCTCATCCTGTCAGCCACCTCACACCATTCTCAGGGGAGGGAGGTGAAGGAGGAGGCAGAAGGCATTTGGCAGGTGGCCATCTCAGTTTATGTGCTCAGGCATCTCCACTCTCCTTATGAAGTATAAAAGTCATAGCAGGAGCTGGCACTGGAGCTGCTCTCGGTGGGGTGACAGCACTTCAAAAAGTGTGGAGATGAGACCAGGAGCAGAGGATAATGGGCAGTTTGGCAGGAGCTGGTGGATTGGAGGGAAGCGATTAAAGGAGCTGGGGTTTGAAATACAGAAGTGATGTGGTGGATGGGTTAAGAGCAGAAAACGAGAAAGATTCAGAAAGTTGGACAGTGGTCAACTGTGGGAGAGAGGGGTTGGAGGAAGTGGACTGGGTGAGGTGGGAACAGGACTGGTAGGAAAATAAAGGAAAAGAGTTGGTGGAGGGTGGCTAGCTGTGCGGCTGAGAGGCCTTCGTCCCCTAAGAACCAAAACTCTCTGCAGTAATTTCAGGAGAGTAACTGTAGGTGGACCTTGGTGACAGGCTTGGTGAATCATGCTTCCAACTCCCCCGTGTCGCTGTTGACTGCACTGGTAGAAGCCAAATGGAGTGGAGATGACGGGTGCTAAAGTGCTCCTGGCCTGGAAGAGAGAGATTCCCGCAGGTCAGGAGTGCTTGGGAAGACGCAGCAGATCTGCCCTGAGGTAGCCTGTTTGACCAGCCTGGAGTCTGGAGTGGGACCCAGTTTCGATGTCTGTGCGTGAGAAACCGGCTGTGGGCTGTGAGCTGGGCTGCCTGGTCAAAGGAGGAAAGCGACCCTACGGACAGGGCTCCGCCGGTGCAATTGTCCGCTTGCTGTCGCTGCTGCGTGCGCAGCTGGTGTCAGCGGGGATGTTTCTGCGCTGACCAGCCTGGTTCTGGATGAGGGGAGTACGTGTGATGTTATTGAAATCTGCTTTGGACTTTCACTAATCTCTGATTTTTAGGAAGAACACCATGATAATGTGCTACTTTCCATTCTTAGTGGTGAAGTTAGTAAAGATGTAATATTCCTCTTTAGTCCTGGCTCTGAACAATTCAGTGGTATTAAGGAGTCTGTCTTTTTTTTTTTTTTTTTTTTTTTCTTTTCTTTTCTTTTCTTTCCCCACTAACAGTAAAACTAATTTGTAATGACAGAAAAAAAATTGCAAATTTGTGATGCTTTAGGAACAAACTTCCACTGATGTTTTCACTGAGGCTGATGTTGAGGACCTTCCTCACTGAAAAACCCTGGAGAATTGAGTGGGAAGATTTTGAGATTTTGGTTTGGAGTGTCAGAGCTTTCCCCCACAATTTCCTTCTGTCCGTTGAAGTGGGACGGGAGCGTGCTGAGCCCGTGGAAGACGAGCCGTGCCTCTCCTCGTGCCGGTGTGGGCACTTTTATGAATCACCATAGGGACCAGGTTCTAGTTATCGGCTCAAACAACTTCATGTATGATTAATGTTAATTGCCCATTTTGCATGGGTGACTTTTTTTCTCCTGCTGAATTGGCTCTTGTTGC
This sequence comes from Tetrax tetrax, assembly GCA_009806455.1. Lineage (NCBI taxonomy): Eukaryota > Metazoa > Chordata > Aves > Otidiformes > Otididae > Tetrax > Tetrax tetrax. The sequence goes on from WHYT01017555.1 coordinate 202,012, forward strand.
CTTTGATGTGGCTGGTGATCCAGTGTCCTGCAATGGTTAGACAAGTGATCAGTTTGCCAGCGCTGAGAGGAGACAGAATCAGGTTGCTGCGAGGTCAGAGTTTGCTTCTCTTCTTAAACACTGAAAGGTCAAGTAGAGTTTAACTACCATTGGCATCTTTGAAATGTTGTAATAAATGCCAAAGCAAGGAGATTATTTTAAATCCATGCTACAACTAAAAAACTTAGGGCAATAAAAGGAAATAATTTTAACTCAAACTGTCAAGATGTTACATTTATTGGTAAAGGCTTCAAAGAGTGCCTTTCACAACCACTGGCATGTATTTCATGTTCTTTGAGGAGAACAAAATTTTAATTTGTGGTTTCAGTTTCAGGAAAGCAACTATGATTGTGAGATTTTGTGGTGTGTTGTGTTTTGTTTTGTTTTTCACTTCTAAGTACTTGCACCAGTTACTGCCATTATTGCCAGACCAATTTAACGCAGCATGTCGTATAGTACTTCTGTATTTCTCCTTTAAGCCTTATAAAATAAGTTGCTATCGAAGAAATCTATGATACATGTGAGAGCTTCCTAAATCACAGATCTAGCGTATTTTTATACCAGATAGCTCAGCCCTTGTGGAATCAATAATTGATTTATTAACTGGATATCTTTTGAAAAAACAAAATCAGCAGTCCTTGCTAGACTGTCTACTGCCAATTCATAAATAGCTGACGACAAAAATGAAAAGTGTAGAAGTAACATTCAGATCTTAACGATCAAAGTATCAGGTACCTCATCTATCACAACTTGGAATAAATATATCACAGAACGTGTCGTATCTCATTGACACTGCAAGACGTAATGCTTTTCCTTGTTATCTAGCTAACTGCCAAGCCTGCAGAGTTTATAGGCTGCCAGGATAATGTGGTGGTGGTAATCCACTTCAGTTGCAGAAATATGAAGTACTGTTGAAATATATTTCTACTTAGTTTATTCTTTGCTCTCAAGAGGGTAGGATACTATTTCAGTTCCTCTAAAGAAGCCCAGAGAACGAAAAGCAAAACATCAGGATAAATTATGCTAAATGGTGGACTAGACCCCAGAGGAAATCATGCGTCTGTGGTACAGTATTCCTCCATTTATCTTACAAATGTTACATCTAATGTTAATTTTGTAAAGGGAAAGCATTCAAAGCTTCATCTGACCCTTTTAATAATAGTTTTAGTGTGATAGTGTTATTTGTCAAACTCATGCCATCATAACTTAGTTCTCTAGTTTTGAAAAACCATTCATACAGAAAATATTTTGGGCTACTAATACATAACACTTTGTTTCACAAAACACAAATAACCTAGTAATTAAACTCCAAAACTTAACAAATAATTGCCAGCAAGCAATTACTGTTCAATTAAAGAGTAATTACATGGTTATTTGTGCCCTGTAAAATAAAGCATTACTGAAATCAGTAACGCAATCAATATTTTAGCAGAAACAGGATGCTGCAGTGATGGACCTTTCAACCTGTGCTGATTAAATTGTCATCCAAATAACAGTTTCCTAGTTAAATCACCACATGTTTATTTGTCTTGATTAATATGCAAATTCATTTTTGAATCTGGTAAATCTCCTATATTTGAAAGCACAAAAGTAGAGCACTGTCGTACATCAACAGTAATGTGCTGTATGTTTCCCCTGATTAATTACATTTTACAAAATGTTGATGAATTTCTGGATTTTATGAAATACAGTTGTCTATAGTGAGCATAAAATAGAATTATAAAAGATGGAGCTGATAAGTAATTTCAACAAAATCACAAAAATAGCATTATTCTTTGTTTTGATTCCAATTAAAAATCCTTGGGATGTCTTGGGAATATGTAAAGCTTTGAGGGACAAAATAATAAAATTAGCTCTCAACAGGAGTGGAAAATAACAGAAAAACAGACATTAGTGAATGGTTTCTCAGCATAGTACTATATAAATTTTAACTGTCCAATATACTGCTTAAAATGTAATTCAGTCTGACAAACTTAACTCCAAGCGAAATATGAAAATGAACAATATTCAGATGAGTTCATTCCTCTTGTTGAGTTAGTGGCGTCTGGGGGGTTGAGGTGGAGGGGACGACGAGTGACTGTATAACCACAGTGTAAATACAGGAAAAAACCCCAAATCCCCAGTTGTCTTCACTTTCAAGTCATCGATGAGCCAAGGGCTTTTTGGTTTTGTCTTTGAGAGATGCTAATAGAATTTTAATCAGTATAGACTTTGAGCTGGCCAGTCCATTTAATAAAAAGAATGAGATTACCAAATGTAATAATGAGAAATGGTATTGTACTTCTGGTTTAGTCTCCATGCTCTTCACTTGTGACCATAACTCATACTTTAAAACGTGTTTAAAGGATCCGGAGAACCTAGTGGTTTTGAACTGAAGTAACACCTAATTGAAATTGAGTCATTTTCCATTCACAAAGACCTGTTGATGACAAATATAAAATTTATGCAGAGATTTTACAATCTCAAATAAACATATTCAAAGTTGTTTGAAACTGATCCTGTTTATGCTTCCTTTGTTATCAGCGAGGAAGAGATTTTTCTACGCTTCTTGAATATATATATATTTCATTATCTCCTAAAACTTTTAAAAAATCTTAGGCATTCTGTCAGTGCATAAGCCCAGACTGGAAAGTTTCAGTTCTGCCTGTTGTAGTAGGTGCTGGGAAGCACCTAGAGATCTGATCTGGTAAACCTTGGAGCTGCAAGTGGTCTGCTCACCGTCAGCAGAGTCAGGAAATAAACTGTTCTCTGCGCAAAACTGCGCAACCGTGAAGCTCTATTGTCTCCCCTGCTCTCCTCTGAAAACCCAAATCCTAAATGAAATGTCTCTTCATAAAATCTTTTAAAACTTTGGGTTTAATTTAAAAAGTGTTTTTCTTAGATTGCTATCAACATAGAGAGTTTTATGCAAAAGATTTTTTTTAGTATTTGGGCTTGAGAAGAGAATATTTTGTAGTTTTGTTGATTGAGCTCTGCTGTTGGAGAAAGCTGCTAATTTTAGCTGTTTTGTAGGTTTTTTCCCGAGATAGTAAGTGCCAACTAAGCACTTACACATGCAGACTTCTGTAGATCAGTGGATGATTTCAGCAGGTGATTTTAATAGAGAATGCATGTGTGCATCTGACTTCCTGCAGAATGCTCCCCTCGTTTGAGCTTTTCCTTGTGACAGCCCAGCGAGCTGGGCTCTCGGAGTGGGCTTTACTGCATAGCCATCATAGCACGATAAACAACTTAAAGCATAAAAAAGAAAAATGGAAGTAGTACTGAATAAAGCGAAATAGAAAATGGACAAACCCGAAGCTAAAAAGAAGGGGAATAGTTTTATAGAGATAAAATAATAAACCAAAAAATGATTTTGTGTTACTTTGATGTACAATAAAACAAAATAGCGTGAGCACACTGTGAAAAATGAACAGGTTAATGGTACCTCTGTGTAGTGTTGCTGGAAGCTGTCTTCATTTAAACACAGAGTTTGTCTTACGTTGATGGAGAGCTTTGCTGCTGTAAGTTGATAGAGTGAAGTTTAACTTAAATTTCTCTGTGAAATAGAAGTCGCTTTAGAAATGCTTTCTATTCAAACCTCATTCATTGTTGCAGCTTAGTTATTTTATACAATGTTTCGCTGTATTTTGTCAAATGCTCTATTATTCAACAGAGTAAAATTTCTTTTAACCAAAGAGAAGCAGCAATACTTTCCCAGACATAAGGAGGTTACATTTTTATTAGCTGGCTTGGGGAAGAGTTGATTGAAATGGTTTTTTTGGTCTGTAAATCTCTGTATTATGATGGCAGCTGTGTAGGGTGATTTCACGTACGCACACTGATGTAAGGGACAAACGTGGTGGTTGAAAACAGTAGTTAAATGTAACAGGTCTGTAAACAGACCTTTAACATTTTGGAATAAAATCTGCAATTGTGAATCGTAAGCTGGTCAAGGGACGGTGAGATTTTTGACGGATTGAGCTACCATTCTTCATTTAACCTATCTGCAGTAGTTATGGACACCAATCAATCCGTCAAGATAAGTAGTCAGTTTTGGAAAAGCTCAGTGTTAAATTATCGCTGCATCTTCAGGAGCAGGCAGTTACCTGTCATGATTCAGAAGGCAAGGTCTAAGATTATGTTGCATTCAAGGTTTCCACTTCTGGATAATGGAAAAGCTTGACTACTGTGTGGATGGTAGAGGTTCAAGTAGTAGATGTGCCCTCTGCGAAGCAGCCTGGTGAGCCCTGAGCTGGTTCGTAGCGGCAGCTGCCGTCGGTGTGGTGTGTTCGTCCAACACGGGGTCTGAGCTAATAAATTCTAGTGCACCCAGTTTGGTGTCCCTGTAGTCGTTGTGTTGCTAATCTGCAGCCTCTAGAAGCCACGGCTTGTGAGCTGAGTAATGCCTCTAGTTGCGTTTTCGAGACTTTGCATGTGAGTTTTTGTCCTAGGCCAGAATTTCTAATATATTTTGTGCATCACTGATGGTTCATATATTTTAAACAAATCAATATTGTGTATAGTAAGCAAATATTTTAAAAAAAAAATTATTTTCATTTATCCTCTTATTTCATCAGCTCACGACCAGGAAGACCCCCCAAGCGTTCCCTAGGAGTTGCGATACAAGAAAATGCACGTCTTCTGCCCCATGGAGTTCCAGGCCTGTTATCACCAGGACTTATCTCTCCAACAGGTAATAAAATCCATCAGATGATCAGCCTCATCTCTTCATACTGCACAGCAGTTAAAATAAACTAATATTGATCTAACTGCCTTGTCCTTCAGGGCTTTTTCAAGCCTTACCAGAGGTTACATTATTGGATTTTTTGAGTGTTCATGAAAACTCTCTTTTGTTGCTGCAGTGACTAAAATCTAATGGATTTGTAATTTGGTTCTTTATTAATTGTAATTTCCTTACAGGAAATTCCATTAAATGTGTTATTTTAAGAAAAGAAAAAAACTTGAGAAAATGAACTATTGTCTCAGAGAGCCCTGTAGCATGCATTTCTTCCTTTCAAATGCATGTGTATTTTAGTTCTCGTGGGATGTGAACAGCGTGGCTAATGTCTGTTGTATTGTAACATCATTAATGGATGCTGGGAAGATAGAGAAATGCTTGTACGAATTGCAGAAGAAACACTTGTGAAGCAGGTAAGTCCGCATTGCCACAGTGGATTGTACTTTAACAATCTGCATTCAGTATTGTATTATATTATTAATTGTTATGTGCTAAAGGTAAGTTTATTTTGCTAGTAAAGCTATATGAACAGACTGTATTCCTAAAAGTAATTGCTTAAATATTCAATAGGCGTAGCAGTTTCAGGATTACTGTCAAACTCCAGCCTAAATATATTGTGTCTCCATGATAACCAAACTTAGTGAAGTGGTTAGCAGAATATAAAGTCGTAGAACATCTTGCGGGAAAAGCAGAATTAAAACCAATGATTGATAGCAGTGTAGTGACTGAGTGCTGAGTGCCTCTGTGGGTCTCAGCGTTCAGGGGAGCAGCAAAGCTGAGGTCTTTAATTTCTCCTACAGCTCCAGGTGTCACAGGGAGACCACAGTGAGCCAATAACCTGCATCACTGTGGAGGTGGGAGTGAACGCTCTCCTGCAGTAGTCACAGGAACCTGCCCTGAAGTCGGTAATAAATCATCAAAGCGTTTTGCTAGGGCCAGGTGCCGCAGAGGAGCTGGTGCAGCCTCGTGTACGGTTCGTATGTGGCAGGGAGCGAGAACTGTGGTTTTACTCCTATGAGCAGTTTATAACTGAGGGGCTTTTCTAGTAGCTGTGTGAGCTCTCAGCTGAGGAATTTCATGGATTTGGTGCTGTTTATGTGATTACCAGTAGACAGGAAAGCACAAGAGCTACCTTGCATCAGTCTTGTCAGAAATCCAAAATACTCCATATTACTTTTCCACCGTGTGTGTGTTTGCAAACAGGGCATTAAATTATGCAGACTACCATATTGCTTTAAATTGGGAAATATTTTGGGATGCAGTGCGCTCGGTATGCACAGTAAAATAATATCATAGACATGTTCTGTGTCTGAGATATTTTTAGTATTGCAGTGTTTGAGTAAAAAAATTTAAGTTGAATTTCTAGACCGTTGTAAGTTGTTTGGAGTCTGAAGTGGTGACTGGGACACATCCCACTTTATTTAACACGCGGAGGCCTGTGTGAGAAGTTTGTCCCCAGGGGGCTGCCTTTCAGCCGAGGCCCAGGGTGGCCGCCTTCGTGACCTTGGGAGCCGCCTATGAAAACCCCTGTGTGACCAAGCGCCAGGAGTCACAGACAGTGTGACTCAAGTAGCTGAAACAGAGTTTTGGGAGCAGCTTGTAGGCGGGAGAAAACCTGTGTTTCCAGAGCATCACAGTGCCATTGAGGACCATGGATGAGACAGAGCTCCGTGGTTGAAGCAGCCCTGTCACTAGCTTCTGGCAGGGCAGCTCCACGCTGGCAGCATCTATGGATCTGTCATTCAGGAACTAGAGTTCCTAAAGTTTTTGAGTTGTTTTACCTTGTTCATAAAGGAAGAACAGTGTAAAATTTGGAGAAATTGCTGAGTAAGGAAAGGTGCCAAGAGAACCACTTGTAAACTCGGTGGGGATTTGAGCTGTTGTAAACTTGGTGGAGCACCTGGGATATGAAGCCCCCATTAGCTTTATTTATACCTATTTACACTTAAATTATGGACTGCTTTGTTCTAGTTTCCTTCAACACTTTTGCAATTGGATTCTTCCCTTTTGGTTGAACTGAGAACAAAATGTATTGTAACACTGACTACAGTAGAGGTTTTTCTTCCAGACCTCTGAGTGGTGGATAATAGACTGGAGTAAAAGTTGCAAAGAGATTAACCTGTTGTCTGCCTGCTAAGCTTTATTCTGGTTATTTATGATCTCACTTGCATATGATTTTCTCTGGTTCTGACAGTTTTGGCCCACAGAATTTGTATGTAAAACGGAAGCCGTTTCCTGCCCTGGTTGTCTCCTGCTCAGTGACCTGTCGCCTTGGCGGAGGCTTTCTGCTCGGAGCGCTCTGCTCGGACGCGGCTGTGGGAAGGCAGCAGGACCAGGGCTGGGGCAGAAATTGAGGAGAGTTTGCAGCGTGGTAGGGCTGGATCCATCCTTTACAGTAGAATGGTGTCGATTTGGAGGCAAGAAGACTCTTTACATCTTGGTGACTTCTTTGGTTGCCTGCTACCTCTAGCTGCAGTGTAATTGTCCAGAGCATTTCTCTTGAATGTTATCGTGTCCACTCCTTGATAATCCCTGTGTCTGATCTTGCCCATTCTTCCTACAGTGTAGATGTACAGTTATTGTTCATCTAGCTACACTGTTTGTTAAAAAAAAAAAAAAAAATATATATATCATCACACTCACTCTTCTTTTGTGACTATCTCATTTTCTAATGTGCCTGACTTAGCATCTGAGTTGTTTTCTTCTTCAGATAAACTAATTTTAGTAAAAGCAGCATGATTCATCCATCCATTGTCTTTTCAAGTTTTGCCTCCTCTTCAGTCTCCCATCAAGTTGAAGCAAAGCAGTTTGTGTCCAGGCTTGCTGTTGGGTGGATGGATAGGTGTCCAGAAGCTGCTGTTGTGGCTGCAGAGCTCACAGATCTGTCTGTAGAGGGTATTGCAGAGTGATGATTAGTAACTTCCTGCAGACTTGCCTGAGCCATCTGTGTTTCCACTCCTTGAAATGTGCTGTTATTTTCATCACCCATTTGGTTTGTGTCAGCTTCATTTACATGGTCATTTTCACATAATAAACAGGTAGTTAAATTAGGCATACTACATTTCCCACTGCAGAGTGTAATTTTTTTTTTATGTCTTGCCGAAGTGCACTACAGCTACTCTTTTACCTAAGTAACTTGTGAAGGAGCTGTAATTGAAGCCTTGACCCGTTTAAATATTTGTAGGTACCTTCCACCTCTGGGGAATGGGAACGTGGGAGTTACAACGGGACCAGAGCAGCAGGGTGGTTAAACTGGTGCGACTGGGAAGGATGAGGTGGTGTGTCTGGGATGCGTGCCACCGGGACGGGCTCATGTCAACAGCACAATTGCCGTGCCCGGACTGCATCCTTCCAGAGCTGATATTTAAGCACTGTCCATTTTATGTTAACTTAGGAGAAAGTGTTTTTCCTCTTGTATTCATGTAGGAAATGTGGAAATCAGCGTGGTGCCCTTGCCTGCTGTGAGGGCAAAGGAGAAACCCTATATGTCACGGAGGGATGGTCATCAAAGGCTCGGCTCTTCAAACAGTGTGGTATGATGAAGTGACAGTAACAAAAAAAGGCTTTATCTCCTATTAATGTACAAGTCTTTGTCATCAGTGTATCTTAACAAGACAGTTGGGATTTATTTACGAAAGAGATTCTCAAGGAAGTTTCAGGGTCTGAAGCAGCAGTTTGCTGTGTGGAGAGAAGCAGGAATCAGTTACATGATGTAAGCCAGTAGTTCAGAAAACTGTTGATACGGAATGAAGCTGAAAGAGTAGTTGGATCTTTTGAATAGTTATCTATGCCAGCGTCAATCCCTCTAATGTTCATTTAGGTCGTCCCCAAAATAGGTTGGAAAACCACTAGGTGAAGTCTTCATTGCAATTTTTTCTCTATTCAGTTTGTAGAATGGCTACTTTTATTTCAATAAAACCTTTTGGGGAGCTGCTCCATCTTGTTTTCAAAGTTTTGGAGAAGGTGGCTCATCAAGAAGATCGTCCTGCCGCTAGAACTCTGTTAGATTGTGGTACAGGGCAGAAGCCTGCTTTATGGGGCTTTTTTTTTTTTTAAGCTGTAGGGTGGGGATCTCTCTGTATGTGTGCTGGGAGTCCTGCAGCTGAAGCTGATGGGGTACTGGAAGGTCTGGTGAGACTGGGTGGCAGGAAGATGGATGCAAGCCAGTTTAAGACACTTGTATTGCCATTTCATGTTTCTGAGACTTGCTGTTGAAGCTGTGGGCAGCCTGGTAGGCCTAACACCGTGTGCGCTGGCAGGGTATGTGCACTGCAGGGCAGAGGATAGACTGCAGTGAGGATTTACGGCCGAGCTGCCGAGTGCTCCGTGCGGGAGATGGGAGGAAACCTGACTGATGGGCAATTGTGTGTAAGAGAAGGAAAACGAGGAATTTTCAAATGGTTATTTGACTTTGGCGGCCTTTGGATGGGAGGTGGGAGGATTTGGAATTTCAGAGGTTAGACAGAGGTTGAGTTTCCCTACCAGGGAACACTTGTTGGTATGTACTGTGTGCAGAGGCTGTGGCTGGCGCTGCCACGAGCGGGCTGGATGTCCGAGGCTCTCTCTGGTGTTCGTACCTCCTGATTAAACCTGCTGCCAGCATCTATCATCAGGTCTCTGCTATTTTCTTACATTGATCTTCCCAGGTGGCAGAAGCAACCACCTGCGTTTCCAAATGTGTAAGCTAAACTGCTCTTTTCATTATGAGCTAGATTAGGTTCACCTCCCTTGAAGTGATCCTGTTTTATTTCCTGTACAGACAGTTAAAATATACTGTCTCGTTAGCTGTTTGTCTAGAGTTTTTAAGAATGTAATAATTAAAATACTGACCTATTTGTACAGATATGCATCCTTTTTCAGTTTAGTTTTGTCTTATTAATAGTTAAGAGAAGCTGTTGTGAACGGAATAGTTTCATGTAATTAATATTTTAGTGAAATTAATATTTTAATAGCTATACTGAGCCACATCATGTGGGACTCAAACAAGTAGAGTGGCTCACAGGAGTATGATAACTTCATGTGTAACTTCGGTTCAGCAGTGATAGCAGCAGCCACTTCATCTTTCAACAGAAAAGAGGATAAAACAGCATTTGCTGCAGTTTTTAGGCACTTTAATTTGGTATATCTGTGTTAGAGGAATGAATGAGACAGGAAGCTTTCGAGATCTTTGGAATCCAGTTGCTGTTTGTCAAGGTGGGCACACGGTCAGCTGGCACAGCCCTGCTGATGCACAGAGCTGCCTGCGGGAACTCCCTGCTCCAGTTGACCCCATGGATGCTCCTCTCGTTTCCGTATGAGACTGGTGCTGCTGCAGTGCCCACCAGTCTCTCCTGACTGAGGAGATGTGCTCAGGGTCAGAGGAGCAGAGCCGCAGGAGCAGCAAGGCCCTTCCCTTCTGGAGGAGCGCGGTGGGACTGCAGGCGGCCAATCTGCTGCACGTGTAGTGTTGGCTGGGAGACTGGGATTGCCAAAACAAGGCTCTGAAGGTTTGCCTCTCTGCTTCCAAGAAAGAGCGGTTATTTGAAGAATAAGCGTTCACTCAGGGTCACTTCACAGAACGTCTGTTGACTGGTTTCACCTCTTGGGGTGTTTGACGTAGGGCCGCTGTGGCTGGCAGCTGCTGGCAGGAGTCCTGGAGCCTCCGGGAGCAGGGAGCAGAGGACTGTAGCGTTAAGGGACCCCTTTCCTTTCTCAGCACACTTAACTGAACACTTTTGTGTGTTTACATCCAATTTCTGTGGCTCATTTCACTGTTTACGATTATCCTTTTTTTTTCAGTTGTCATAGATGTCTTTTTAAAGTTCCGTTTACAATGAGAAACATATGCATGACTTTGTCATTGTTGGCATTACCTGGCTTGGTAGAAATTATTATTTTTTAATCAAAGGCAAACATACTGATTAAGGATGCCACAACACTCCTCTGCCTGTGGGGAACGTTAACAGTTTATAAATTGTTCTTGGTGACAATTCAGTAGTGAATTACTTTGATATATATGGCTAATAAATTAATATGATTAAGTTAATGAGTAGTACGAGTGTTGCCAAACTCCACTCGTCAGGCTTTTAATGCCGCTCCACATTTGCAGCTCTAGCTTCCCCCTGTGGTGAGAGGATCCGTGCTACCTACGCACTGTCATTGTGATAAATGGCATATCCCACAGTGCCCTGCACTCCATCTGCTCTGTCCCCAAAATGAGAAATATTTTATACAAATCACACACTCAGAAGCTCAAAGGACTGCAGAAAGATCTATTTTTTCAAACAATAATAAAAATGCATACATCTCTTTAGCAACTCTTCATTTTTACTGTCATAATGAATGCGTGTAGCTTTGGGAAATGACTAACATAGGAAAGTTATCCACTACGCAGTAAAGCTGACAAATAAGTTAACATGCTCACTCTTTTATTTTATCATGAAATGTTCTTAGATAAAAAATGATGTTAGAACATCTCTTTAACTGGATTTTAAAATTAAAGACCATGTATGCCTCATGATTGAGTACCACCCCATCTCATGCCAGCGAATTTCTGTGCTGAAGGGAGCATGAATTTGAGTGAATGAGGAATGCAGGACCATATCATTACTCTTTAAAATACAGCCATTCAGGAAGAGTTCTGATCATCTAAAAACTGTACTTGGTGACTATGAGTCAGTCAGTTCCTCTCTCTTTCTCTTTTAATGTTATCTTTCTTTAGGGATCTATTCTTAGTGTCTGCTTTACCTGGATGGGACATCACATTTTTGAGAAAGGAATAGTTAAAGCTGTTGAGAATTTGCTGAATAGTTAACCTTCTTGTAAATTTAATTTACACAAAGCCTCAACTACTAATTACTGCTTGAGAAGTGTGGAACTCAGTAATACAGTTTAATTTTTAACTATTTACACAATTAAAAAAAAAAAGAAGAAAAAGATCCTGTTGAGCTTTTACATCGTTTGAGATTACGAAGTTTAAGCAAAGTGGTCACACTGAGAGAATTCAGGTTTTATTGTCTTGACACTCAGGGCAGGTCTGTGCTGAGTTTATCTTGATTTGCAGATGGAAGGGAGCCATTTGAAAAAGTTGGCCGAAGTATCAGAGAGTTAACAAAATCAGTAAGTTTTCATCAGTCTGTTTTTATTATCTGTGACATTCTTCCCTACCAGCTTTTCTCTTAGCCTGGGATCTGACTGGCATTGGCATCTATAATGATCACAATACCCGTCTGCTTCTCTTTGTCCCTTCTTTAACTGGCTTCGAAACTCTTTTAAGTCATCCTTAAGAAATGTCCTAAAGTCAAAAATAGTATCAGGAGGTATGAAAGATTTATCTTCAGCGCGCTCTGTTTTCTGGAGGACTGTTTTGGCAATAACACCACTATTGTAGTGGGGTAGTTTTTGTTAGGTTTTATTTTCCTTTACTATAACACGATTAAGTTGAACAAGTAGTTACAGTCTGAGATGTTTTCCATTTGGTACCTTTAACTGGTATCGCAGCAAGTGGAGTTAAATGCCTTAAGAGTGTTGGTGTATATGACTGACAGCATATTGTACTGTCTTGCATTTTAAGAAAGGAAGCTGGTTTTTGGATTCGCTGCAGTTACATTGTCATTGAGGAATTTTTACATTCATGCTAATGGAAAATGACTTACCGATTTGGCAGGTTACAAGGCTCACGGAATGCACTGTAAGGTGATCAGATTCAGATGTTACCTTGGGTGTGACGTAAGGCCTATTCATGATTCTCCATTTCAAAAGAAGAATAGAAGTTGGACTATAAACAGCACAAAACTGATATCCCCACTGATATCCCTGCTCTGCTTTAGATTTATCCAGCAGTGTTTCAGAGGACCTGTTAAGCTCGAGATATCTGCACACACTTAAATTTTATTCCTATGACTTTGAGAGGTAACTGTTTAAATAGGTACAGTTGTAACTGGCTGGATAGTACATCTCTGGTTGCAGGAAGATGTTGATCCGTCATCTATTTGCAATTCTAAAAATCTACTAGACATACATAAATAATATTCTCTTAAAATGCAGCATTCAGTTGTATACCAGTTTTGAGTAGTGTGGTTTCCTAGATGAAAGCTGTATAAGGCTGTATTGTGGCAAAATTCTTGGTGTAACGCCACTGCTGCAAATTGTTTAGAAAAAATAGGGAATAAATCTCACTTGATTAAAAAAGAAGCATGTACTCTTCTTAAATCTGAATATTTCCATAGTTATGATTCTGGTCAGGTATTAAGTACTTTTAATGTAATTGAACAGCTGTTGTTCTTGGATCCTTGTCATACAGACCTCTGGAGTTGTCAACAAGTGAAACACTTAAGTATGTTTTTAAAATAAGGCAAACAAATAATCCTATTGATTTGGATTGGATTACTTGTTTGCTTAAACATGAGTGTTTTGCTACTTACTGGGGTGTTTTGGAGAACACGTTCTGTAAGGATTCCTTAGAAAAATTGTGAGTTCAGTAAGTGCTGATGCCAAACTCGTTCTCCCTTTTGATTGTCCTGGTGGTCTTCAGCCTTTTGCTGTCTTGTGTAGGCTAGAGTTTGTGGAAAGATGAAATACATTTTTTTGAAAAAAAATTCACAAAGTGGGTGCTGATTGGGAAGTCATCTGAAAAATGGTGGTTATTTGTTCCGTTTTGGCCACGTTGAGCTGCTCAGAGTGAAACGAGGGGCTTGCAGTTGGAGTCCAAGGTGACAGATGGAAATCCTACTTGTCTGAGGGTGATGATTTGGAAAGCACTGGTTCTAGTTCTCCCTCCTCCTGGAGTTGCGGCAGTGATAACAAAGAGTAGAAATTTTTCATTTGCTGCTACTGATTTCTGAATTGGCCTTTGCGTTGGTGTTGCAGAGCGGAGAGCTTGATATGCTGAAAGCAGGAGGGTAAACGTGTTCAGGCCAGGCAGAGAATGCTGTGTGCGATCGGGGGCGCCATTCGAATCTGGGTAAAGTAGTGAGAAATTGTCCTGGTAATCCAGGAGAGATGATGTTGGTGCATTTTTTTATGCATGTGCAGAAAATTGAATTAGCGCTGGGGGCCACCTCGCTGTCCGTTCTGGAGAAGCTGCTTCTATAGCTGCTGTCCCGAGGAGCAGACCTCTGCTACGTAGAAAGTACAGCGGCTGCCGTTGGTGTTTCCTCCTGCACAAGAAGAATGTTGTCTTCTTTCAGCCCTTCCCAAGTAATAAAACATGATGCCAAGTGCTGGCAACAAATTAGGATTCATGATGAAAAGGAAACATCTCTTACAGAGCATTTTGAAGAGGCTCGCATTTTTATTTTGAAGCTAGCATAACTAAAATAGATTTCATTGTCTGATCGTTAAGTGACTGGGACCATATTAAGATTTCACTGGCATTGTGTTTGTATTGGATGAGCTATTTTATCACAGTCAGCATTAATTGGTGTAAAGAAAAACAGGCTGACTTAATGAGTAGGGTATCATATACCATGAGAGAGACCTCTTTGGTTTGCAGAGAGGCGTGCCGATAGCAGCTGGCGTTGCTGCTACCACGCCGTACCTATGTTAAAGGTGAGTGTAGGAGCAGAGGTCGGGAGGATTCAGTCTAGAAACTGAGTTCATCCTGAAAATCCTTCACAAAGAAAAATCATTCCTAAAGCTAACAACCTCCTCTGACTTGAATATGAAAAGCTTTACCTCAGAAAGAGAAGCATTTTATATAATACGTGCCTGAATGTAAATGACAGACATTTTATTAGGAAAGGAAAGCCTTTATTAAAATATAATGATCTACATTGTTTTTATGTAATCTAATGAATTACAGTTAAAGCCTGAGAAATGAGCTGGAAAAGGTAGAGTACTCTCCCATGAAAGCGAGCTATGATAACCTTTTGGTAATTCTTTAACATGTTGAAAGAGTATTTCTGCACAGACTTATTAAATTAAGCAAGGTCACCTTTTCATTTTATTAACAGATGTAGTTTGCCAGATCATGGATTTTGATTCTGGAAAACGTGGATGAATCATGCAGTAACATATGTCAAGTAGAAAATTGGTTATAAAATGCTAAATCATTTAGATACACATTATATTTTTGTTTTTACCATTGCACAATTGTAAAAAATAAAATGCTTAATTACTGGTTTTGACATTTGCATATTGATTGGATGTGCTTTAATAATACTGATATTTCTGAATGGATTTTCTCTCCTGACTGGGGCGATCTCAATCTAATATTTACATAAAGGGAAGAAAATATTCTTCTCAAATGTAATAGAAAATTATGGTTCTTAGACATGCAGTATACAATCATTACTTGCAAAGTTTAGCTATAAATAATAACCAGTGAAACTGGTCATGTGCTTAAAGATGAGCCCATACGTGGCATTTGTCAGTCTGACCCCAGTTCAGCAAAGCAGGAATAAAACTGACATAATATCTTGCAAGTTGTTCATATGCACTCCCAAATATCTGCATATTTAATATGATATATATATATAAGAGGAGGAAAATTGTATTTAACAGGTGTTACATGAATTTAACAAAATTTTGCTGTAATTGTTTATGAAGAATTTCGTAGTCAGTTCTAATTAAGACAGAAAATGTCATTTGTATTTCCAGTCTCTTGGAATTACTTTTTTTTTTTTCTGTATTTGCATCTGTCACCTCTTTTGTCTAACTAAAAGTAACGCACGAGCTCTTTGCTGGTATGTGTAACAGAACTGAGAGAACATCCCATCAGTAGCCCCAAACTCTACGTACATAAAGGAGTTAATGGAATAATGATTCTCATATTGCATATATGGTTTCAAATGAAAATACAGTAGTGTATAGATAAGCTAAATCTCCGCGTCGTTAGCAGCTCCCTATTTCTGCACGCATATGCAGAACACGCTGTTCTCGCTGCTCAGGGCACGCAGGCGGGCTGCAGCAGCGTGCGGGTGACTTGGCCCCGGCAATCGCAGAGCAGGTGACTTGGTTCCACTGAAATCAGGCAGAAAATGTCCTCTTCTGGCCACTCGAGTGAAGCAGTCAAATTATCGAGTGGCAAAACTAATTCTATGCCTTGGGCCATCAGAGCTGCCACTTCCTATAAGTCAAGCCTTCACTTAGTGTGAAATTGTTTTTTATTTTATTCTCTTTCATTTATTATGCTTATTTCAGCTAATCCACTTAGTGAATGTGAATTACCCAGTGTACCAAGGCTGTTTCAGATGTGCAGCCTTCTCATGCTTTAGTGATGAAATCCAAGGACTGCTCCCCTTTCGAGGCACTCCCGACTCTGTTGTGACCTATGCAGTTAAAGTAATATCTCAGTTATTCAGATGGGAACTCCAATGAGGAAAAGCGTTTGAATATGATATAAAATTAACTAAAAGTGCATATGGTTGAGCTTTCTTCTAAAAGCAGATATAATTCAGATGGGTCGCATTTTTAAGAACCAGAAGCAGATCTGCAATGAATTGTAGGCCATTAAGTACCAGTTAATTTGAAAGAGTTTGATGGAACAAATATTCCCTTGGAAAGCACTGAATATTGTTTTCAACATTCAAATATTGCCCTAAATCCTGTCAGAAACAAAGCTGAGATCTGCTTAAAGCACTCATACAGGTGATACACCTTAGGCAATACTCGGGTATATGATTCTGTCCAAATGGCAATCCCTCATTTGACTGTGCCCTCTGGTACACAGCATTAACATT
Organism: Tetrax tetrax; assembly: GCA_009806455.1. NCBI lineage: Eukaryota > Metazoa > Chordata > Aves > Otidiformes > Otididae > Tetrax > Tetrax tetrax. The sequence continues at coordinate 218,431 of WHYT01017555.1, forward strand.
TTCCAGTGAAAGAAGAGCAAAACATATGGAGTCTTTTATTTCAAGCGAAGAAAACAAAAAAACAGTAATGAGAATAAAAAGTACAACGCCTGTGGTGATGGGCAAGGGAAGTTACAGGGGAGTTGCTGCAGCAGAGTGCATCAGAATAGAAAAACAAAAGTAACCCAAGTCGCCCCCGACAGGCGTCTAAATATAAGTTTCCTAGATATATAAAGTACAAAAATATGTAGATGTATATTTATCACATGCTAAAACAGAGAGGCATCTTCAGGGGAAAAAAAAAAAACAGATATACTGTTTTAACTTATATTCACACCGTGCTTTGAGCTGACGTACATCTTGGGTGGATGAGGAGACTTGAAGGCTGGAAGGAAGTAAGCAGAGCCTCAAGAAGAAAACTTGAAAGGATCGTGCCGTGATTAAGATGGATGCATTGCTGACAATGTGAGAGCAACAGATGCTAAATCTAGGAGGCACTTGAAAGAGTCCCTCTATTTTGTTATATCTGGAAGTCAATAGGTTATTTGGGCTAAGAACACCCTATTATTCAAATTCAGCTGACCCAGAAAGCCTTGCCATCTTTCAATGGCAATTCGGAGGGCTTTGCCATTTAGATAGTGGTTTTGGTATTTCCCAGTACAAAATTGTTCTGTGTATTCTTTTATGACATATGGGTATATTGATCTCAATTTTTTCCCCCGGAAATATATTAGATTAGTCTATATAAGGCTTCAGAAGGCTGTTTTGTGTCTGCAGCTGTGAAAAACTTGTCACCAGAATCTTTTTTTTCAAACCGATTAAGCATCAAGGAAATGTTCCATCAGTTGTTTTGGTCTTCCTGTTTTGGAACTGCATTAAAATTTTAAATTTCAGATAGCATTTCTTCACAGTAGCATTTCAGATAGCATTTCTTCATATTTGGTGAGCATGAGTCCTAATCCTGTTGAGAACTCGTATTCATCAATGGAAAGTTTTCCCTGGACGTTGTGTGTATCTTGAGAATAGGGTTTTTGCCTGTTGATACGGACATGTCCTTCCCTTTCTGATGTGTCTCTCTTGATCTCCATTTTTCATTCCATCATATTACTCTGCCTTTCCTCTTTATTTTTTTGCCCTTGACTTTTATGTCTACACTACAATTTGTGTTGACCTTGAGGTTGCCCTCAATTAGCTGAGCTGTTTCAGTATCATGGCCCACACCAAAATCCTCCACAACGTGCTTGTGAGTTGAAAAGCAGAGCCAGCCTAGAAACTGGTCTGTGACCATTTTTCTTTTCCTTTCAAGTTGGTGTTTATTTCCAGGCAATAAAGAGGAGGAGTGATACAAAAGAGATAGAAATGAGAAGCAGTAAATCATAGAATCACTTCTGGTAGGTTCTGGTACGTTCTGGTAGGATGACCTTTGATCTCCTTGGCTACTTTGTCTTCTTTTTTACCTCCTTCTCTTAACCGTTTATCAGGTATTTTTCTATTTTTCAATTTCTAATCTGTGGAGCAGCATGATCCGACTGTGTGTTTGTGTAACATCTCTTTGGAACTTCTGTGCTGATACAGTAAAAGTAACACAGAGATCAAAGTAGTTTACTAGATGTAAAATATTCCTTTGCTTTAGGATTTACTACCTACCTATTTTTAAAGGCTAAGATGATGAGCCACTATGTTAATTGAGGAGCTAGTTGGTCTTGGTAGTGAGCTAATTTTCTCTGTTTTCCAGCTCAAGAAGATCATACTGGTTTTTAAAAGAATGAGTGAACTGTGACATATAATGTTATCACTCACATCACACGTGTATTTTTTGCTAGATGACAGCCAGTACTACACTTGTATCCTCTGCATCATCAAATTCTAGTTCTGTACATCTCCTGTGAAGTAACGAATGGACATTTTACAAGGGATTTTGTGGAATGCTATCCAATTGCAATTGGAAGGACAGTTAAATACTGTAGTGAATGATTTTTCATAAATACCAGCTAAAGGAGTATGAACATATCTTTTTAAAATGTCCTCATATAACAGTAAATTAATTCACCACACCTTTAATATTCTAATTTTTTCAACTTTATGCAGGTTTTCTATTTTATTTTATAAAATGAAAGAAATTGCTTTTGTGTATCTAAAATCTTATCAAGATTAGAGTCATTTAAATGTGGTAGGTTTTGACCTGTGCTTTTGTAGTGAGATTCCTTCAAGAAGAAGTTAAAATACAAGTAACTTCCTCATAGCTTTTACCTTAAATCCCAAATTAAAAATTAAACTTTTTCTGAAGTGAAAGATGTATGCAGTGTTGCTTAATTTTGATTTAAGTGTGGCTCTGAAGATTGATGAGTTAAATTTGTAAGACAGAGTAGGTTGGTATGGATATTGCCAGTCCAGACTTGTAACCATGTCAGTATTTACTGCTGATAAATTAGTCCAGGTTTACCTGGTTCTGCACCTTTAAAAGAAATGGCATGAGATCTAGATCATTTTTTCTCCAGCGCCTAGATCATAGTCTCCTCCGTTTAAGTCTTACTAAAACGGAATTCCTAGTGTAAATATTTGTGATTATGCTTTTACTTTCTGTCTTGCTTGGAAAAATTTCAAATTCCAGGTTATCTCTGCAGTTAAATAGACTAGCTGAGGATCTTCTGGCGCCCAGTCCCCGTTGTGCCATTTTCTGTCTGTTTGGGTTCTGAATATCAGACGTCTTGTCGTCTTACTCCACTCCTCTAAAATGATGCCAGCAGTTGAATTATACCACGTGGGGAGTGAGGAGGTTGATTAGTCAATAAATGTGAAATATTTAGTTGATGGAAAATGTGTATAGTACAGTGAGGCCATGATTATTAGTCATGGCTTTAAAAAATCTCACACTCAATTTCCGGGCATTCTGTCTGCATAAGAATAGCGAGAGCAGACTTCTGTGGTGAAATTGTAGAGAGCTGTTGTAGATTAAAGTTACAGTCCCTAACCATTTGTATTCTATTTGGGATGTCACTCCCAGTAAGCTTTTTAAAAATGTAGTGGTGCAAATGGAAAAGTTTCAGCAAATATTAAATGTAACAGTGAAGACTTTTGTTCCTCATTAAATCATTTCTTGATGTTTCCCGATAGGTTTTCATCTAAACACTTGCTAATCCCAGAGCTGTGACAGGCAAGGCCTGCTGAATTAGGCCAACCACTGCTACAAGTACTACTGCACATGGAACAGTAATCATTGCTTTCCAGTCTGTTATTAGATTAACTTCTTGGGGATTGCCTTTTTCCTCCTGTGAGTTGATGCATAAATGACATGCTTTACCCTCCAATAAATCTAACAGTAGAGTGGCTGTGACATGATGTTCATACCCCTTAGTCCCATGACAGATTATTTTTGATTGCTGCAGAAGTTTACGGCAGCTTGAAACCATTAGAATTTAAAGGCATCATTGAAATTTTACGGCGTACCTGACTCAGACGCAACAGGGCTAGAACTGCGCTGAGTCTGGGAGTGTTGGCTCCGCGCTGTGATTACCTGTCACAGGGACTCTGTCTTTCTTAGACTGATCCCCAGCTGTCGTTCAGAGGAGATGAAGAGTCTTACGGCACTGCACCTTCACAATCTCCCCTTGGAGAACGTGCCCTTCTGTGCATCATGTTCCTGTGCTGGAAACTTTCACCTGGAGACCGTTGTAACAGTTGAACACGCGTGGAGATCGCGTTATGCACACACAGTACTTCGTATACTTACATGGATGAACATACTGAAAAATATTTGAACCTTTGTTGCTTGTTAACCCTTTGTAAGATTTTTATATTGCTGATGGTCACTTTTTTCCCCACTCAGGAGTAAGTATAAATTTGCATTGTTAAAGGATGAAATTCAGTTTCAGTAGCATGTGGGTGCTTTTAATAGTGTTCTTTTTTTTCAGATTTAAGAACTTTGGTTTTTCCTGATGAAACCCATATAAAGCTTGCAAAGCTCAAGACTCCTCAGATCCAAGGTGTTTGCTACTATTTATATCTCATGTGAATGAATGACTATTTGGTTCCAATTCTAAACTGTATTTACCTATTGTTTCATACAACTGTCTAAAATTTTCTAGCAGATTTAGGTCAATGGATGTGGTATCGAGTAGAGAGCTAGCCTTACCACAGATCTGCTGTAGCTGACAGTTTTGTATTTCTCAAATACCCTTTTTAAGGAGTGACATCATAGAGAATAAGATATGAAGACACTATAAATGATACATATTGTTGGTAGATAAATACCAAGTTCTGCAAAGAAAGCTTTAAGGTATTTGCTCTAATTAGGCTGCCCTTTTTTCTTCAAAACCAGAACAAAACTGATGTTTAATAGTTACACGGATTGGGTCTCTTAGTAAATTGTTTTTGGAAATGGGTTCCCAGTTCGACATAAATTGTAGTCACAGGCTAGCTTTTTCAGAGCACTCTTTAGCATGTCCTTTTCCGTTTAAGAGAGAAAATAGAACAGGAAGTGACAAACAGAGTTTTTAGTGGAATTCTGAAACTCTATAGCTTTATATAGCAGTGTGCTTATAATATAATGTTTTCTGGAAATAGGACTGATTTTATTAGGTTAAAATATTTGCCTTAATTGGAGAATAATTTTAAAAGATATTGAGGCATTTGGAGTTTCCAAATGTGACATTTCACTACAGAACCTCGAGCATTAAAAGCAATGCTCATTAGGTCAAGGAAGAGAATGAATGCTTTCTGTACCCAAGCACATGTTAAATTTTGTCTTATTAGAACATTTTGAAATTTACAGCATCCTTCAGCAGGATTTGGGTCTTGTCCCTGTGATACTGTTGACTTGCACATCGGAATTCCTGAGCTCCCTGACTCAGGTCTGGTTGCGGTTGCTCTGCACGCTGTCGTTCCAGCAGCACGGACAAGGCTGGCTGGTTCTTATGGTACTGTGCTCGCCTATCGCGGCTGCAGGAGTGACCTCTTTCCTTTCTCTCACTGTGGATATTTCTACTTGTTTTGTCATCTTTTAGTTGTATAAATGATGATGAAATTGTAATCAGTTAGAGACTGTCTCACAAAACCTGCAGATGAAATAAGAGGTGTTGACGATGCAGGGAACCATACAATTTCAGAGTTAGGCTGTTTTTCTTCTGATCTGTGAGACTGAAAACTGAAGGGAACTGAGGATTAGTCCTTTGTTTGTACCCATATGTAACCTTGGAACATGTGGATTAAATCTTCTCTGCACCTGTGGTCTAAAATTTTCCTCATGCTACAGAATAATACCTTAACTAAAACCACAACAGCTTTCTAATGACTTCAAAGAAATGAAAAACCACATTCAGGTTGAAGGCGTTTTATTGTTTGTGATTTTTAGCATAGTGCACGTTAAATGTAATAACTGATGAGTTCAGTAGAATAATCTCTATTACCATATGCAAGCAACATGCTTCATAAGTCATGCACATCTTTAAGAACTGTTAACTTTTATAGTATTTGCTGGAACAAATCATTCTGGGAATGCCGTGTAGTTGTGTTTTCAATTGAAGTTCCAACGTTTGGTTGAAGTATCTTCTGTACTTCTATCATCTCATAATTTCCTTCAGAGAAAAGAGAGAACAATCTGTGTGTTGGGTGGGAGGATGAGGGAATGCTAATTGAAACCATGTCATAAAAAGGTAATTTAGCAAAACTATTAGTTTTTGGTTTTTTACTATTTTAAGCTTATTATTTTTAAAATTACTTTTGTATTAAAAAGGCTGTAAAACTACACTGGATGTCAGCACATTGCATTTTAATTCTCATTTTCCTTTGCATGAATAGTAAAACCTTTATAAATTGAGAACTAAAATTAATTGAATAAACTTCAGTTGAACATTTTTATGTTTCTCTTGAATTAAAAAAAGCATATTGTAGACTTTTTCAAGAACATTTAATGGTTTCTGACATTGACCACACCTCAAACACAGTACAGGAAAAAAGTGCTGATGGAGAGAAACAAAAACCAAGAACAAATGTTAATTAGCGTTGCGTGATTTACAGCTGTGTTTACTGCTGCACTATAGTTGCTAACACCCATATCTGTTGCTAGATCATAGTTCTCCATCCAGTAAATAACCACTGCTTTTTTTTTTTTTTTCTTTTGGTTAGAGCTGTCCTTGGAGTAACTAGTTAAACACCCTCTGTGTCAGGAGAGACTGTCTTCCCATGCATGTGAATCTCTAGTGCCTAAACTGGGTAAAGTGGAGTTAAGCTCTTTTCAAATCCGTCTCTACGCTGCAGTTTGGGTGTATGAAAGCAGTCCTGCTGCCCTTGTTTCACTCGTGGGGATTTGTGAGGTTGGATGTTTCCTGAGGGTGGGTACCCAGTCCGGCCTGTGATGCCCTTCGCTATCCAGGACGTGGTATGGGGCGGGTGGATACGGCCCATGGCCACGCCTTCTGAGCTGCCAAGTAGGGTGTGTTAGGACACCCCAAACTACTGACGTTTTCTTCGTCTTAGTCAATAGACTGTAGAATGAAAACAGTTTGTATATATTGCTACCCAGAAGTATATTACAATTATCTTTCAAGAAGGATTTTACAAACATCAGAAGGCAGCAAACTGCAATAAATGAGCTGTTACATATATAGCCAGTAAGTAGCAAAGTAAATGATCTATAGCAGTTTATTTTAGTGGATTAATTACTCTGCGTTCTTCTTATTAAAGAATTGTCTTCTGATGACTGAGTGCCATCTCTGAGGCTTGTCATTGGCACGGCAGTAGCAGGGCTAGAAAACGCAGTGTATTTAAAGTAAGTTTTGCCCCATGAAAAGATCTGAATTTCTCACATTTTAAATATAACAAGTCGGAAATGTGTCCACTTAGCGTGCACAGAATTCTGCCGCTTCATTGACATCTTTCTGTCGTGGCTTTATACCCACGTGCCCGCACACGCGCAGGGCAGCGCTCCACCTGCCTTTGCTGAGCTGCCGAGGGAAGTGACGTGCGCTTTCCTACGAGTGCTGTCCTGTTCCCTTTCTAAACACGGGGGTGTGCGCGAGCGTGCGAGCACGAGCGTGCGCGTGTGTCTGTGCACACACGAGTCGGAGCCGTGTTGACGCCGCTTCTCTGTTTGCTCTCTGTTATAAACGCTGGGATTACCTGGGCGATTGTTGTCTCAGAACGCCGTAATGTAATCTCAAACCTAATACTCCAACAACCATGCACTAATTAAAACTGCAATTATATTTTTGCTCAAACAAAACGACTTAATAAACATTATCACAAACTGTTTACCCTTCCCAAAAACAATTTATGCTCACTAATACAATTTCCCATTAAAACTGCTGCCAGGTAAATTAAAAACTCTTGAAATAGTAAGTAAGTGGGAAATTAATTCAACAGTTTAATCTAGAGCTAATAACAGTTGCAAGCTCAGAAAAAGATTGCTACAGCGGGGAGTTAATTAACAGCTTATTCCCCATTTGATAAAAGTAATCCACTCTAATTCCAGTGTAATTTACCTCAATGTAATATAAAACCACAAGCTGCTTCTGGTGCTAGTAATTATTAGCCTTGTCCTGTGGCCATGCTGACGATAAAAGTCAGCAGTACCTTAATAATACGAGGCAGTCTGCTAAATGCTCACAATTAAAGATGAAACATCAAATGTTGAAACCCCGACAGTCGCGCATGTGGCTAAACAGAGCGGAGGTGCAACTGCGACAGAAAGCAGCACGTCTGACTGCTGTCCTGGTTCCAGCTCCCAGGTGTGCCTTCCAGAAACCCGGGTTATTCTGCTGCAGAAGTTCTGTCTGAGAAACGCACTGGGAGACCGTAGGGTACAGGGTACAAACAGGTCTGCGTCTTGTTTCAGCTGCGGAGTGAGCCAGTGTGGGTGCGGCTTTGTTACGTTCTCTTCACGCAAATGAAATACGAAGTCTGGCAGTCTTGACCTGAAATATCATACTGGGATCAGAAATTCAGTGTGATTCTCTTCACCTCAGCTATATTGAAGTCTGATTTCTTTCCTTTTCTCTCTTCACGGGATTAAAACCAAGGATCAGATTTTATATATTCACATATATATATATACACACATAGAAACATATCTGCAAACAGTCTATACAAATATATGAGAAATATGTTTTATTATAAATTTTCTTGTTTGAACTCAGGATAATATTTTCTCATAATTACTTTGATTTGCTCTTGAGCAATCATGATAGTTTATCACTAGGGAACTCAAACTTTATTTAAGTGTTGCAGTTATTTCAGTTTGTTCTCTGAATATCAGGTAGAGTCCCTGGTCAACACGATGTATTCTTAGCACTTCTCCATCATCACTGATTCAGGGATGTCATGGTAAGGATAAATTAGTACACTGTAATCACAGTTTAACTTAAGTGGGTGAAACTAAATGACCTGTTTTATCATATAAATACTGATACTTGAAATAAGAAATGTATGGTATTATTTTAAGCCATTGATTATTAACAAGGACTGCGTGGTTTTGATTTTCTGTTGTCACCTAAAACATTTGTTTGAAGTATCGATGTATTGTGTAACTTCTTCTGGGGCTTTGGTGGATTTCTCAGAAATAAAATGCCTACTGAGACGTGCTCCACTGGATAGCAATTGCTAACAAATATGTCTGATTGTGGGGTTTTTTAACTTATTCAGAGCAGAATAAGCAGAAAATATAAAGCACATGTTCTGGGGTTCTGTGTTCGTGTCGCTGTAAAGGTGTCAGAGCTAGTTCAGTTACAGATATGGTATTCTTTCCCACATATTCTTCAATAAATTTGAGTTTTCTTGGGTTAGTGCAGAGACACTTTTAGTATGTCTGAGTTCTGGTAGGATATTCTACCTACTGTCATTTTTCTACTAGTGCTGGTTAGCAAACCCAGTACACTTTTTTTTGTGTGTATTGGATTTGCTAGTTATTCCTTATTTAAAATACAATGTTTTATTTAGGTGGAATTTTTGCCTACTTTTGATAGTGATTTTTAATTTGACTGAGTAATCAGCTCTTTGGCAAGGAGAGCTGAGAAATACCACTGTATTGTATGCGCTTCTTACTTGACAGGTGGCTTGCTCTCCTTCGCTGAGGCACCTTTAAAAAAAAAAAAAAAAAAAAAATCCCAACAAATTATGAGGATGGTTGGATACTGGAGTACCTCGTGGAGTGGAGTCTCCTTCCTTGCAGATATTCAGAACCTATCTGGGCACCGTCCTGGGCAATCTGCTCAGGTGACCATTTTTGAAGTGGAGAGTTGGGCTTACGTGATCTTCAGAGATCCTTTCCAGCCTCAGCCACTCTGTGATATTTCTTAATGCACTGGAATTTTTCCTTACTCTCATGGCAATTTATTGTTTTAAGGCTTCTCTTCTAGGCTTTTTCCATCAAATAATATAAGTTGAGTGCTTAACTGAATGAAACAGCGGAGTAGACAGAGTATGTGAAATAGCAGTTTATTTCTGATAGCGATGGTAAGAACTCTTAGGAGAAACTTAGTGTCTGGCTAGAACTACACTTAAACTATGCTACCCCCTCCCACTCCATTTATTTATGTACTTAGCAACAATCATGGCTACTAAGCTTAAACTTAACTTAGAGTTCTGAGTTTGGAAGGATTATTTTAACTTTTGATGTTAAATAAGTCTTCAGTAAAATAAATAATTGTGACTGTAAAGGATTTTCTTTCCTGCTGACATAGAAGCCATCCATAGTCTGTATCTTGTCCATGTACAAAATCTCTAGTCCGAGTGAAGTGACGCTTCAAACTCTGGGGGTCAATGATTGAAGCCCGGTCATTGTGGATGCTGGGAAACTAGATAGACCTAGAAATGAATTAGCACACCTCATCAGCTGCTCACCCTTGCTAACGCGGTGCTCTGTGCTGCCATCAGCGCCGTAGCAGAGCTGGGGCAGGCTTAGAGCGGTTCTGGCACAGCACCTTGAGCTGAATTAAGATCAGCCCTAAATCACGCAGGTTAGGGAACTGCTCTGCAGCACAGCTTGGGCTGAGGTGTTCTAATAGCCAGGTAGTCTTACATTTATATATGATTTCACGATTGAGTAGTTTGCATTTTTCATTTAATTGCATTTGACAATGCAGGGGAAAAGCATTCAAAAACAGTTGAAAAAAATACAGTCTGGTATTCTCATTGCCTGTTCTTCAAACTTATCTGCAAGGTTATCGTTATGAAAGGTGATATATAAATTAGTACAGTATTCTGCAAGAGTATGGTACTCTGACAGATGTAATATTGAGTATTTAGGATTTCAGCTGGACTATGTAGGGTATAATTGTGAAGGGCTGAAACTTGCAGGAGAGACTCAGGGCATTGCCTTGCGTGTCCTAGGATGGAGAGCTGAGTGAAGAGGCTCCTCCCAAGCTGTGTGTACCGTCAGTTGTGCAGAGGTGGCCACAGGAGTTTTATGTCCCCTTCAGAAATGCTGTTATTGACATATTGAGGGATTGAAATAAACAGGCACCAAAAGAGCTGCTGTAGGGGCCTCTTGGGTAGTCTGGGCTATGAAATTCCACCAAGTTATTCCTGTGTTAAGCCTGCAGCTTCTGACTGAACTAGATCACTCTCTGAGCAGCACATCCAGTCCCAGAGCAAAGATTCAAGTGATGGAGAATTCATCCCATGCCCTGGTAAATTGTCCCAGTGGTAATTTATTTGTACTGTTAAAAGTTGACCTTTTTTTTTTGTATTTATGTTAAACTTTCTGCCTATTGCTGCAGATTCATTGAACTTGATCTCCGCGGTCAAGTGCTTGCCGTTTTTCTTTCTCCTGTTGCCTTCTTTCCCTCACTTGACCCTGAATTCAGTGAGCTGGTAGCAGATGTACCTAGTGACCAGGAAAGTGCGGGTCCCTGACACAGAGAGAGAAACGACATCAGCAGCGTTGGTAAGGACTCGGTGTGGAGTTACGGCTGCAAGCCTGGGGGCAGGGAGTGGGATTGGCTGTGGGAAGGAGGATTTCAAAGCTGTCTGTTCAGGAGAGCTAGGTGATGCAGTTAATGATTTATCTACAATTTAAACTCATGTTTACGGTCATGTAACTTGTTGGCACATTTTTAGCAAGTCATTTATTTTCTTCTACCCAGTTTGTCTGGCCTTTCAGACAACTTCCATTATGCTAATGTAATTAATATGCATTCTAAAAAGCAGGATTACAGCAGTTTATTTCAAGAGTGTCTACTTTGCTTTTTTAGTTTTCCATCCCATGCTGCCACTCAACGTTTCACAACTAATGCTAGAATAACCTACATTTCTGCAGTTCTTTCTGCTATGGAAGGGCTTTCTTGTATTTCTCTGCCCCATTGACTCCCTGTCTCATTTAAAAATCTTTGCTGAAAATACATCTTTTTTCCCCTTGCATGACCCTCATAATTTTTATCTCTCTCTGCTGTTATTTTAGTATGTAATTTTACTTTTAAACTAGCTGATGGCCCTTCATTTGAGAAAGGGCAATCAATAAATTACGTGCTGATTGTGGATATTCTTCATCATATTTTTGTATTTCATTGTCCAGACTGTAACAGCTGATATATATTTTTGTTGTACTTTTTCACCTTCTTTAGGGTATCGTTATTCTTTGCTTTTACTAATTGAAAGACAATTCAATCCTTTTCCATCATGAGAGGGAGAGAATGAAGGAATGAGTCTCTACCTGCTAAATAGCACTTGTATCAGTTAATGGCCTTGCTGGGGAAACACAAGCTTGAGCAAACTCAGCGTGAGTTGAGCAAAGAAAGTGAGTGGTTTTCCTGAGTAATTTTTAGTTCATGTCACTAAGTCATCAGCTAGCAGTTTCTAGAGGTAGTAAACTTCTTTTTTTTTTTTTTGTGAGAGCAGAAACATTTTTGGAGGGAACCCCCATGACAGCTTTAACAAGAGGAGTGTTTAAAACCTGCCTTGGTCCTTTTCCCAGTGTGAAGGGGAGCTCTGCATCCTTCAGAGTAACTTTGGGGTAACTGGAATGTGAGTGGTCTGCAGACCAGGGCGTGCAAGGTTGGCGTCAGGCCTGTGCTTTTCCCTTGGGACACGTATTTGTGAAGAGGAGGATGAAGTCTGTGGGAAGTCAGTCTCTCCTGACCCAGAGGGTGTTTAACTAATTACTCCAAGGACAACTCTGGCAGGAGAGGGATGGGAGATGATGGTGTAGCCCAGCGTTGCGCTGCTGCCCAGATTGGGAGACCCTTTGTGTAAGTGCAGAGGCAGCCGTCGCGGTGGTGCGCTCACTCCGTCTTGGCCAGCCTTGCTTGTCGCCCAGGTTTTTTTTGTCTCTGACAGAAATCTGGTCTTCAGTGGAACGCCTCTTCATCCAAAGGATTTTAAACAGGTTTTGTGATAATTTTGTGTGGCTTCGTGGTTGGTTTTGTTGGTGGTGGTTTTTCTCCAATTTAAAGGAAAGTACTAGTGACTGTAAGTACAATTAATAGAAAGTTTGCAGGAGTGGAATTTAGAGAAATAAGATCCTATTTATGGTAAATATGCTTGGTTTGGACACACAGGTCTGGGTATGTGCGCAGGTGCTTAAGCATGAATGATAGCATCCCTTACTCTCAGGTGTATACAGGTGTTTCTTGGGGATTAGTTCAGTTGTCTCCGTACGTGCTAATTAAGAAAAAAAAATAGGACAGAGCAACTTTTGGCAATTTAGAAAGTTTTTCTGCCTATGAAACTTAATTTTCAGCAGTTGGATTTCCTCGACACGTGATGGCTGGAACATATAAGTTTGTCTTACTGCTGTCTTATGGATTTTTTACTTCATTTGATATTAAATATATGCTTATAGTAACACCACCTGCCTACGAGTTACTTTCCCAGCCTTCAGGAATGGTTGATACAGGTTCATCTTCATGCTGTCACTTGATAACTAAACTGTAATATGTAAAAAACCAGGAACACATTCTTAGGTCATCTCAATGCGTGAATCCAGTCTCGTAAAGATTTTCATTACGGTTTGAGGGATGAGATGTGCGTATTATTCATTTGCTTGTACAGATTCTAGCTGCTGACCCATTCATCAAATGCACAAGTCCAGGCCAACAGGAATGATCTCTCCAAGAAAGATAAAGAGCAGAAATTTCAAATGAAAGACATTGTTCTTTGTACCAGCTCACCTCATCTGCCGTCACCTGTCATTGGTGCTGTCTGGCTCGTCATCTGTGTCAGAGCACTGCATGCGATGAGAGCAGCTGGGGAAAAGGGGTGAAGGGAGCCATAGAGTTTATAAACTAAAATTTGGGGAATTCCGCTTTCCAGGCGTTTCATGTGCTGTTAAGGGAGTGCTGGAATATTATTTAGGAGCCTTTCAATTATTTTAATCTAGCAATTTCTGAAAAAAGAGCAAGCAGTGGCACGTAATTGGCGAGGGAATGTAATCAGCCAGCCAAAAACAAACACAAAGAGAGACTACCTTGCAATCTGAAAATGCTGATTGCACTTTCCGAAGCCAACAGCAAAAATATGCTTATTTTATTCCTTAGTTTTGGTAAACAGCTTAATTAATGAATACCTCATTGGCTAATGCTGTACTTGCAGCATTGCAAATAGACGTGTTCATGTTTGACTGTTAGAGCTCCCAAAACTTTGGGGCTGAAGCTCAATTTTGTAAAAGTAAACCAGCAAGAACTCAGTATGATACGTTTTCTAACTTCTTAGCAAATTAAATGGGCAGTGCTTACAGCCATAAATATTATTTACTAACTTTTAAATATACTCCCTAGTAAATTGTATCATGAAACATGTCGGTGTATTCAGAGTGCCTCTAATCCTGCCGGATGATTCGGTAAGAAATAGTCGGTGCCAGTCTGTTTTGGCCAGAAATGTTTGATATGAAAGTCTCCTGCTTCAAAGATTACTTTCCTGGTTAAACAACAGTTACCATATTACAATTAGCTGAATTCCATGAAGAGGTCTCTCTTCGAGTTGCTCCCTCTGGTAGAATTCCAGTAAAAATTTGCCAAGGAATATCTCGGGAGTGAGCAGTGTCCTGACTGTGCTGCAGGTAACTTCTGCAGTCGTGTAGAGTTCCTGAGCTCTGGTTCATTATGATTATTTACGTAATTACTGATTTCAAGATACATGACTACTTTTGTTGTGTGTTTGTTTCTTTCTTTTTCGAGAGTATTAACGTGAGAGATCCTGACAAAACAGCTTTCGTTTCTCTCTAGGAGGAGTACGGGGAAGCAAGATGCTGTAAGTGAGAGCGCTACTCTCAACATTTAGTTCTAACTATCCTGAAGTCTCTTCAACTGGGTAATAACAGTGTTTGCAAACTCCTAAAAGTGGATAGCCAAAATATTTATTGTAATGTGTATTTTTATTAAACTAGACAACATTATTGCTACCACAGATTAAAGACCTGTAATGTGACTTTAATATTGTTATTAGTTGTTAATGTCTTAGGATAGTGCTCTGAAGATGAAATAGTTCTCATTTGCTTTTCACCATAATGAATACTAATGTGCCAGGGGACAGGAGACTTCTTTGCCTTCTGTTCAGTTTGGCCAAATGGGAAAGACAAGAACGGAAGACAACAATTAGTCATCTGTGAGTGAATGCGGCTGGAGGTTGTGAGTAAAGCCAATTGAAATCCAGTCATACAGCTCTCCCTCTCCTTTTTCTGTTTTGACTGAATAAAAGAATAACAAACGGTAGGCTGTCCAGGTTCCAAGATTTCTGGTGGGAATTATTCATAATAGGTTTGTTATTTCTACAGTGGTTGAAAATACCATTTCATCTCATTATTGGTGATGTCATGCTCATCATATAAGGAGCTCTGTCAGGAAGGGAAAAATAACTCATTTCCTGGAGAGAGGTTGTTTTCTTCACTTAAAACTAGAGACTAAATATTTTTGCTCAAGAACGAAAATATTTAATCTTCTGGACAAAAGCAAAGTAATGCTGTCTTCAGTAAATCTCTGTAGCTATCTCAGGTGTAACAGATAGAACAAAATCTAGTTTTATTAGTATGTACATAGGAATATATCTCTTTACTCATGGTTAAAATTGTTCAGGGCAATTTTTTTTCCAGGTAAGGAGCTCATATTTAGTTACTGGAACTTGTTCACTCTTTGAATCCACATTGGAGTACCTTAAATGTAGCTTATGATAAATAACATGGACACATGTTAAAGTGGTTATAGATTATATTTTTATAGCCTTGTAATGTTTTGCTTGTGGCAACAAAAGTTACAGATAAAATTGGCATCTCTCTCATTTTACGTGACCCAAAGTGCTTCACAGATGTTGGATAAAAAAGTGTTCCTCCTCCCTGATGCTTGTGTGACTCAGTCCTAATTTCAGACGTTTGGGAGCTCCGCGGCTTCCACTCAAATTGGCTGTTTGAAGAACTGGCAAAAAGTTTGTGCATGCTTTTGTCACACACACATCATCATAACTCAGGTATTAAGAGTGTAGGTTATAGAGGTGTTACTGCTAAGCACCTGAGAGCAGCGGTGAAATTCGTTGGATGGAGCTGTATCTCTCACTGCGCTTTTGAGCACTGCAGAGAATCTGGAATATCCTGGAAATGAAATTCAGTCTCTGTCTAGACATGCATGTAATGTGAGAGTGTATCTTTATACTGTTGCGGATTTCTTCCAGAAATAAATAAGCAAAATACAGCAGCACATGCTCTACTAGGTTTTACATTATTTAGGGGAAGACAGTTCTATGGGATATTTTTATCATGGAGTTAGTTAACGAATATGATTTTCGTTAAGTATTTTTGTCTATGATGTTATCTAATGTAAATTATTCTTTTAAGATGAGTAGCATTTTGCCCCAAGCATAAATGAAAGAGCAGTGCAGCAAGGCGCTGAGGGCTCCTCGTTGTCCGCAAGGAATGGCTGCTTCCAGCCAGGCTTGGATTTCCTTCTGTTGCACCTTTCCGTGCTGCTGTTTTGCTTTGGAAAAATTCTGTATTTAAAAAGAAAACAAAAGAAAACCTCATAGTGATCATTTTTGGTTTCTGGCTGTTATTTTTTAAAAGGTGTGCAGTTATTGATGTATCCGTAGCAGATGGTGGGATCCCATGATGCCTCTTCTAAAATATGATCCATAAGCATCTATCTCAGTAGTTCAGTGTGCGTAATATCAATCAGTCCTACGATATGTTCCAGCAGATAAGTCTGGTCCTTTTATATTCCTACTAAGGACCAAATTAATCAAGCACTGTTTTGCTTAATTTTTGCTTTGTGTTCTTGTGTATTTTATTTGTTGGTAGATTTTTATCCATAAATACACTCTTATTTTTTCAATAAGTTCCTTTTCTTGTGCAGTACCAGACACAGAAGATTATGAAGAGTTTATTTATTTCATTATTTGAGAAGCAGGGTATTTTGAAACTTGAGCCCATCAGCAGAACAATTGGAAGACTCAAACGATACTTTGTTTACTGCACATCTGCAATATTTGTATAGCATTCTACTAATTGGTTTAATTCTCATTTTTTTTTCTGTCATTTAGCAAATTTTTATATGTTCCATATAAAGAATTCCTTTCTGATTTTGAGCTTATTTCTTGGAAATTCCAGTAGCAATAAATTCCATTGTTTAATCTGCAGATAAACTTAGACCTTTTCCAGGAAACGTATAAAATGCCAGATGTAGGCTTGTGTTGCTAGACAGCAAAAGGATGGGACCAAGATCTGTTGTGGTGATGACTCAATCTGCTGTATAATTAACATTGTAAGTTTTTGTATCCTTCAAGAAAAACGAGGGCTGCAGCATAGCAATGTCCAGCTCTTGAAAGAAAGGAAGTTATCTATTCAAGTTCTGTAGGCTTAATATCTTAAGGGTAGAGAAGTGAAAATCATTCAAGGGTCAAGAAGAACAGAAAGTTTTCAATGCCTGAAGGAATTTAACTAAGAGGAGAAACAGGGAATGGATTCCACATTGGGTGCAGGTTTTTTATCAACAGAAGCCGTTGAGAATGAAAGCATGTGTATTTGCTTTCATTTTACATAAATAAATATATATATATATAATGCTTTAATTATATATACGTATGTAAAAAAACCATCCCTGCACAAGTGTGTGTGTGTGTATATAGGCATGTGTGTAGTTACCGTCAACTTTGAGATCATCTGCTAGCTCCTATCAGCTGACAGTAGGTCCAGGAGATCTCTGTGTTTATGCCTTCCCCCCTGCTCCTGCGATTCTGTGGAGTACGGGGGTTCAGCGTACATCCTCACGCAGCAGACGAGGAGGCTCTCGCCGTGACTGTCCCACATTCTTTTGGTTTTTGTCGTCTGGTTCTTCAACATCCTCCTTCTCTGTTGCCGAGAGAAAGACAAGGGGTGGGCATGCAGCCTCCCTCTGCCTAAAATACACGTGTTTACACTTAAGCTAATATCCAGCTTGCTTTGGTGGCTTCCATCCTCTGTGTATTTTCAATGTTGTCTGTCCTTGCAAACAAGATATTTTAATACTT
>WHYT01017555.1:265070-357569 GCA_009806455.1 Tetrax tetrax
TTAAAAAAAAAAAAAAAAAAAAAAAAGTGTTATCTTTTTATCCTTTTTTCCCTTCAGTACCTGCCATGCAGTTTTCTCATAAATGCAAACATCCTTCACAATCTGTTTAAAAAACCACAAATACATCACTCTGAGGAATATTTAAGGAACTATCAGGAGGGAAAAAACTCATTGGTTTAATGGAATGCTGTCAAGGAAAATCAGCATCACAAACGACACAGGGGCAGAATTGATACTTTTGCACTGACATGTTAAAAGAAAATCCCATGCATTATTTAGAAAACCCAGAAATCTGTCAGCTGTATGATTGCCGAGTTAGCAGAAGCAGGAGGATGCTGCTCAAGTTGAAAAGAAACGCGTAGGCACAGATCCATATTGTAACCTTTCATGTTCTCCACCCACCATGAATACCCAGCTATTACACGGTCAGCATTTTTTAGTTTTTCTCTTTTAAAATTTTCAAGTGCTTGAAAAGTCAAAAGAGGTAGGTCTTTTCTTCTAAAAAGTGGGATGCCGAGACTGTTATTTTATTGTAAGGGTAAAAATGACAAGACCAGAGAAGAGATTTTTTTTAATCCTTGAGTGCTGTGCAGACTTCACGAAGTCATTTTTCCTGTTGTTAAAGCAAGTATTTTTGTGTGTGACACGAGCAGTTATTGTTTCAAAGATGAGCATTTTATTTAAAGAACACAAAACGTTCATGCCATTTTAAAAATATAGCCAGTCAAAACTACTGTTAATATTTTTAGAATTAGTGGAAAAGCTGGTGAAGCATACATTTGATTTTCTTTAATTGTCTTTGTGCCAGGAGGAATACGTACAGTCTTGACGTAAGAGAGGATTTAATATGTTTTGTTTTCTGTGCCATCTCATCCAAAAACTAGACTTGTTCGCAGACACATTAAAACATTAAATCCTGAAAACTGAGCCATCTGTGCTGTTTGTTGAGACGTGTACCTGCAGTGGTGGTGGGGAAGGTGAAGATTTTTGCTTTTTGTGCTGGGAGTTGAGGGCGGCGCAGTGGAGCTGAGCGGCCCTCCCTGGGGATCAGAAATTGGTTCAGAGCCCTTCGTGGCTTCTGGTCAGCCCGTCGCTCTGGGATGCGTTTCTCTAGGGGAGACTGGTCACCGCAGTAGGACTGGGCCGTGTCACACCGTGCACCTGAACAAAAAAAAACCCACCCTCTGAAGCTCCTGGGTGAGACATTGGTTCTTCTGGGCTGACTCCCAGCACAGAGGCGGGGGGCAGCGTGCTGAAGTCAGATGTAAGGATGAGGCTGCTGTGGAAAATCAAGGCACGTATGGCCCCGTGGGTGACTGCTGCAGGTCAAGCTCTGCGTAAGAGCGCTTGTCCCAAGGCCGTACGTAACACCTGAAGAAGACTCACATAGTGATGAAACTCAGTGACTTTCAGGATGCACTTCCATACGTAGGCTGGGAGATGTGGTTTCTTGGAAGTTTCTTGAACCCACTTGTAAATGATAACTAAGAAGTTTGAAGCTTTCCTTTTTAGTGAAAATGGAGTGAAGGAACTAAAACATTCTGTGTAACACTGAGGCATTAAAACGCTTTACCCGTGGCTGCTTGTCCGAAAATGTCCGTGGTTGTTGGATGATAGAGAGCAATGAATTCCCTGCAGAGGCCTTCCTGGAGCCAGGGACTGATAATTTTGGAGGAAAAGGTTGATGTGCTGTTTTCACACATTAACCAGGAAGTGATAAGCTGTTTGTTTGGTTTGGTCGTACCTTTATTCTCCTGTATTCTCTTCGGTTTCTTCCTAATGCTGATGGCTTTCGTGGGCCCTCTCAGTTATCTCGAGAACCGTGTCTCTGCGTGCGAAGCTTGGAAACAAGATGCACATCTGTCTGTTTCTTTGTCAGATGGGTTTTTTTCTGGAGAGTGGGTATCAGTGGGTAGTTTCTGCTGTGTTAGCCCACCCCTGGGCAGGATTTAATACCAAGAATTTCAGGATGCTTTAGTGAAGCACACTTTCAGTGGAGTGCTGAAGTGAAATTTTTTCTTACCTGCAACTATTTTAAGGTCCCATTTTAGATAGATTCTTAAGCAGTTACCTATTGAATGTATGAGTACTGTGTCTTTCTAAGTGTTCTTATTCATTTAAATATGAACGTAAATACTTTGTAGTAGATGTATATGATTCACACATGCGTGTTGATTCATCAGCTAATATTTATGTATTTGCTTTGACTGACACCCAACTGTGAGAAATACAGAGGAGCTCTGCCTGTAGTCTTCAAACTAACAAAGGAAATAAAACTTCAGTCAACTTCTGACACTTCTGACACAGAAATTCTCTGTGCTTTCCTCTGTAACTCTAAGGCATCCTTTTCTTTGAGAGGAATTTCTGTTTCAGATTTTTTATGCTTATCCTACACATGATGAAATTAATTGATGTTTATATAACATCATAAGCTAATGTAAACTGTTTTAAAGATCAAGCAAATTTAGATAATATCTTATATAATAATACTTCTTTTCTAAAAAGTTCTTATTACATGTCTAAGCTCTGGTTTGTGTGAATGCTTTTTGAATGGGTATTTCTCAAGGGTATATTTTAAAAGGATTTTTGACAATTAGATGCTGCTATATGTTTATGAATGGAGAACACATATACTTGTAAGTTTACATTTCAACAGTTAAACACATCACACAGTCTGCCTCCTGAGTATATTTTGGTTGCTGCCTTTTTTGAAGTCAAAGAACTGCTGCTTCTTGTTTCCAGAGCATAAAGTAGGTTTGGGGGGTTTTTTTTGGTTTTTTTTTTTTGTTTGTTTCCTAAAGACAGATTTCCTTACAGTGATTTCTAACTTTTGCTGGAACAAATTCAATATAGAAAGTCAAGATTCTTATCAATTAAAGAAAAAAAAACCCCAACTTCCTAATGCCAAATGAAATACCTCTGAGTGCACACAGCAGAACCATAAACAACCTCTCTAGATTCTTGCCATATCCACTATCAGAACTAAGTGCAGCAAAAGATAAACTAATGACAAAATGCAAATGGTGTGGGTAAAGTGCATAGAATTGAGAGCTTTCACATGTCTGTCACCTTTCAGATCCTTTACAAATTTATAGTCTCAGAGTGCAGAGGTCTAAATCTTCAAAGCTTGAAAAACAGAGGTGCAGCATGAACTAATCTTCATTTTTTCCCCTATCTTCTTACAGCAGCACTAATGGAAATGTATTTTGTTTAATGACTCTGAAATCCTGTTTGTAATTAGATGTGGGAATTGGTCTTACTTTGTAACAGATGATACTGGAATAATAATATGAGAGATGCTACGCTGAGACCACTATCCTCCTGAATCTATATCATTTTTCATTTTATTGACAGGAAATGTGTTCCTGGAACAAAGAGATTGATTTTAAAGAGCAGAAAAATAATGTCTAGTAAAAACTCAAATGAAAACATTTTAGCATTACTTTAAGTGTATCACAAGAGCATATTAACCTTTTCACTTTATTTTTAATTTTAGTAAACAGTCGTCTTATAATTGTTGCTTTGTCACTGGTATGATCCTTGAATTAATGCACCGAAAGGTAGGGAACTGTAATTAATGACAGGGTGCATACAATTAAAATGCATATCATATTTCAGAAGGATTATTCAAAATAATTAATTTTGCATGTTAAAACACTTTTACAGTTGTAAATGAAGTAATTAGGAGCGGGCATAGAACACGTGAGTGCAGGCTGAGCTCACACAGTCCCTTCAGAGTATTCGTCATCTTCGCCAGGTCTTGATGTCATAAATCATTTTGGCCACTGCAGAGCCAAGGCTACATTTTTTCCTTGGTTATAATTTTCACATTTGTTAGTCGCAGCAGATATTTGTGGTCAGTATAAACCTGCCAAAGGAAAGCAGGTTGCTCAAAAATATCCCTCATTGAGACGAGGTCTCATGTTTCTGTGGAAGGCACATTGTAGGGGGCAATACTTACCAGAGAAGTGCCAAATTTAGCACTTTCAGTATCAGTTTTTATTCAGACCAACAGAGGTTAGATGCACTGCACTTCAAAAGGCAAAATCATTCCAGTTTAGACATTTTCGTAGGCTTCTGCGACTGCTGAAGGAGATGCTGTGAAGAGTACTGCCCTGCCCTTCAGGAGCGGAGCTCCGCTCTCTGCAGGCAGGCGTGGGGTGAAGGGTTGTCCGCGGGCACCCCTGCCTTTCTGGTCTTCAGGCTTTCTGGGAAAGGGAAGTGTGGTCCAGATCTACCTCTCTGAAATGCATTTTGCACTTTATGTTAAGCCGTTGTTGGATAAAAGCAAAAGTGGTCCTGGGAGCAGGAGCCGTCAACGGGTGATCGGATGAACTCTGTTAACTGGACATGCCCCAAACGCTAAGGAGTACACTAGTTTCAACTAGTGATTTGCAGATTTTCCGCAGTGCTACCGAAGAGCAAGAACAGTATAAAACCGTGTGTCAAATGCAACTTTTTTTGTGTGTGTCCTTGTATGTACTCTGTTTCAACAAATTCTTGTCTCTCTCGCTTGCACAAGGTAACAAATTTGTTTATGTGTTAGCCTGCTTAACCAGTGTGGTTGAATTTCCCGTTTCAGTGTGTAAGCAATCCAGTACATGACATTTTAACAATAAAAGGTACTTTAATATTTTAATAACCTTCTAAAGTTTGGAACATTCTAGTTCTTATTAGGGCATGTGTAAGTTGGGATGAAAACTGGCATATTACTTCTGATGTGGGCCATGTGCCGAGTCCCCCAAAGGATGGCACTGGTGGTGATACAGCTGCCAGCAGGAGTCTCAGGAATGACAATTTTAATCTTTTTTTTTTTTAAAAAAAAAAAAAGTCCCGTAACATACAGTTAATTTATGTTTGAGGTGAGAAATGTTTGTGGTGTGATCGTTTGGAATATTTTCTCACTCAAAAGAGTAGCATTAATTCAAAAACCCCTTTTCATAATGTGGGGTTTTAGTTAAGGATTCAGCACTGGATTTTTGCAGAGTGCCCTGAACTGACATTTTTGGAGCTGAGATCCCGTAGCAGTTTTACTTGCAACAGTTGGTGCTGTTTCAATGTCTAGCTGATTTGTGAATTTGATGAGGCAGAAGTCACAGTGGTCTCAGGCAGTTCTGCCTTCGCTTGCACCCACGAAGGAAGGCATCCCTCCGTTCTGGAGCAGGGACTGTGTGGGTGAACAGGACACAGATCAGAACTTCGTTACTTTTTATAGAATACCTTGGCTACCTTGAATAGTTATATTCAAGTTTTGTTTTTCTTTAATAAACTTTTGATCCATAAGAAAATCAGGATTACGCATTTATTTCTGTGATTTTAAAAGTAAGCATCTGACAGTTTTGCATAATAGGTTATGCTTTCTGCTCCGTGTTCTGTTTAAAAAAAGCTGGAATCCAAAGCTGTGAGTGACATTTTGGTAGAATTTTAGCAAGTACAGTCATTACCAAATTAAAAATAGATGCAGGTGGGTAGTCTATGTTTTTAGCTCCTTTAAATTGAAAAAAACCCCACCAACCCCTAACTGTATACAAGAGCAGCAATTTGCCAGATCGTTCTATTTACAGTTATGGAAGACCATTGGTGTTGTCCTGGACCAAGAGTAAACGTACCTTTGTCACCAGAGTGTGTTAGAAATCTTTAATTTCCATGGCTGTGACATTTTTTTTCTCCAATTAAATTCTTATTCTTAATTTCTTAGAAGCTTAATTTAAATTAGTAATACCACTGAAGAATATTAAAACCTGGTCCACTTAGTTGTGGAGAAGAAAATCTTGCTGGCACCATACAACTGAAGTTACTAATTTGTCTGTAATCTAAAGGGAAAATGCATGGACACATCTTAAATGTGGAAATGTAACCAATATTATGTTAGCGGGTAAGGAGATAATAAATGTATTTTAGGATGGCCGATTTGTGTATTAAGTTTTTGCAGATATGTATTTCATCTTGGTCGGCACAGTAAGCTTGCGCCGGATGGTTTAGAACAGCAGTATCTTCTCAGACTGGGATGTTTCCTTGAAGAGAGGAGTAGGTAGGGCTCTACCTCAACCCTTCTTGCAGCTGAAGAAGAGACCGTAATGTAGGATAACCCTGCGTGCTACGTTGCGGCGGGCAGATCTGGTTGAGCTGGTAGACGCAGTTTGGCGGTACAGGGTGAGTTGGGGACGGGCCCAGTTTGGCCCTGCCTCTGGATCTGGTTGCTGTTTGCGGTGTTCAGGAGCACAGGAAAAGAGTTCTTACAAACTCTCAATGAAGCAAGAACTCTGCCAGCATCATGTCTGACTGATAGTTGTCCAGTCTAATTTTAGACATTTTATAGACTTACTAACGGCCATTTTTCCTAACGTTTAGCCGAAGTCTTCCTTGCTGCAGTCTTTCCTTGCTGCTGCTGCTTCTGTGCACTGTGGGTATGGAGAACAACTTATTCCCTTTTCTTACTGAGCGTGTATTTTATCTAGGGAAGACTATTAGTGAGTCTCCTATCTGACTTCCCTTCCCTGCATTAAACAAGCTGCTCTTCTGAACCTGCCTCCTGCTGATGATTTTCTGTCCCTGGTCCATTCTCACTGCGCTCCGCTGGCATCTCTCCAGCTGATTCACATCCCGTTGGTTCCCAACCCAGTGTGGTGCTTTGGTCAAGGCCGTGCCAGAGCTCAGTGCAAGGATTGTAGAGCAGGATAGGGAGGAAGAATTTCTCCCCGTCATACATACAGCTGTCTTCTGTAAACATGTGAAACGCTTACTCTCCTGACATTTCCTGGAAGCGGGATACTGCTGACCTGTGTTCACCTGCAGTCTGCTCTAGCCTCTAGGTCTTCTTTTTTCCCCTCACGCCTTCTTCTTCTTTTTTCTTTTCTTTTTTTTTTCCCTTTCCGAAAGAGCCACACAGGCAGTCAAACTCCATTCTTTATATGTGAGGATGGCTCTTCCAGCCTTTCATCTGTCCTGGCCAAATATTCACCTTGTATGTTTTTAAATGTTCACACAATTTTAGATGAATTTTAATAAAGATCCAGAGTTTTGGATAGGTTGGTTAATTGTGCTATGTATGCTTATGGAATAGACTCTGACATGCTAACATCTGCCCTTGAGTGTGAAGCATTTCATTCGGTTGAGTTTGGCCATTTGATAGTTCATTGTATCTTTGGGGGTTGTCTGGAGGTATGTTCTGAAGATGAATTAAAATTGGAACTGAAGATCAACATTTCCTGTTTAGATCATGTGCATTTTTTAAGCTCTTCAGAGCCGTCTGCAATTAATGCTCTTTGTTGTATATCTTCTGTATTTACAGTATATTTGACAATAAAACCTTTTTTGACATTTAATCAGTAGCAGAGTTGTTCTGCTCTCATTATGTATTCATGAACTTTATCACCGAGACAAGACATAAATGTTGAGCCTGCCTTTAAGATCAGACATGCATTGATATTTAAAACCCAGATTTTTTTTTTTTCTTTTTTGCATCTGTTCAACGTTTGTACAATAGAAAAATGAGACTAGATTCTTCTTTTTAAGAAGATGCTCACACTACTGTAAGGCAAGTGAAACTTTGGGGGCTAGTGAAACGCCCGGCGTGCCTATATGAGCTGTATATTCAGTTACTGATGTCATGGGTCATGAGAGGCTCCGGTTTCACCTTCTCCTATAAGGCTTATGAGATTAGTTAAGTTGTGATTTGTTTTCTTAGATTTCAGATGGACATTGGGAAGACAGTAGGAAGAAGTGCCTTGCACGTTCTGTGGTTCCTATGGATCTGTTTTCTGATTGACTGTCTCCAAGAATTTGATGTGAAGGAGATTTTGACATGTCATCCTTGAGAAATATTCCCCCTCATTTGCAGTATCTCTTGTATTTTTCTTGATTTTGACAAAGTAGGTTTTTTTTAGAAGTTGAATCCAACTTTATTCCCTTTCTCTGTAAAATCCTAGGTCGAGGGAGAAAAGTCCTTTGGAAAACCCTAGGGATAGCTAGCGTGAGGAAGATTCTTAGTTTTGGGTTTTTTTTGTGTGAATACCAAATACGTCTGAGTATGTACTGCACGTTAAATAACATTTCTGTGTTAGTGACATACTGAACTTTAATAGAAAAATGCTATCTAAACAGAAGGGCATTTGCGTGAAACTTGCAGATATATTTAGGAGGGTAATCTCTTCTGAGCCTCTCTGAATTTAAACCCAGCGATTCTGTCTGTAGAAGAAATATTTGCATTGTCCTATAGCTACCGACTGATACTGATTTTCTGTCCAACTAACTAACAGCTCTTCTTTCTTCAAAACTGCCTTGAATAATTACAGCCCAAACCCTGCCCCTGTACTGCATAAATGGAAAATCCAAGTCATCAGGTAGCACTGACTCTTCAGTTTGGATTAAAAAAAAGTATTTTATTTGTTAGATGCAGTTATAGCACTGAAATAAATGGTCGGTGCAGTTACACAACAACTCACCTTCAAAATTTAATCACGTACAGGTGCCATTTATTTTCCATAAGCTTCCCTTTTAATATGATTCATTAAATATCTTTCTTTTTTTCCCCCCCTACTGTTTGTTCATCTGTTTTGGGATAGACTCCAGGCATTTATTTCCCCTCTGTCTTAACGTATGATGTGTTTAATGTAAAATTATTTTAAAATAATGTTCATATTACTTAAATAATTTCAAATGTAAAAGTTTGAAATTGCAAGTGTGTTCCGCTGTATCCTATTTCTTACACATTTGTCCTGGAATTTTTACTGGGGCTGATTTCTTTATTTTCAAGAAAAATTCTCTTTTCAGTATACTCCCAGTTACAGCATGTTTCATTTAGAAAATTCCCCTGTAGAGAGGAGCTCCTCCAGCACGCAGTAGCACTTTTCCCAGCTGGTCGGAAGCAGTTTGTTCCGGCTGCCGGGCAGGGCGGGGGTACTGGGGGACAAAGATACCCCGGCGGAAGGTGTGTGTGTTGCTTTGCTTCCCGCTTTGCTCTTGAACAGCTCTGAGTCTCAGCGCTTCGGGAATAAGGCGATTTCCCTTCATCCCGTCTGTAGTCCTACATGGCTTTTTCTGACTCAGAAAAATACAGTGAGTTGGTAAAGAGGGAGCTTACGATCAAGATGAATGGTTTTTTTATTATTGTTATTGTTTTTTTTTTTTTAAGATTTCCTGATAGCCAATAGACTGTCTTTGCAGATGCTGGTATTTCCTCTCCTGTGCGTGTTGGCAGTTGAATGTGGTCTGAATTCAGGGATGAATTTGAGATTTGGAGTGCATGTGTTGCGGCACACGAGGTGTGTGACGGTAGCGTGGTCTGGATAGACAGTTGCCTCACAGCTCCTCCATTTTCAGTTGTCTTAATTGTATACATGCAATAACTCTTAATTCAATTAAGACTAGCAATATTCCACACTAGTCTGTCTGTTGAAGTCCATGCAGTATACTATTAAAAAGTCGTTAGTTTGGTAATATCAATTTAACAAGTTTTAGCTCATTAACCTTGACACCAGCAGTGCTGGCGAGAGGAACCTTTTGATATTGTTGTTCTCAGCACATACCAGGGAGCTCGGAGACTCTGGTGGGATCCATGGCTATTATCCTCCATCATCAGCTAGAGCTGTGCGTTGCCCCATCGTAAACCACAAGTTAAGTATTTTCAAGTCAACTGAATAGATTGGGGTAGCGTTTATTCAGAAAAACATCTTTTCCACTAGGAACTTTCTGTGGTTTTTAGATGGTCCTTTACCAGCATTGCCAGCTGTTTGCTACGTTTCATTTTTCAGATACAGACCATTCCAGCACCACTTCTAAAAAGCTTACCTGGAGTGCGGTGGGTGAATATTTGTGAGAACGTTTTAGTAAGCTGAGTAAGATACTAATTGCAGAAATACTTCTTCAGTTACTTCTTTTTGCTTTCCAGGTTCACTTTTGAGAAATCATAGTTACCTTTGTAATAATGTTCTTGTTTTGGCTTTAGAAATGTTACATAATACTTCTGTAGGTACGGTTATAAAATAGGAAAATGAGCAATCATTTAAAAGTAGTATATAAATAAGTAAAGAAAAAGCTCTGGCAGACAGAAAGCTGTTGTTTATTATATACTTTTATACTCAAATTGGGTATGTCTGAGGTTCAGAATTGGGCAGAGGTAGGGCCTTGTAATACAGCTGTACTCACAGAGGCATTTGAAAAGCAGCGAGAAGGGATTCCATAAAAACACAATGTGTTTTCTCAGGAATGACTTCACTCAGTGCCTTGCAGTCATTGTGAGTCTGTCACAGTTTATGATTTGAGGACAGGATTTTGATGTAAGGCGAATCAGCACCCGCTCTGAGGGAGGGCTGTGTGAAATGGAGAAAAAAGAGGCACTTAAATGTTTTAACGTGGAGATGGAGCGAGATGAATGTGGAAGATAGAATATTTCATTTTCAACTCTGTCTTTGCCCTGTTCATGCCAGTGTAACATTTTTTTCATGTATTTATTTCTGTTCTATCACCTGCCTTTCCTTTATTTTCTAGCTTGTTCGGTCAGAAGCTGCCTTTTACTGCCCTTTCGGGGTATATACCCTTTCGTATTCTTGAACCTGCTGTCCTTTCTGCATCCGGTGTCCTCTTGAAGTTTGGGAACAGTTTTGATCCTTTTTGCCTGTGCTGAAGGGTCAGTGTCCAGATTTCAGTCTCCCCGTTGTGTTGTGGTTTCGGCTCTTTCTGGAAATGCCCCCAGCCTTTTCCCTCCAGCCTGGCTGGAGCACGCAGCCCTCTGACAGCGGTTGCTCCTCCGACAGCAGCGCCTGCCCTCGCTGCGGGTGAAGGACAGGAGATCAGACAAGTCTTGCAACGGTTTCCTCAAACACAAAAGAAAAGGCAAGTGCTGGGGTGGGCGTTGTTGGCTGCAGCAGTGCTGACACACGTCAGGAGCACCCACAGAGAGGTGTATTTTGGCTCTGTTTGAGAGCACCCAGCCCGGTGCAGTCCCGGGAGACGCAGGCTGCCGGCACCAGCGTGGGTAAGCGTGTCCAGCTGTGGTGCAGGTGTGAGGAAGCAGGGCAGAGCGGGAGCGAGCCGCGGCCGTCTCTCCCGCTGGGACATGGGCATTTGTTCCCAGTGGAAAGCCAAAGCGCTGCTCAGTGTGACTTAGTATGTGTGCTGTACAGTCAGTTGCAAGGTTAAAGATTGACTTGGAATACTTGGATAAAGCATCAAGCCAGAAGATGGGCAGTAAATAATTTTGCTCATTTACAGGGTTAGTGAGAAGAGCATGTTTGCTACATAGAGTGAACTGTTTTTTGTCTTTTATAGAAATCTAATCCTAATGAAAAAGTACATTAGAGAAAGCTAAACTGAAATTCTGGTTGACCTCTAGGTAGTGAGGAAGAGTGCAGTGTTGAGAGCGAGAAAAGTTTTGCATATTCAGAAAATCAGGAGGAGCCATTGTACTTTGCAGAAGTTCTGTGAGTTTGAAAAGGGTCATTTCAAGTGTTTTCACTTCGAGAATATACCAAATAACTGTACTCTACAATACAAAGCAACTATGTTGAAAATTGACTTTACAAAATAAATTCTTAAATTTTTGTTCTTTTAAGACACTTAAGATTTTTCTTCCAAAATCCCCTTTGTGCATAGGCTTTGTCTTTATCTAAAGAGGAGCATTTTCCAAGTAATCCATAAAATGATTTTTTAAAATAGCTAAAGATAATATAAGTGCAGGAAAAAGTGCAATTTTATGAAGTTTTTCATCTCAGATCTAATTCAGATTGAATAATCTGTATATGAAAGCAGAAAATTCACATGTGATGGGCAGTTGGGCAAACACATCTGTAAGCCAAGGCTGCTCCTGTAAATATTGGTTTTCTTTCTAAAAGGGGTCTTACATTATTTGACATTTATGAAAAACTATGTTAGAATTTTATGTGAAACATACAGTGGCACTTCTTCTGGCAAATATATTTTTGTATGCTTACATTAAACAGTGTATGTGTACATTGTTATTTACATGAATGTATCTCAATATATTTGAAAGAAGAACTACAAATCAGACTGTAGATTTGTGCCTTCTAATTGTAGTCTGGCTGTGTTCACTTTGGATTTAAATACCTTTCAAGGTATTCAAGCTTGATTACTTGGCCTCACCTGAGTAATATAACTTAGAAATAAGGCTCATGTCTGTCTGGGTAGCTGTCTTTGTATTGTATTTATGACTAAAAATTTATCACTTCTGAGGTCTTTTGCAGAGTAAAATGTGTATGGTAGACATTTCACATAAGTTTTTTTTTTTTACTAGTATTTTTAAAAGCTAGTGCAGTTTAAAAAATGGAAGCCCGTCTGCAAAATGTGGGGCTAAACTTGAAAGAATCTGTATTTTAGAGGGATCATGCTCTGGGGTTGTTGTTTGACCAATTACATGGGTAGAGGATATTTACAGAGCGAGACCCAAATATTGGTATCCAATACAATTGTCTCTCTGTGGCACTGAGGGTGGCAGAAGCCTTCATCCTTAGGGCAGAACCACAAAACCAGCACCCGTGCTATATACCTCGGCTAAGTGACGAGCTGCGTTTTGGAATCACGGATACTGTGCCGTCGGTGTGCTGCTACAAAGGGCGTTGCTCTTGAAACATCTCAACAGTGAGTATGACTCTTTTTAAAAAAAAAACCTGAATGCTGCCTAGAATCTCAGAACTGAAAATCTTATCTTCAAGCTTCCCAAACTGAAGAGCTTTGGGAAGAGTGTATTTGTCATTACGTTTAATTTGCAGATACCTCACCAAAGAAAAGGCCAGGGGAGCTAGGCCGAGAACACAGCTGTACAGGCAGCTCAACTAATTGCCTCTCCATCCTCAACCTCATTTATCTTCATTTCTTCCCAATTATACCAAATTATCAATAGTCTCTGTTGCATCAGAGTCTTAATCCCCTTTATTCAGGCAGCATTAGATAGTGGCAGATGAATTCTTGGAGGGAGTCAGGGTAAACAGCCATGAAATGCCACCTCTGGCAGATGGCATTGCTCACAAGAAATGTGACAAAACATTTGGAATTTGTTACTAGGCATTGGTATGAGAAGGCAAGCTGTCAATATTTTTTTAAATGATAATCAAGGTGGTGCATACTTATACCGCAAGCAGAAATGAATCCTGTCCAAAACCTCAAGCTTAGTTAAGTTCAGCTTGGCACTGTGCTGTTGTGTTTTGTTGCTGAAGCCTCTCACTTTTTCTTCTTAAGAAATAGTTTCACTTTATCTGGTATTGATATAAACCGTTCAGTAGTGTTTATTCTGATTATAGTTGTTATTTTGGTTTTGTATATCTCAGAAAGAAACGCTAATTTGAAGATGGAGAACGTCCTTTACACAATAGCAAATTTAGGATCTATTTTCTTGAACAGTTTTGAACAGCCAGTCTTGAACAGTCTTTTTTAGAGATTTGATCCTGCTCATTAGAGAAGCTGGTGCAACGCTCCCACTGGTATTCATTGAGGAGATCTGCACTGGAGATGAGATGAGAGCACCTAATGCCTAGGTTTGCTGAACAGGAAAAATATTCTGAAAATCAAAGACTGAACGTGTAAGATGTCCAAGTGTTGTGGTAGGTACATACTCAGCTGTTACTGTGAGCCAAAATGAAAGTGATTTTTAAAGGAAGTACCAAATTGGCTGCTAATATAGTTCAAGATTTTTTTGTATGTTATTTTTAGACTGACATTAAGTGAAACACGGTAGATTTCACTGCTGACCTTTTATGTGAATTAGGTTTGCTCACAGGCTCTCCTGGTTTTGGCAGCATTCTAAATTTTTTTGGAAGTCAGTAATGACTTAGTGTAAGGAATCAAATGCCAGATATAAAAAATGGTACATCTCTAGAATTAGTATAAATTTGCCAGTGTCCCTCATACTGTGCAAGTGTCTGCACATGCTGATCCTTTGTGGAAACCGGGGCTTAGGACAGTAAATCCCGTGGGAGAGCTGCCGCAGTCATACAGCATCAATGTAAAAGGAGGTTAGGCATCCCTTTTGCAACCTCTCATTCTCTGGTAAAATCTGCACTGTCGTTGAGTTCTGTGTAGATGCCTCAAGTTGGCAGGGGTTTGGAAGGTTGTCTAAATGTGTATGTGTGGAGTGCCACAGACTGTATTTAAGTCTTCCAAGCCAGACTTTATATTACACAGAATTCTTCTAGTATTAGGCATTTTAAAAAAAAAATCATAAATACATAATTCGTTTATGTCACTACAAATTAACTCAGAAAATTACAATCTGTAACTTGAACTGCTCATAATAATTATTTCAAAGAAGTAGTAAGTGATAAATTGTTGAAACTTGAATGATCTCATTTTGTAACAGAGCGTTACTTGTCGGCTGTGGATGTCGGGACGTTCTCAAAGCCTCTCAAAATCAAACTAAGCCATCTTGCTAGGTACAGTACAGTAGGAATATACAGTACAGGTATCTGAGTGGTTGTTTCAGTAAGTTGTCAATATGGGAAAATATTAAGGAATTTTAAAAAAGCCAAAACCAAATCAAACAACACTTGGTGTGGTGAGTGATGGTGTCAGTGATTATCGTCACTGGAATATGAGTCCTAGTTTCTTGCTTGCTGGTTGCAGTTGAGTTTAGAAGAATGTATGTTTTATCCTTTCTGGCAGCCAGCCCTATGGACTGTGATCAAGATCTGAAAGTTAAGCTATTTTATTTCTGGCTTGTGCGTCATCAACTGTAATAAAAACATGACAGACCAAAATTTTGACCTTATTTCTCTCTGTGAAATGCACATGTTTGTGAAGACGGACTTTGGTCCTGCAGTAGAAAACAGTTAATTTTTCTATTGATGGTCCTAAATCAGAAGAGATACCGTGTTCTAGTACAGTATGCCCTTGTCACAAGTCCCTTTCCAGA
Source organism: Tetrax tetrax (assembly GCA_009806455.1). Lineage (NCBI taxonomy): Eukaryota > Metazoa > Chordata > Aves > Otidiformes > Otididae > Tetrax > Tetrax tetrax. The sequence continues at coordinate 279,931 of WHYT01017555.1, forward strand.
TTTTGCGTAGTCCCTTGAGGCACTGGAAGGCTGCTCTCAGGTCTCCCTGGAGCCTCCTCTTCTCCAGGCTGAACAGCCCAGCTCCCAGCCTGTGCTCACAGGAGAGGTGAGGGTTACAAGCTTTTCCCTCTCCCACCCCTGGCCCTTTGGTTTCACATGGCTAACTCCCAGGTAACAAAGCAGCAAAGGCTGCATTTATGAATTATCAGAGCTTTTCTCCAGCATGTCACATTGCTTCCTGGCCAAGAAGCAAATTGCTTTGATTAATATTTATGCATGACTAAATCAGAAAAGAGGAGAATGGGTACAGGTAGCGAACTTGGAAAACTGCTTTTGAATATTAGTGCAGTTTAATGAAAATCATCGTAATGGTTTGTATCTAACCTTCTGTAAGTATGATATTTCATCTGGCTAAATCTAACTGTAGTGGGGTGCTTTGGTGGTGTAAGTTGACTTAGCTGACCCGCTGGGTTATGTTTGCTGTTTTGAGCGTAAATTAAGATATTGCCACTTTGAGCAGTTTGTGTTTTTATAGACTAGTCCCTTAAATCATACTACATTTTCTTTCTTTTTCCTGCATCTCTTTAGGTTTTTTTGCAACATTTTCCCCCCTTTTTAATTTTAGTTACTTGAGGGAAAAGGCCATGCATATTTTAGCAGCTGTCTACAGCTTTGTGGAAATATTTTCGTTGCTGCAGCCGGTAGTTCCTCTACAGTGGTCTCAGAAAGTAGGAGGAGACACCCTGCCATACTTCGGTAGCCATTAGCTGTAACTGACTTGCTTCCGAGGTAACACTCAAATCACTGATCATCATTTAGGAACTTTAGAACATAGTTTATTTAGCACATTATTTCTTTTTCTCTGTTCATTTTAAAGGAAGCAATTGACTATTTGGGAGGGATGGTTAGGTTCCTAAATAAATACTACATCTCTGCTTTTATCTTCTAAAAATATGTCTTCCTGGAATTAATTGTTCTTAATTAAATTGGCATCAAATATTCTGACATATTTTCAGTTTTCTTCAGTGTCCTGTTTGCTGTGAAATAAGCTTTGATTTTGCTGTCATTAAGACTTTTCAAAAAGTTTAGAAATTATTTTCAGATGCCTTCTTACTGTATAATTATCAACAGATTACTTCACCTAAGTTGTGACAGACATATTTTTTAAGTACGACTGACTGATGGACAGATTGGGAATTGCTGAATTAATGGGCACATTTCAAAGCTTTGGCAGGGCTAAGCAGTAATTACATCTGCTGAACCACTTGATAAGTTTTTGGAAGTAGCCCAGTAAAGACATCACTGGATTTCTTGAGTTTTAAAATCTTACCCTGCACACTTTCACGGCGTTCACCCAGAAGTTGATAGAGCAGAATACACACAGCTAAACAAATCAATGCATTAAGGCTTTAAATGCATTGCAAATCTTCCGTTCACATTTTCAGATGAGTGTCATGCTTTTGGGGGCTGATTAAAAATCTCACTCCCATTTTAAAGTAAGAAAGTTTATTTGAGGGCAATAAGGGACCACAGGAGTGTCCACGCTTGCGTGATCTCCATAAATAACATCATCTCCTGCCAATATGAGGGACAGAATTTGGGGTTAAATAGGTCATAATCCTGACCCAGAACAATTTGATATTTTTCTGACAGGAAAGTGACAGTTTACCAAGAATATAACATGGCTGGTACCTTCCTGTCCTTACTGTAGTGAGATTTGCTGATTATCAAAAATTGCTCTCTACCTAATCTTCTCTTCCTGGGATGTTAAAATGAAAAGAGTTGATAGAAAGTTGTAGGCTGAAGAGTTTTCAGCAGATGATATTCCATGTAGGCCAAAGAAGGGTCTTTCCCAGTAAAGATACGTCCCCAGTATTGAGGTGAAATTAGGATATTGATAAAAGCAGATGATCTAGGACCCCTGAATACTTTGAAATTCTCAGTGCTGAAACAATGATGCACGGAATACTTTTTTCTTTGCAGCTGCTGTTATGCTTAATATGCCCAACAGCATGAAAAATGTGTTTAAAAATAATTTTAGATAAAACTAGACAGTGAAGATGGTATTGCTTTTAACAATTTGAGTTCAATTTTTCAGAAATGTATCACAACAAAAAATAAAATGACAGAGATTGAAACGGTGTGGTTGTTCTGTTCAAAGGAACCTTTGACAGCGGGTTTCATTTAGCTAGACCAGATAGTTTTAAGGCTGATAAAATGAATTTGAAACCAAATGAAAAGAAACTGTCACCAAATTGAACTTTGATTACTTTCTGGAGATCTTTCAATACCTAAAAACAAGACACTAACTTGATCTTCACAAATACATCTTCACCAAAAAAAGTTTTTTGCTTTGAAGACCACAAACGCACAGAGAGATTTCTTACATGAAAACATGTGGCTTTAAGAGTTATCTCACAGAATTACTGAAATTAAAGATGGGTGAGAAGCAGCATTTTACTCAAAATGAAGCTGAGCTTATCAGTTGCATTTCCTTCGACTAAACCAAATGATACTTGGAGGCGCTTTGCTTACAGACGTGTGATAACCTGGCCGTGGGCCCGTGAGCACAGCGTCTATCAGCAGCACGTGTGTGTAGTGCTTGGGCCGATTTTCCCAGTTTGATTGTGTTACCTGTGATTTAACTCCCTCTGCATGACCTTTCTGAATTCCTGTTCGTAGGGGCTCGGAAGCAGAGGCACAGAATCTGGCTGCTGAGCTGTCGAGTGGCGCTAGGGGGTTGCTTACCTCTCACCGTGTCTCAGTTTGGAGGTGAACGGACTGGAGTTGGTTGCGTTAGTTTTGCTTTTGCATAGTTGAATATAAGTGTAAGTCTTGCACTGATAAATAAGTTCTCTCAAATAACCTGTTAAGACTGGTAAATACCAGCCTTTAATTATTAATAATATCGTAAATAACTCTTTCTTGAGCCAAGTCCATGTGGTGCCCGTCTTCCTCTCTGCCCTTTGAGACACGCGCTGTGTTTCCGTGCAGGCGCCTGTGTGCGGCGCAGACGGTCAGACCCGGTTTTTCCATCCGTGTTGTGCGCTTAGCGGCAAATCTGATGGCAGCCCCGTGCTCCGCCGGCTGACCAGGATGGCTGACCAGCTAAGCTCTGCCTTTCTCACCCCACTGTGGCTGTCTTCAAGCAAACCGCGGTCCCTGGGCTTGCTTCTGCCAAGCGTCAGGAGCTCTGGAAGATGGAGGCTCTTGTCTCTCTTGCCCTTTTTTAATGCTGAGTACGATCTCTTCTGGGACAAGATCGACCAGAATGCAAACAAGATAAGGAAAAATTATCTTTTTGTCCTTTAGTTTTATCTGTAGAGAGAAGGTCAGATGGGTAGTGGGTAATCGCGTTAAACGTAAAGGTTTTTGTAAAGTGTATAAATGATGTATTGGCATTTTGACAAATCAACAGACTTCCGAGTGCTCTAATAATATTCCTGTGACACTTTTGAATCAAGTTACTAATATTTTAAAGTGAAATAGTCTTTCTCTGTATTTCCCTTAGTATACAAGAGGTAAAGTAAGTCCCACTGCTGTTTTCTGTTCTCTTTTTCCTTACAGTGTTGCATGTTTGCTTTCTTCTTTCACCGACGTTTTTCCCCTTTTGTTTCATGTAGACCTAAAAGAAATAACTTCAAGTCCATCTCTTCTGTAGACAGTAGTATGGATCATTGTTTAATTTTAGACTCATTATCTGATATATTTAAAAGAATGAGAGCCTTAACTAGCTTAGTTTGGACAAATAATTTTTACAGAATTTAGAATCCAAATGGGATGTCTTTGCCTTATTGATGGCACCTATTTGGATAAAAAAAAGGGCAGTTCGTAGAAACCTCCTGAAAAATTGTGACCAAACCTAGATTTGAAGTGTTAAGTAAGATTTACTTTTTATAAAGGTATTCACTTCTAATTTTTACTGTATCAAAGAATTTGAAAATATACATTGATATGTGTATCTGTCAGATATGTATTTATTGATATAACCTGCTGACAGCTGTGTTACTAAATAAGAAAATGAGTATGTCCCAAAATAAATACCTTTTTTTAGAGTTGCATGACAGGAAAAGGGCAGAGTATATTACCACAGGTTTGCATTTTACATCTTTGGTTTATAATGTGAAGCTAGTTCTGGCTTACTGTTAACTTCTATGTAATTTTTTCTTACTGTATGGGAATAGATACTGCAGTAAAGGATGCCGATTTTCTTTTAGAACTGTTATTTTTATCTGTGCAAAGGCACTGTGTGGGTAGGATGAACTGAAGGTGTCTGTGGTATAGAGCACAGGAACAGGACCCGTGAGACCTGGCTTCTCTTCCAGTTTCACCGTGTAACACCAGGTAAGGTGGAGGAAATTGCTTCGTAATTCTGCACCTCCACTTCCCCACTTGTGAGTTGGAGATAATCATACCACCCTTCTAAAACCCTTCACGATTGAACAGTTCTAGGTAAGAGGAAGTTCTAATTATTTTCTTTTTAAGAGAGTAACTACTACCTGGTATATGCAGCCCAGATGAAGTGATGAAGCTGTTACCTGTGTGGTGTGCTGCAGACTACGGGATACATTTCATTTAACGTACATCGTAGGCTCAGCAGTATTTTCTTCTTTCCTTTCTGTAAGGAGAAGTGATAGGGAACATAAGAATACAGGAATGGTCTGTAGAGATAAGTGTATTGTCGTTTATTCTTGTGTTGCTGGCACTGAATACTGGAGCAGATTTACAAGTGGAATTTGCAGGGGAAAAAGTTATTATTATCCCCATCTGCAAGGAAAACTGGTCCAGTGATTTGGACCGTACAACACAATTTAAATTCAGTTTCCTGTTCCATTGCAGGTTTCCTGTGTTTCCTTAAGCAAGTCGCTTTTCTGCACAGTGAATTCTCCATCTGTAAAATAGGAATAATTGTACTTTCCTACAAAAAGTGCAACGGTTAGGCAGCTGGGCACAGAAAGCCGGCGGGGCAGTCCAATACCCCAGCCTCAGGGCCACGGCAGCGTGGTGGGTAGAGGCACGAGGCTTTGGAGAGACGGCAGAGACTTCCAGAAATAAGTAAATGAGCTAAGAGTTCAGACCATCTGTGCCTGGGTTTGGAAGTTTTGGAGAAAAACAAATGGAGTGAGGGAGACTCTTTGATAAAAAGACCGTCGTGTGCACAGCTTTTTTTGTGGCTGCTGCCCTGATACATGAAATTACATGGACAAAATCTGTCTCTTAGCAAAAAATTCATACTAAGGTACATGTCGTGGTTTTTTTAGGAAGAATAAAATGTAAATGTTAAACTGAAATTTACTGAACAAGCATACAGAGAAAAATAAAACTCAATTGGTAAAATCAAACACTAAACATTTCCTCAGAAAATCTCTTTTAAATTACACATTTAGTTTGAGAAATACTTTACCAAATAATCCCACCTCTGTTTCACAATAGTCAGAATGAAAAACTTGTATTCTAAGTATCAGTCAGATGTTATGTGAAGGAGCAATATATTAAATAACACAGAAGCTGACACAGCCTTAACTGTAGTAGTTCTTCTAATTACTGCACTGTGCCATGTTAGATCACAGGGCATAATTTATTGTATCTTTCTTTGTCAATGTATTACTCATCAATTCACAAATTACAAATCTTTTATAGGAAGGAAATTCATACTTGGACATAGTGATAAAATGATGGAGTGATTTCCTTTTTTCTCAATCACTGATCTTTCAAACTTTTGCATTTAGCAGTATTAATCACGTTTATTAGCTATGTGTTGTCATAAAGAATGGAATTTTTCTGTTACTTTTCATATTCAATTAAAATGTGTTTTGCTTGCTGCCTCTATCCGCTGCATCACAGTAATCTATTTACTTATTCTAATTGAAATTCTTGTTCATAAATCCAAAACAAAGTCAATACTGCAGTTACACTTTTTCATAACAGTGTAATCTCATTGAAAATGTGAGGTGTGCCTCAGAAGGGAGCGTGCTTCAAATACCTTTTTACTCTCAAAATGTTCAATCTGACTTTTTTAAGGTGGTTTGTTTGTGGGCCAGAGGTATTTTACAGTTCAGTAACATCGTCTACTGAATGGCTCTTTGACGGGAACTTGTTGCTCTTCAGATGTGTAAGTGTAGTAGTGAAGAAACCGACAACCTGCAAAATTGCTGCAGAACACCCCCTCTTCAGAAGATGAAGCAGATATTCTAGACCGAACACGAGTGCTTAGTTTGCCACACAGTAGGTTTTTTGTAGACACCAATTACTGTGCATAATAGATATCTGGACTCTTTAAAGTTAAAAATCCTCAATAGTGATTTCCAGGCCCAACCCAACGCCTGGCTTTGTAACCTAGCAAAGGGAGGTGTTTCACTCAGGACATCCCAGGATTTAAGCTGAGAGGTAGCACAGCAGCAGGGTAAGTTGTTGTAACCTGTTCAGGGATGAATTTAAGGTAGAGTGCTAGTGAGTACTGGAGTGAAGAGCGGAGCAGCTCTCCGCTAAGATTAAGAGTGGTGAGAGACCCGATGGGCCCGAGGACTGGCACTGGTTTGTCTCTGGCAGGGACTGGGTGGCCTGGTTCCCCGTGGCAGCAGGAGATTGTGACTCAGTGCCTCAGATCTTCCCTTCCTGCCATATTGGTTGTGACTGGTGTTTACTTGAATGATTTTATCCTTAAACATTTCACTTTTTCTGTTTCCAGAAACTAGTGTTATGAAGGTAGGTGATGCTGGAAGTTTCTAATAATATTTTTTGCTTGATGCATATTTATTAATTGATTAAAAAATTCAAGTGTCAGTTTCAGGTGCTGTGTTTGTGCCAGGTGCTTAGCTATGGTACAGAGTATTAGCTCATTACTGACCAAGCAAAATGTCATAAATGTGCCGTTTATGGTTGGTTTGTACCTGTTTTGCAGGTGGGAGTGAATCCTCCTGGGATAAAGACAAGCTTCAGTCTCCTATTACAACGGGATCACAGCACATTGGTCATCCCACGCTGTCCGGGCAGTCGAGCCTCGGAAGCGCGCACCCGCTCAGTCCTCTGCAGCAGAACCACCTGCTTACCAACAGTACGTACCGTGCTCCTACAGGAAAAAGTACACGAGGCCCTGCTTGGAGGCTGGGTTTGCATTCCTTCCCAACCTCCTAGTTAAAAGCGAGCAGAAGGAATCCCTCTGCCTTGCTTTACCTGGTACCTCTCAGGTATGGGCAAGATGATCCATTGAACTCAGCTATCCAGAGTGACAGGAATAAAATGGCATAGATAAAGTTTGGATTTGGAATGTAAAGCTCCCTTCAAACCCATCTCTCTTCCTTCCCTTAGGAAGGGGGCAGGTGGGAAGCCAGCGGTTTCCCTTCTCCTTTGCACTCAAAGAGGGAAGGAAGGGAAGGGAAAGCTATTCCGAGAATGATGCTAAGGATTAGTATTAAAAAAATTAGTGAGGAGTAAACTTAATCCTAACAGATTATGATAGCTGAAGAGTGAAAAATTTCACAATTTCTGAATTCTTGGTATTTGTTTAAGCACTTCATCCTCAAAGTTTTGCAAGTGAATTTTTTGGTGTTGGTTTTAATGGATGAATCACATTTCGGGCTCCTTACATGATTTTAGGAGCAGATCATCCCTAGTTGCCTATGTAGGGCCTCAGACTTGAACAAATCAAAGCTATTGAAATGATTACGTGTGTCTGCTTTGTTCATGGGAAGGTACGTACCTGACCGTTTTGGGCATCCGGTTAAGTGTTGGTGGTTAAGAATCACCAGATTATGGGACTCCAATTCGCTGTATCTTATCCTTTTATTTTATTACATAATTCATTAACAGTTTGTTTTTTACGTACAGGGATATTGTGTTCCTTGCTGTTAAAGAAAACTTTAAAAATATTTTTTTTCCGTAGATTTTGTAGTGGGCAAACATCTATAGGCTGTTAAAGGGTTTATTGAATGTCAGACACTATGTCCAGTGATTTGCGAGTGTAGGATATATTTTCTTCATAGTCCTCTGAAATGTTTGACGGATTGTGTCTTAAAACTGGTGATGTGCTGTTAAATTCTGTTTGTAGTTTGCATTTAGTTTGCATGTCAATTGGACTTTAAGTAGACATACAACTCTGTGTGGCCAGATGGTGTCTGGGAGTTTTGGAACTCTATAGAGTATGAGGAGAGATTATTGGGCTGTTAAGGGAGATACGCAGGGGAACAAAGGCACTGAAGGGGATTGTCAGCGTGTTTAAAGGGAAGGGAGATGTATGTGAGCTTTGCTTATTGCCTATCGTAATTAATATTGGCAGGGATCATCATATAAATACATAGTGAATCATAAGACACCACGCTTGTTGGTCACGATATGCTCAAGCTGACCAGAAATGGTGTGGGAGCTCAGAATACGTACGGTTCTGCCTTTCGTGGGGGCGGCGTGGTGTTTTGTATCGCCGTAGTCAAATTGTATTGGAATAACAGAAGCTATATCAGTCAGTGATATTATTTTATTGTGGGTTTTGTTATACACCAAAATGGTGACTGGCCTTCTCATTTGAAATAGTTAAGACAGAGCCAGAAGTTAATGAACTTTTAGAAGCAATTAATGTGAATAGCATATGGTTATGACTAGCTATGTGACTATGTTATTTACTGCTTGTACCTGAATTTTTTAATGAGAATTTCTAATCTAAATTTCATTTTTTAAAAAAAATAATACTTTTTGTCTGGTAGAATGAGTCCAATTTTGGGGGGAAAAAATTACTTTGTTACTCTTAATAAAGAGATCACAGAACTTATACACTAGTGTATATTCATTTTGCTAATATTGTGTTACTTTATAGCTGTCAGTTTCTTTCCCTGATAAAAACCATACAACTTTTTCTGGAATGCAAAGACAATTATTTCCTATGTAGCATCAAAATCATCAATACGTAATGATAGTGAGTTTGACTAGTCAGTGTTCTAGTAGAATATAGACTCTCACTGTTAAAGGTGCTGGGTTATAAAATGAGGGACCGACGCCTGTAACCTGCCCGTGCTCTTTTTTAGGGATAGACCTGCCGTTTATGATGATGCCCCACCCTCTGCTCCCCGTCAGCCTACCTCCCGCTTCGGTCGCAATGGCGATGAATCAGATGAACCACCTCAATACGATCGCTAACATGGCTGCAGCAGCCCAAATGCACAGTCCTCTTTCCAGGGCAGGGGCCTCTGTCATAAAGGTAAGAGTCATCCGTGACACCTAGAAAAAACAGCTTTTTATGAGTAACAAAAACATTTACAGACGCTTTCTTAAGGAAGAAAACTAAGAGACAGTGAGCTTAGACTGCCTATAGCACACTGCTCTGCTGTCCCCATCGTGCTGCGGTTTGAGGAGGTACCCACGAGCACAGTCAAGAAGTGAAGATGCTCTGCTCTATCTACAAATCTGTAATGAAATAAAAACCAGATACTAACACTCACTAGAGGTTAGGGGAATAAGCAGTGCTGCCTCTGTTAAAGCTCAAAAGCTATCATAGAATGTTGTTTAAAATCAAGCTTTAAGTTATACTTAAAAGAAAATGCTATAGAACGTAACAGGAACTCTGGTGCGGTGCAATTCTAGAACAGGTTAATAGCAGAGGCCATCAGAAGTACCTCAGTGAGTACGATCTCTGGTAACCAAACATAAATTTCCTCCTGGCTGGATAAAACATGTTTATGCTTTTGAAGGGCTTCTGATGGTCTCTTCAAAGCAAGTTAAGAAAATTTCGTACCTGTGTTGAGAGCTGAACTCGTGCCACACGTTACAAAATAGGTTGAGAAAACAAATTTTCGAAGTAGAAGGATACAGGATTGGTGCTATGGGCTTCTCTAAAGTGTGTCTGTCCTCTTTTTATTGAGCAAAAATGAAAGGTTTTATTAATCTAACTTTTGTGTGTATTTGCGTGCACATCCATGTTTCTTGTTGACAAAGTTTTGTCAGCTTTGAAAGGTAGTTATTTTAGTCCATTTTTCTTTGTTTTTAAAGATATGAATATACAGAGCTATCTGTTCTGCAAAGTATGTGTCTTTTTATTTTCATATTTATGCTCATTTATATTCATGTGTCCCCATCATTCTGGAATCCCAAAGTTTTGAGTTGCTTTATTCTAATACCTTTCATTTCATAAAATACCTTAATTATAAGATAATGTTATTTTATAATTGAGAAAGTTACTGTTGCCATTACAGGCTAGTTGTGAGAATAAATTAATTAGGATTGTGTTGTTCTTTCCATTGTCACAGGGATTATTTTTTTCGACGTGAAACAGGGAAAGAAACTAGTCGTGTGCAACCACATGTTTATTTTTTGTACTTGTATTTGCTGATATCAACATACTTTCAAGGAAGAAAGCAAATCTCCCATGTCACATTACAGTAGCATAAAATCTTACGTCTCTCTGTTGCTGAGGTTCTGGAGATCTTTGTTTTTCTTCTGATCTTCTTCCTGGCCCTGAGTATCTCCAAACTTGCCTCAGGTTGTTTTTCTGCTTTACTAGAGTCAGCTTCCAAATTAGGGCAGATGTTGTTCTTAACTCTATGATTTTATTTGCATTTTGTTTTCTTGGATTCTAGAAGGCTGGTAAAATTGAGGGGGGCTGTTCCCCAGTTAGAGACTATTTAGCATGAAGATCTGTAAAAACTTCTTACCATCAGTGTATCTGCGCAGTTGCTGGCCGGGCGGGGCAAACATGATACCTCTGATGTCCAGCTGTCCGTTAGTTAATGCAGGTCAGGGAATTGTTAGAAATCAGTGGAGATTCCATTCGTTTTACTCATAACCTTTTCTTTAGCTGTTCCACAGACCTGTGAGAAAACCGTAACTTAAAAACAGCAGTGAAGTATTTGTAGCAGCAAGTAGACTGCGTAAGCTTTGATTATATTTTAAATGCTATCAGTATGTCAAAATGAAGATTAAATACGCATTTGTAAACAGTGCTATTTCTTTGTAATAGAAACTGTGGTTTTTGCGAGCAGTCTGGGTTTAAGGGTGCTCTTCAGCAGGCCCTGGCTGATGCTGGTGACTCATTTACAGCTATTTTTTCTCCAGCACCTGCGCTAGAGGATACACAGTATCTCCACAGCAACAGTAGGTCTCACCAGCACTCTACTGGGAATTATTTCCTCTACATGATGTAGAGGAAGATACACCAGTAGCTGATGTGACGGAGGTAAAGCCTGCATCCATTGCTGTGTTACTCTCACCTGTCAAGTGATGCTGCATCTTTCTCTCGTTTGTTCTCAGTACTGAAACTGTAGATGAATTTTATTGCAGAGAGCGTGAGGCTCCTTTTGTCCTTCCCTTCCCTTCCCTTATGTACAATCATCTGCTGCTGAGTGATGATCAGTGAAGATGAAATCCTCGTACAAAGTGAAACGTGGAAAGAAAAGCATTGCTGCTGTTCTTATCTGTCAGCAGGATTACTTTTATTATATGATGTTATTTAAGTGCATTTAATAAGTACAAGAAATGACTAGTTTTAGATAGACTGCAATTCCAGCATCATGACGTTACTTAAAATGGGACAAATGAATCGAATGTATTGAGTGTGCATCTATTTCCATACGCTGATGACTAAAATACCAATTGGCCTGTTTTCTGTAGGTGTGAGAATCAGCTGCTTTATAAAGGTTTTGAATGAAGTCATTACGCTTTTTATATCACATTTGCCATTTAGAAATAAGCTGTTCTACCAAGATATGCATGATCAGCAAAGTTAACATTTAGTGCTCCAGAAAGAAATGTCATAACTATGAAACTTGATTTCTTCCTGACAGGAACACTATAAATTAGGCAGCACAATGGCCAGACTTGCAATACCTTCTTATCCATCTATAATACGATCTGATGTGGTTATAGCAGCACCTGCTAGTGCTGCTGTAGCTACGGGTCTCACAGTGCCCCTGTAATAAATCCAGTCTTTCAGGGATTTACTGCAATTCTGAAAGAGCTTGCTCCATTTGAAACTTGGTTCTGAAGAATCTATATAATTATGGGTCTCCTATGGCAAACCTCAAATTTGACAGCAACACTGACTTCACTATCCTCTCTCTTCTCCCTCTTGCGTCTGCTCTCCTGTTAGTTCTTTTTTCCAGAGCTGTTCTTCAGCTGGATGACCCCTGCAACCCAGTTACTGGCCCAGGTGCTAAAATGCTTGGTCAGCCTCCTCTTGAGGACCAGTCTGGGGTGGGACGGAGCTGAAGTACACTTCAGTCATGGTGTAAGCTAGAAACAGTAGTGAATAATTGTAGCGGTTTACTGTCGTGTAAAAATTTTGCTGCCGAAACTCAGAGAAATCTACTCAGTGATGGTATTTTCAGGTCTTCAGAAGCAAATTTTGGATGGGCACTTTATACAAAAGAGAGAGGATTTTTCACTGGAGTTTGTAGAACAGCTCAGCTCCGGAGAGCAGTAACTACATAACGTTGAGGTTTTTATTTTACAGTGGACCTATAATGAATATGACTGTGTATGTAACAAATGAATATGACTGTTAACGTGCATTCACAGCACGTTATGCAGTTCATCGTAAAGGAGCTGATAAGCTCTGCGCTGAGAACACAGATTGAATCGAATGCTGAAAGCACACCTAAATCTTAACAGATCACTTAAATTACATTGGATCCAAAGGAGCTGAGACCTCACAGCACAACACGTGGATGGCAAATACATGAAGAGGTGTCACAGCAAAAATAGAAGTAGCACTTCTGTTCCTTGACAGCACATTTGAACCTGGTAATCAGACCGTGCCCAGATAACAACTCCGTGTCCATAGTGGAACGAGCTGCAGATCCTCAAGCTGTGGGCAATAAAGGCATCAGGAGTGTTAAGGTAGTGTCATCAAGCTTGAAGTCTTGATTTATACAGATTTAAGCCAGAAAGGGCTTATAGGTCTGAAAAACGGACTAGCTTACCCAATTTCAGCCAAAAGGGGAGGGGGCAGAGTGGAGGGTTGGGGTTAGGAAAGTGTAAGGAGGGCTGGGAAGAGCCGAGTCTCTGGAGCTGTGACTGTGCGAGGCTCTGCACGTTCACGGAATGGGCACCGTCCCAGATGTCCTACGGAGCAGGCTGGTGGGGAGGTGCTGTGGTTAGGGTGGCCGGGACATTGTGGGAACAGAATCCAAACCAAGGGCCTTAAGCTGCTCTGTTTTGTGTTAGGTATCAGAAGAGTACCGAGAGTTCAGTAATGACGCAATTTTTTTTTTCCCAGAAATTTGACAGGCTGTGTTTTTCCCCTTTCTCTCAGTTTTTCCTTGCTTTTTGTTCCATTCACCCCAAATATTTTGCACTTTCCTTGTTCCTCTTGCTCATGTCTCACCCTTCCTCCTCCATCTCCCCTCATCGTTCTCTCTCCCTTTCCTCCTGGCTCTCTAACAACCTCTTCAGAGCCGCTGAGAGATGTGCTTCTCCTGAGTAGGAGTATTTCTGCAAATTGGTTTCCTGCTCTCCATTTCTCTTCTGTTGTCATTCCCTCATGCTTGCTCTATCCCTACTTCTATTCTTTCTGCTCTTATCCAGGTTCCAATTAGGAATAAATGACACAATTGTTGAACTCAGATGGAAAACTCAGAGGCAAAAAGTTAAAATGGAATTGAACCGCTTCATTAAAAAAAAAAACCTTCAAAATAAGGCATTTTGGTTTTATATTTGAAATCATATTTCTTTCAGAATTTCACCCCAGTATACTTAAGAAACAAATCAAAATCCACTCACTCCCCCCTCCTCACACCCTGCCAAAAAAAAAAGGCAAAAAGGACGTTTTAGGTGAAATGCAATGCTTTGTTTTGGTGGGGGAACTGAAGTCTCGTACTTCCCATCAACCCGGCACCATTTCCGTCTGAATATTGTGGTCTGGTGGTGAACAGACCAAGGCGTTGTGGGTACGGTGTGATCTAGACGCGCAGTAGAGATTTTTGAGTCTCCTTTTCTTTGTGTTCTGTTCTTCTCCTGATTTTGTGGGACTGTTAAAGCATTTGTAAAGGATGTATATGACATGATTTTGAATTCCCTAAAGAGAATACAGATGGGCTGTGTAATTATTGCTGAGAGGTGCTATTTTCTGTGTGCTGTGCTGCTCACATTCATAATATTTACCTGACAGCCAGAAAAATGTGGCCATCTCAAGAGCACTCTGAAACAATTCTGCTCAGTATGAAAACATTTCTCGTTACAGAATTTATAACGTATTTAATTTCATTTCTTTCTGTGCAGTCAATTCATTCTGAATTGTTTTCAGAACATTACAAGATTTATAAAATAACACTTGTGTAAAATTTATGTTATTTTTCCCGTTATTAGATTTATTCTGTCCCATTTCATAGCGTGTGCGCATTGCTGGCAGCTTTTTGCTGAAATGGGAGTTAGAATATGCTGGGGGAGTGACATCTGAGAGTAGTTTCACTTTCCTTCTTGTAAGGCTGATTTTGGTGGCTGTATCTGTAGCGAAGGAGAAGCGAGTGTGCAGTTTTCTGTGTTTTTACTCACTGATAGAGGGAAACTACTATGTTGGGAGGTGTTTGAGTCCCTACAAGTTGCATTAAATACCCTTCAGATCTCTCCTCCTTTGCAGGGAGGCATATCCCTCTCCCTGCAGCGCCAGGAGTGCCTTGCTGGTTAACACGGAGACAAGAATAAGCAATGAATACTTATTTTAAACTTGCAAGTTGAAAAAAAAAACAGTAAGAAGCAAGTAAATCTCTTTTTTTTTGCAGAGCTTGCAAGGGAATATTGTTAGCCCAAGCACATAGTAGCTTTTAGTTGTGGCTTGGGTCTTTTTAGCATTGGCTTAGTCACTTGCGTTTGTACTTAATAACTCCGAGAGCTGTAACGCGGATGAGATACAGCGTTATCATCGTTAGTCCTGGGAGAGCCTGCCACTCCTTCCAGAGCAGCACTGGGTGGGACCTTTCATGGGAGGGGATACAAGTAGAAAGTTTCCACTGCAAGATCCTTTCCAATTTTAGTCAATATTCTACGTTCAGATTCAAACTGAAAAGTACAGGTAAAATCCTAGTACAGGAGGGAAGGTTGCCATAGTTTTCCCAGTGGCTGCTAATTGAAGAAATGGTGGAGGAGGAAGCTCTCTGGCTGTTTACCAATGCCATCTGATTAGCTGCGGTCTTCTGTTTGGCCGAGCAGCTGGCGATTAATGAATTGATAGGAAGTAGTCACAAGGTAATGGAATTAGCAAGTGAACATCTGGTATTAAAAATCAGTAAATGTAAAATAGTTTTTGTAATCTCTTAAATTTGGTGGGAAAATAACTGCCAGTTGACTACAACTGAAACACTGTATGTAGACAGTGCAAAAAAATGCATTTTAAATGGCAAAGTACATATTTTAGGTGAATGACTTCCCCATACACTGTAAAAGATGAATGGGATCCAGCTGGCTTTCAGACAGACCGATCCGATCTGAGTTTTTACACCAGCTGTTTACCTTGCTCATCTCCAGTTCTTACAGCAACTGGAGATACTGTAAGTAGCTCAGAAGACCAACAAGTCATCCATAGTCTGTCTGTGTGTGTGACCATTTCCAGACTGAGACAATTCAAAATACAAACCCAGGTGCTATTCTCTTGCTCAGAAATAGTAACTCAAACCTTCGTATTTCTCGTCAGCCGCTGTCCAGCATTATCTCAGATTTAGCACTGCTCTTCCTTAACTGTGTCAGGATTATTCTTTCTCTTTGAAAAGCCTAAATACCAATTATGTGTTGCTTTTCTCAATAATGCATTAGTTAAGGACTGGGAACTTTAGAACACGATTTAAAATATAATTATTTAGAATTAAAATAGTATTAGTATCAACTATGGTCAATTGGAAAGAAATATGTGTCTTTAACTAAAAAAAAAAAGTTAGCAATGCAATTCTGTGCTAACTGAAATTTTGCTAACTTTTCTTAACCTCAATAAGAGAGAGATTAGAATTCAGCCAGAGTAAGCAGCGCTGTCACAGGCATGAAACAGTGATAGTTTTGGGCAGGAGGTGAGGAGGTCTGCAGCCAGTCCGCTGGCTCACTGCTCCTGGCTTCCCAGACCTCTCCAGAGAAATGGGACTCTGGTTTCTAGATTTTAAGTGGGTAGTCCATTTTGAGAATCTGAATGGTGATTTGGCACGCACTGGGAGATTGAGATGTGGCACAATAAACGTTCCAGTGGTGAACTAGTGTGCAAATTAATGTTGGAAAATTTATTCTGCCAGAGCCTGTGATATCTCTGCTTTTCCATCATGGTCATCAGCTCTAAGTCTCTCGTAAAATAGTTGAAAACACTGGTCTAGACCTCAAGACAGAGAATCCCCATTTTGTTTCCTCACTCTTAGCGAGGTCTGGTGAATTCCAGCTCTCCTGCCACTGCAGAGCCCTGTAGAGTACAGAAGCAGCACCTCAATTAAAAATGAAATACCAAGATAAATGTCTGAATAAAATATCCAGGACTCAGACAAACTTCCAAAACCTGCTTGTCAGCAGTGAAATGCCATTAAATCCTCTAGGAACTCATTAATAGATTAACATTTGGATGAGTAATTACAGCTACATTAGAACTAAGAATAACGAAAAATAAAGGAAAATCCAGCAGCATCATTTCTCTAGACTTTTGACACCAAGTGAAGATCAATACTATAAAAAAAAAAATCAGAGGTAAGGAATTAAGGTCAGGATGATTATGTCAAAAATAGGTAAGCTGTTCATATATATTTCAAGTAGAACTAGTGTGGATGCAACTGTTATGTAGTGTTTCTTAGTATTTGTGTGGAATGCTACCTCACAGGGGACAGAAAAGGGATACTGAGGTAAAAGCAAGGATGTCTCTGGAAATTGGATGAGTTGTTGACTTCAGTGCCATTAACCTAAATCACAACTAAAATTAACAATGTCGAGCTTTGTAGCTACATTTTCTGAGCCGAAGCAAGACACTGATCTTTGGTGAGACAGAAATATATTACCCTTCAAAAGGATTAAATACTGCAAAAGTCTTTTTTGAGAATTTATGTTACAGCTCTGTAAAGGGAAGAGAAAAGGTAAGATAAAGTAGGTACTATAGTTAGATAAATAGGTGAGATCTTGAGAAATGTTTTCATTTTTCATAAAATTCTCACAATCTGTAAATTTAATATATATAATTCATTACATTATAGCCTGGAATGTGAATCTTGCAAATTTATGAAATAGGAAGAAATTCAAGTGGAGAAAATATGACTTTATTTAGAAATTCTTCTTTATTACTGTGAGTGTACCTGCTGTAGAACCAGGCTGCACAGGAGTGCGCTGGTGAGAACGAAGCTATTTTCAACAGGAAAAAAAAATATATATGTGAAAAGTAACAATGTTGTAAAATCCATAGATGACAAATAAAATGAACTCATCAGTGTGCAAAAAAAAAAAAAATGTTAAGGTTTTAGATTTGTGATTTTCCTATTTAAATGCCCTCACTGATTTGTTACAAATACTGTTAACCCTGTGTTTGGAAAATGGTGAGGACATTATCACTTGTGTTCTCATTTGTAATAAAATAGATTAACTTGCTGTGAAATTTTAACTAGGCTGAGACACAACAGTAGCTACCTAATGAACCAGAGCACATTGCTGTTAAGTAGCTAAACAGATGCATACTGATTACAGGACTGAAAAATGGATCTGTTTACTTGCAAAAAAAGAGTCTGCTCGTGATGTTATTCATTATAGTCGGGCAAATTCGGCATCGCTTTTCCACAGAAATGTTTAGAAATAGACAGTTTCTCAACCCATAGGCAGTCTTCTGTGATGGTACTCTGTCCTCATTCGTAGCACATGTGATAGAGAGAAAATTGCAGCTCCTTTGTTGCGTATAGGGAAAAGCCTATCTTCCCTGTACATGTACATTTTTGTAACTGCTAAGATGTTAGATGACATCATCAGCTAATTCTCTTGGAAAGTGATTCCCTCTGGGATTAGGAGTGACATTATTACTTGACACTTTGATTTCTACCTGAACATTTCAAACCAAGACCCTGAGTTTGAAGGCAAATTACTTGAAGCGGAGATTCTTTTATAGCACGAGACAATGGGAAATGCAGTTACCAGAAGGAGCTCGGATACTTTGCTTTTCCAAATCATCAGCTTTTGAATTACTCGGATAACCCCCATTTAAGATGACATATATGGCTGTTTGTGTGATCTCTAAGTGTTAATTCGTACTCATCTCTGTTCGTAGGGGGTTTTGCAGAACAGTTGGCGTGTCCTCTCCTTGGCTATTCATTTTCATGGTTGCGCTAGACAATGAAATTTACTTGAACTATGTACTCTTCTGTAAAATGAATCATTTCCAAATGATAGCTTAATTGTAAATTGTGGTAAAAAGAGAGGAAATAGTGCCAAAGAGGACTGTTAAAACTGAAATCCAGGCAAATAAAATTACAGTCAGAGCTGTAGCCTGTTAGCAGTAACCCATTTGGAAGCTATTATTTACACAAAGGTAAAAAAAACCATCGTATGCTCAGGATTGCATGTATATGAGTCATCATTTATTTAGGAAAATACTTCTTGGGGTAAGAATGGGACTTCTAAAAGTAACTTAATAAGCAGCCTATCCACGGAGTAGGTCACGACTCTCATTGACTCTTCACTCATTTCAGCATCCTCTAGAGCCACTCTTTTGGAGACTGAGAAGAAGAAAACACAGCAGACTTTAAGATCAATGACTTTGACTTCCCTCCCCCCCAGAATTTGAATATTTGTTTTTTAAAACCATTCAGTTTTCAAAATTCTGAGAACTTGTGACTCAGTGTAATAGATTCATATCTGTTAAAACTTGAACATTTTTAATCAGCATTCAAAAGTGCTGCAATTAAAAGTCTCCCGTTAAGATTTATTAGTTATTGTACGTTCATTAGATAACAGATAATTGGTAAAAACAGATCCCGTGAGGATTAACAGCTACGTAATTGATACACATCTGTTAGATGATTTTGAGACTCCGTTGTTATTTAACGTACAATAACTGTCCTATTAAACACATTCAATGCTACGTTTTCAGCTGGTGTGACTGGAATAGGCAACGCCACCCCGTGCTATTAGGGGATCCAGTCTCACATTCTGTTTGCATTATTCTCAAATCTATCTGTAAATACAAAGATGAGTGTGGTTTAGAGAGATTGTTTTAATTGGTAGCAGAATATTCTTAAAATGTCGATCTTGCTGCCGGCGTTATTAATGAATTACTTCAGTACGTTAAGAACAGAAGCTGTTACGCTGGCTATTCAGAATGGAGAAGCTATTAGAACCTACCATTCTCTTCCTAAAGCTGTATTATTGATTTAAGATACTGTCTGGCAAAAACTGCGTAAAAAGTTCAGATGCTGTTGAGTTTATTTTCAGAAGCACATGGTAAATTGCTGCAAGTAGCCAGATTGCATACTCCTAATGAAAAATCTCTGAGAATAGGTTAGAACAGCAGAAAATTGCAAAGTTCCTTTGAGACAACTTCCCCAGATTACACTGTAATTGTGATTTTTAATGAGGTAGGGGCAAGAGGATCTCCTTTTTTTTTTTTAAAAAAAAAAAAAAAAAAAAAAAAAAAAAAAGTAATATTTCAGTTCTGAGTTTCCACTGGGAACATCTGATTGCCAGGGACGAGGGCGACTCCAAAGATGCCTTTTCTAGAATTCTGTAAATTCACGCTGCTCCTTGTTAGTGTCTCTCCGTTGGAATGACACTTTCAAAGACTTGTAGTAGAGGATTTAAAACAGAGAAGGGATTTTAAGATAAGACTATAAGGAGTATCTCAGGCTGTGATCTGACTCTTTTAGAAGATTCTCATTTTCTGTTGGTCCTGGGAACAGGAATGAAGAGAACTGGAATTTTTAATTAATTCAGAAAAACTGTACCTGTGGAATCACTGGTTTGGAAGGGATCTCAAGTGATCATATAGTCTCTTGCCTGCGTCAAGTCATGTATTATGACTTATGCCACACTGATTTAACTTGTTCCTAAAGATTTTTGCTGATGAAAATTCCACGGCATCTTCAGGCAGTCTGCAAGAGTAGACACATGAAACTGCAGAATTCCATTTTGCTAAGTTTTTGTAATTTTTTATCCATTTCTTTCTCCTTACCTAAAGCAATATGTATATTTAAGTTGGAGATTAATATAAAAGTTTTGTGTGGAAACGTACATGTAAGAATTTGCAAGCACATGCTTGTTTTTGTTAGCCAGGGGTGCTTTTCCTGCCAAAGGGAAGTGAATTCTGTTCACTGTTTATCTCAGAAAGACCGTTTGTTACTGCTGGTTTAACCAACTTCATTTTTTTCAGTGAACTTCAGTGAATTTTGTGAATCAGATTGCACAGACCTTGTTTTATTTCTGTTTCAAGGAAAGGATTCAAGACAGCCCTTCTCCAGCTCCTTCTCTCGAAGACAGCCAGCGGCCTGGGAGCCACGCTTCCTCCCATCAGAGCAGCAGCGTGTCCAGCTCGCCGTCCCAGCTGGACAACACACCAGACAGAATTGGTAAGTGCTCTGCAGCCTCACACCACTTCACGGTTACTGTTTTAGAATTGAGGCAAATATTTCTTTGCTGGGAAACTCGGGAAAGCACTCACTTATTAAAAAAACCCCAGGAAGTTCATCACCATAGTTTGTTTTGTTAGGTTCATTGTTCAGAGCCGAGCCCCTCAGATTCGTCCTGTGCCAGTATCCAGCCATGCACAGAAGATACCACCCATACTCTGGCACAACCAACTTACATGCTGGAGTAAGAAAGTGCCTCTGAAGGCACCTGGAATTGAAAAAAACCAAGATATTTTTATCTTCATATATATTTCAGAAAAGTCACAGATTATATGATGGCTTTTCCATACCAAAAACCTCCTCATGCCCACACATTCCCTCATCACCATGAGGCTGAGGGCTTTTTGATTTTTTGGTCTCTCCACCCCAGTTTTCACAGCCTGTGTGTTATCGATCTTGTGTTTAAAATGCTAATTCAGTCTAGAGGAAGTTTAGATCCTATTCTCGATGCTTCCGAGAGGGATGTAGGGCGAGTCAGTTAACATCTCTTCACGTCAGTGCATGTCAACACTGTTGTCTTGACTGCGACTGGAGCCCGTGTGAACGTTGTTTGGCTCAATTTAAACCACAAAACCCAGCGCAGTCCCTGTAAGTCAGTGCAGACTTCACTCCCATCAGATGACTACTGGGCTCCTCGCTGGGATTTTGCAGTTTTGACTCTGGTCTGTGCACAGCACCGTGGCACTGCCCAGCACGCGTGGCTCTGCACAAAGTGGTCAGCGGAACCTGAACTGCTTTGCCTAAACACATACACAGGGCAGAGGCTAGGAAGTTCATTCCCCTCAGCTTTTTCCTATGTAAAGTAGGGCTAGAAATACACCGGGCAAGAAATGCAACTTCTATGGCAGGAGTGAAAAAAGGGACTTCTGTCCTCACTGTAGCTTTTGAAAGCTACTGCAGCATGTTTTATTCATAGTATGGCACACACTGCAAACCTCTGGGCTCCAGAAAAGATGCTGGAAGCTTTTTAAAGAAAACGAGGTTTTATTTATGTTGAACCAAACATTTCTCTGTGTTGAAGTCTAATGTTTGCTGTTGTAAAGATATGTATATATACTTTGTGTATATATATTTATATTTACTTTTGCAATTTAAAAAAAGAAAACCCAACCACTTTGCCTAAAATATGATGATGAAGTTTTTAAGTGTCCTCACTGGAATAAGTTTAAATTCTGGAATCAGTTAATTGCAGAGAAGGGAATGTTCTAATCGAATATGAACAAAGAAGTAGGCATCTTGAGATCGTGAACTTAACACCTCTCACTGATCTTGCAGGGGTTAAGTAAAGAATTTATTTCAACCCAACAGTATATTAGTTTTTTGCTGTCATCTATCAATTTGTGTTTCTGTCTGTCTATATTTTTATTAAGCTAGCTGCTTTATAGATAATTACTAATAGTTAAATCCTTAAAATCAATTTTTCCTCAAAATAATTTCTGTGGAGTACTTTTCTGATTAGTTAATTTGAACATTTCACAGGAAATCACATTCATCTCAGTAGTAATTTGGGTTCTATCATGGTGTTTTTGTTTAATCAATTCAAGCAAATTTGCTTTTGCTGCATATTTTACTTGGCTCTGAGTGCTGAACTGGGACGGTGAAATGGTTGATTATGGACAATAAAAATGGTCAATTGTGTTAGAACTTACATAGTATAAATAAAAGTCAAAACTCCAAAATATTGACAAGGAGGAAATTTCTGACATTTTTTTTTACCAACAGTGTTATATAGCTGTGCCCTCTGTTTTTTTTTTTTAGCTATGCTGACCAACAGTAGGGAAGGAGAACTCATTGATCAAGAAACTGGGACCAGTCTAAAAAAAATACAAAAGGAGAAAGGTAAAATTACAGACTGTTTTCCATCTCAGGCATTTAATTACACTTGTTGTGTCATTTATTCCTTTTTCTAGTGTGCTGCATATGCAATGACGTTGTATTATAAATTTAAGACAGCTAAGTGCCTAATTGCAATGAATAATGTATCCAGTGAACTTACATGGCGTTCTTAGGAAGTGTAAACAATCAGATCTTTGCTTCTCTCTGTTTGTACAGTACGGGGCTAATATTTTGCTGGACTCAATTATTTATGAAGTTCCTAGCAAATATTTGATGAGTCACATGGTGTGGTTTCTTTGCCTCCAGGGGATGTGTGTGCAGGCTACTCTAAGTAGGTGAGGGAAAAAAGCCATTTTTTGTGTCTAATAATGTTTCGTTACCTCACGAGTGAGAGGCAGCGAAGGAAGAAGTGATGTTTGGCCCGCAGTGACTGTCCTGCAGGCAGAGAAGTGCCTCCTGCGCGGTTCTCCTTGCAGTGATGGTGGGGCGCTGGAGAAAGGGAATATGCTGGAGTATGCAGGCAAGCCCTGGGGAAGTGTGTCAGTGACAGCGTGCGGCATCTGTGGCTGCGCATTGAGGAAGAAGTCATTTTGTTTCCTTGCAAATATAATTAAAAAAAAAAAAATCATATTAGTAGGCAAGAGGTTTATTCTGGCAGGACCTACAGAAAACACCATACAAATGAGTGCCTGCAAAAATCCGGAGATGGGGCGTAGTTAAAGAAATAAAAGAAAGCTGACGGTGAGTGAATCCTGAGAACGTACTGCAAAGGTGCGTGCTGAGGGAGACACTGAGGTTTCAGAGTGAAAAAGATGTGAAAGAAGAGAAGGAGAAGGAGGTGACCAAAAGAGGAGACAACATAAAGTAAATGTACTTAGAATTCTACTGTAAACATGAACATTTCATCATAAATTAAAACACAAACTGATTTACATTTTTATTTGGGTGATTTTAATGTATTTTCTGAGAAAACTAAAAAGACAGGTGTAGACAATTTTATGAGCTACTCAAAAGAGAATTTGGAGGCTCCATGTGCCCTGTGGTTCCAGAGTTACATAAAATTATTTGAGCAGATTCATGATTTTGTGTGATCAGCTCTATTCCTTACGCATCTGTGACTGATTGAGTCATGGGCAGGAAGAGCCTGAACTTCCTCCTTACATTTTATACTTTTGTACTCAGCCCTCTCTCTCCTTGAAAGCAGAAGAAGCTGTTTTCTAGTCCCTGGTTTCTCCAGGCATTTAAGCACTTTCCTCATGAACCCCAAAAGAGCCCTTTTGTGCCATTCTGAGATAATTTTCTGTCTGGATCATCATGCTTAAGTCCTTCCTTTTTGGCTTCTGTTGGCGTTTACGGACCAACACCAGGGGCTAAACAGTTCTCAACCACGTCTTCATTTCTCAGATGAGAAGAATGGCATTTCTGTAGTAATTACATAGGTGAGTATTAAATCTAAATCTGGAAGTGTAGTTGATTTTAATGTTGTTGAACTGTGCTGGGTTTCTTGCCACATGTTTAGTCATTTTTCAGTGAAATGATTCAATATCCTGTGGGGTTTGAAGATGCGAATCATGTAGTTACTGGCATTAGCAGTCCTGTCACTTAGCATGGATGAAGGAAGGTACAATTTAAGAATCACAAAAGACAATTCAGAAATCCCCCAAAGTGTGAAAGTAATTTAAACCCCACCACCTGTGAACCCATTTCCCAGGCTCCTGTGATCATTGAACATTCCTTGTACGGTGTAAGAAATCACAAAGATCTGATGCTAACATTTTGTGTACCATAATTCACCTTAAGATTAAAGTTCATTAGGTTTATTCGTTTCCTGGTCTGAGTTTTGCATAGTATTATCTTTCTTCAATGTACTGGGAAATATGTCTTAGTGTTCAGAGATTCACCTGCATCAGAAAAAAAGTGTTTCAAAATTATAAGAAGTTTTGGATTATCATTTTAAAGATACAGTTTCTGGTTTTCTACTTGATCTGCACAAGTTTGGGCACATCCTTCTCTGAAAATATGAGATCGAGAAATTTTTTTTTTTTTGTGAAGTAAAGATGTAATTTTCAACTAATCCCATTTGCCTCAGTCCGTTATAGAGTCTCTGTTCCTAATACTACTACTGTTCTCCTGTGTGTAATTACCTTGGGCTCTGGTGCACCTCAAACCTGTAGAATGTTTTTCGTAGTCAGATGTGGACAGTCCCTAAAGAGTGGTCTGTGCTGGGTTGCTCAGCAAAAAACTACGTGTAATTTGTATACAGCACAAGCTTTGTTTTTCAAAACCTGCCATTACTTTTACTAAGGCAAAATATATTTATCATGGAAAAGATTTTCAAAGTTATTAAGAAGGAATGTAGTTAAAATAAAAGTATCAACATTTATTAAGTATGACAAGTAAGCGGTTTATACAGCCGTGGCAAACATATGTTTTCACATCTGTTTTGAGTAATATCATCATGATTTTAAAAATGATTTATAGCTCTGCAGGCCATAAAATGCCAGCTTTGCTGTAAGTTGGAAGTTTTCAAACAACAAAGAAATTATTGAAGGCATATATTGAACATGTTTTTGTGTTATGCACCTTGATATAACTTTACAAATCTGAACACTCTGTAAGAATTAAGATAGCAACAAATGAAAATTAAGTAACTACAATTTAACAGTACTACTTATGTAAAATCTTAGGGTAAAACACAATAAAAGATATTTTAATTATTATAGGCAAATACTGTGACATCCCTGGGGACACACAATTTTTATTTTCCATGTCCCATATTAAGTGATCTCAACACCAGACAACAATGTGCCACTTTGTTCTCATCAGAGTAAGTTCAAGGCGATTAGGGCTGAAGAGGATATAGTTTTACAGTTTTTCTTTAGAAGACAGTTAATATGAGGGTGTTCCAGGTTCGCATATGTTGGTGGGGCAGAATTTTGCAGAATTAGGGGCTGTCTCAGTGCTGGCAGGTCAGACCCTGGTTACAAACCGTCCCTTTAAACTTTTTGAAGGCGAAAAGCCATTAAATATGGCTCAATTACTGTGCATCCTTTCATCATCTTTTAAGGGAGTATGGTCAGGCTTAACATTAGAGGACAACAAAGTCAAACATCTTTACAGCTCTACGGTTGTTTTTTTTTTCATACAAAATATATCATTGTATTTTTGTCAAATGTCCTTAACTATTATGGCACACAAGTGTTCTGCCTGTGCGTCTATGTCAGGGTGTGAGTGAAAACCATATGAAGAAAAATCTGCACTTTATTTTGAAATTGCTAGAGAAAGGAAATGGAGGTAGAAAATCCCCCACAGAATGCAGCCCCGGATGTTTACAGAACCTTCAACACAAATTCTTCCTGATTGTACTTACTTGCTGTGTCTGGTTTTAAGCAGTTACATTTTTACCTGCACAATTGCTTGCAGAAACTAAATTTTAACTTCATCTGCTTCGCTATACATCCTGGAAAAGATCTCTATTGTATGGGAAAGGATTGTGTTTGACACAGCCCTGGATAGGCTTTATGGAAACCTCCGGATGAATTCTGGCATGGGGAAGGTTAAACGAGCCGGAGAAGAACTCAGCCGTGTCTTCCAGTTGGATTTAGATGTTAGTACAATTATTCTGTTTGACTGCATGACAAGAAATATTTAAAACTTCTCATATAGGATGGAGTAATAGAAGGCATTGGCCAAACTGTTGCCGCAGAATCATGGGGAATGGTCGTGATGTTTTCAGTGGGAACAGAGTTTGCCGGAAGATTGGTATTTTGGAAGATGGCTGCCCCAGCTACTACCAGTGGTTGGTGGTACACACTTACAGGCTGTGCAAGTGCTGTCCCTTCTGGACTTGTGACGTGCTCTGAGCCCTGCTGAGACCTGGGCACATGCCAGCCCTGCCCCTCTGCTCTGATTTTAGCGGGAGGCAAGCAGGACGCGGGGGCCGCGGGGACACGGCGGGTTCACATGGGTGTTTGGGGCACTGGAGCTGCGCTCCACTCTTAAGTGTAAAATTTCGTAGGAAAATGTCATAAATGACCAGTATCTTCAGACGTAACCATTGTTCAAGCAGTCCTTGAGTAGAAAGGAAGGTTGTGTTTGCTGAGAAAGTGATTTGCTCTGAGTTTCCCAGAGCTGCTGGCGATGCTCCCGTCCTTCAGCCTGGTTGTCTGCATCTTCAGAGCACGAGTCTGGACTCCAGGGCTACGTCTCACGTTCCCAGTAGACGGCAGTCTCCAAAACTGTGCATCTGGCAGCTATCCCTTTGCATTTTATTAAAGAACACCTTTCCCTTTATTACCTAAAGGAAATGGGAATTTTGCATCATTTCTGTCAGCCGAGTGAAATATTTTCAGATGGCCAGAGACTACGGTAATGAAAGAATAACCGTATTTATTTATTATATTTAATTAGCAGAAAAGAGGGTGTATGCTGTTTAAATTAAACGTTGCCAAAAGACTGGGTTGCTCACGATGTGAGAGGAGGAGAACGAGCAGGTGCAGAACACCTGAAACAGCAACAGCCCCGGTGGTGGGGGTGTCCTCCAGAGAGAGGGCTTCTCAGCGATTAATCCGAAAGCATCCAGATGGAGAGTGCAAGGGATAAGAAAGAGAACTAAGAGTATGGAGCCGTACCACGCAGCGTGTTTACCAAGTGTACGATAGGTGCCAGCACTTCAAATGCTCGCCATGCTGTTTCTTTGACGTATCAATACTTCCATGTTAAAGATGTAATGAGAAAAAAAAGCCATTTTCTTCATGAGTGTGCTTGTGAATCTCCTCTTGAGATGCATGAAGAGCTTCCCAAATTAGCAGTGAAGTCATGTTCCTTTTGGTACCTATGTGTGTACATTAGAGACCCGGGGTCATTTCACAAGCGGTGGATGCAGTAATACACGGGTTTAAAGACTGCAGGAGTTCCTTAAGTTACATGCACAGTGCAGATGTTCAGTGGAAATGCAGAGGTATTTTTACATTTTTTTTGTCCTCTGGGAATACTGAAAAATAAGCAGCACAGTGCTCTATTTTGGGTAAAAGCTTTTTCCACAGGTTTTTATTGTTAAATTTAACCTGCAAGTGAACTGACAACTGTTAAAATGGTGGCCTAAGAGTAGATGTGATCTTTCGTCAGTCAATCAATCCAAAAAAAACCCCATCCCTGACACTCTGAAACCAAGGCAAACTCGTATTAACACTTAGATTCACAATGTATGTAAATAGAAAGTAATGGTAGAGCGTTAATTTTTAAAGCGTCTGGACTCTAATCATTGTGATTGTGTGTTTAACCGTTGCTCAAACATTCACAAATACAAGGGCAGTTGTGCAAAAGATATTGCTGAAGTATTCCAAGGTCACATCCTTTACATTAAGTTTATATTAGATCTTTATTTGCAGAATCATTTTTCAGAATGCATTTTTTCTGAAGAGCAAAATACCTGCTTCATCATTATCTTGGCAGATGGACTAAGACAGCTTCTTACATTGATATATAATTTATTAATATGTTTTATTTATTAGATTTCAGTGACTTTAATGTATTGCTGTCTAAACGCTACAAATTGCAAGTCTCTATCAACGTGCTGAAATAATGAAATTTTCTGTCCTGAAAGGCTTTAGACCAGATTTTTTAGTCAGGTAGTCAGATAAGTCTGTGGAAGAATATGGGCAAATGAGATAAGATGGAAATAAGGTAGCTACTCTCCAAAGTCAGGTTGTCTCTTCAGAGGTTACCATTCCCACTTTTCCTCCAGTCCTGTGAATTGTTTTTTAGGTAGGTCCATCTTATTGAGCTATACCAGATTTGAAAGGCGTAGAAAGGGGAGAAAAATTGCTGATTGGCACCTGATGACCTAAGAAAGCTTTTGGATTAGGCCCAGGCATCTTTTCCTTAAGAGTTAGCACTGGAATTAAACCTGACCCTCTGAATTCCCCGATTCATAATAACCTCTGGTGCAAAGTTGTTAACCTGAGAACTGCGGTCGGTGATGTTCTGAATGTCTCTGAGTTACTTAATAAGTTTCCCTTCAGTCCTCATTACGAGGAGGAAGATCTGAAAAATCTGCATCCTGAAAGGCTGCTGAAGGGTTTCCTCATGTTACAGAAATCCTTGCGATCCCTGGGAAGGCGCTGACGGGTTCAGCTCTCCCTGCCTGTGCGCTGAGCCAGCCCCAGGCTGCTCCTGAGAAGCTGCGTGCGCGTTTGTGTGCCCAAGTGTTACTGAAAAAACCATGTTGTTTCTAGCAAGGACAACAAAGACTACCATCAAACACTTCTTCACGAGGAAACTAGTTAGAAGGCAGGAATTTCTGCTTTCAGTACAGGTGTCTTGTTATAAGAAAAGACATTTTTGGCATGTTTCATGAATAATAAAAATTTTGAAGTAATTACAAAATAACAAAAATTATTAATTGGAGATTTTGAAAGTTTTGCAGTGTTTGTGTCTGAGGAAGACCTTCAAGAAATTCGTAGAAGCTACGCTTCATAAGCACAGATTTATTTTCTAAGGGTTACTGATAGTGAGCTAGGCTTTAGAGTTTGTTGTCTTGCTCGTAGACGGATGTTGCGTGTCAGTGAAATGTTGAGTGGTGCAGTCACAGCTGTGGCGCTGGCTCCAGGGCCTTGGTTTCAGTCAAGAACAGAGGTGACCCAAAATGTTCTCGATTGTGACGGCAATGCGTACTCTGCTGTCAAGAGCAAATCCAGCCTTTGCGGCATCGGTGGTGCTTCGTAGAACCGCATTTCTGGAGAAGCTGGAGCGCTGCAGGTGCTTGCAGGGGGATGCTCTGTACGCCGTTCTCCTGGCCCGAGGCCTTGGGAAAGCCTTGGAGCAGGCCTAGGCTGGTGGCTGGGGTGTTGTGTCACGTTTTTATGTATTCAGGACTTTTTCTAATTTGATCTTTTGAATATGGTAAGATCTGTGGAGTGTGTCTGCCTTCTGTGTAAAAGTACGTTAAGGTGGCAGTTAAGGGCTCTCTCCCCCTTACTGGGGAGGTCTTGCTGCCCAGAGGTTTCTGGGGAAAGAAAGGCTGAAAACAAGACCATACTTATATGTGTTTGTGTACATGCTGCATTAGAACAAATATTCTTCATGATAAAAAGTAATAAATCCTTAGTGGACATAGAAGGTAGGGAAGGAACCTCAGATTGGAAGTGGAAAAAGATTATCCTCTTGAAATAGGTAGGTAGTCATGACACCAGAATGAGCGTGTTCTTCATTATATTTCAGCCATTGCATTGAATTTCATCGAGAGAGTTCCGTGGTGCCTTGGCAGCAGAGCTGATACAGCCCATATACCCAACTGGGGAGCTGCTGGGGCTGCACTGCCCCAGCCAGCCCAGACTGTAATTTCAAAGAAATCAGATTTTCTGTTCGATTGTTGGGGCAGAGGGCACCGCCACAGTACTGTTTACGGTGTTCAGTGTTTGTTTGTTTATAGGATGGACAGTTGTATTAGTAGCTTTTTCATGTTACCTGCTGTGCCTTGGAAATAAAGCATTGTACCTGAGAGAGAAGGAGGCCACAATAGTAAGCAAGCAATATAATTACAACTATTTTAGAACAGGCACTTTATTTTGAAGAAAAATGGCCAGTTTTGAATTATTTCCATGAAACTTCCTGCACTTTTGAGTGAGTTCAGTAGTAATGTTGTGATGTTATTTTAATGATTCTTAATAGAGTAGCGCATAGACGCATGGGTGCGATAGCATAAGAGTCAGCCAGTGAATGAAATTTGTGTTATGTATATTGCCCAAACCTTACTGTCCTCACATGGAAAACCACACCTATGGAGAAGTACGCTTGGAAACTTTTTAAACTTTTTTTTTGTTCTTGACTGTATTCAGGTTTTTCTCATATTCCTGTTGTTATTCTGCATATTCTCCATAAATGAATTCCATGGGGGAAAAAAAAAATGCACAAAGTAATTAAGGAGTTGTCACATTTCTAAAATGTCTCCCTGCTTTTCCTCTCAACTTACCTCAATCATAGGAGCAACGTATTTGCCAAAAGGATAAACAAACCTTACATGACTGATTGTGAGATTACCATTACAGTCATTACACAACCCAGTAAGTTATGAAAAAATTGAATGAGAATAGCAAGGAGGTCGTAATAACTCGTACAGTAGTGATAACATGTTACCAGTACCCATCTCAGCGAGCTGGTCGATGCTGGGAAGTGCCCATGCGAGGGGCTGCCTGGGTCACGGCAGGAGGCTGTTGTCTGCTCCCGGGTGGGAGGTGGGTACTTATATTTGCTGAAGATGTTCAGCTGTGAGTATTTTTCTTGCAGCAGGTACTGATAAAAAGATGGAAGGAGAAACACCTGTGCCTTGCTGTGTTTGGGATACTCCAGCCGTGGGGGTACACTGTGGGAAGTAAACTTCCTTCTCAAAACTCCTCAATTTGTAGCAGGAGATAGGATCTCCTCCCCTAAGTGAAACCTCTTTCAGACTCTGTGTCTCTGCGTTGCATCTGTCACACGACCTCCAGTTAAAGCTGTTCCACTTCATCTGAGTGATTAAATATTCAGAAGAGCAGGCTCCTTAACGAGCTCCTTTGGCCTGCTGCATTATCAGCTATACTGTTGAGCTGCTTTGTGTCTTTTCTCCCCTGCCCAAACTCCTTTACTAAGTAATCCCAAACCAGTAGTTCGCTGGTTTGAAGACAAGACTGTCGTGTCTCCAGTGGCCACTCCATTTGGGGCTTACGAGACCATCGGCCAGGGAGTACTGTCATCCCAGGGCTTACGATCTATCTCAGATCCTCCAAATGTGACCCAGGTCAAGCTCCACAGTCAAAATACATGTGGCCAGAGGGACCTTGGGCATAAATTTAGAGGGCTAAAGGCAATTGTGAAACTGACTATTGGGTTTTTTCAGATATCTCTCCATGCCTCATCAACACCTCTGAGCCGATCGTTAGGACACCAAGTGCCTTTGCAGCTTTAGCTTGAAGGATCAGTCTTCTGAGAATGTTTGAGGCATCACTCGTGTTTCCATAGCTGTAGTTTGCATGAATACCTGTGAAAATCAGCCCCTAAGTAACTGAGCCACTTTCAAAAGTAGAAGTTGGACTCCTGAGTCATGTTGAAATGTTGGTCGTTTGTGATGTATTTGTAATGCTTAATCATGTGCATGAGAACTGTTAAAAATGTATGATTTCCTAAAAGGTTGTATTACACATGCACAGGCTCACTTTAACCTCTTCAGCTGTTAGAAGTCAGAAATTCAAGGTAAATGAGTAAGCCAGAAAGGCAGTGATTGTTCCAGTATAAAATTCCCCAGGCACACTTCTTTGGTCATGCTTGACCGTTGCGTGTTGCTCTCGAAATACCAACTGATGTATTTTCTTCCTTTGTTTTGTAGTCAGTGTGACAGTAGTTTCCAAAGCCTTTTTTCTTTTAGTTCACAGAATATGACAGGCTATAACAAGTAGTTAATAAATAAAATTCTGCTTCCAGGTGTATTTTGAGATGTTCTAATCTATAAAACATTGCAGAGTTTTGCATCTATTTTATCCATCACCTGGACTGCCGTGCGATATTCTGATAGCTAGACATGGCTTCTGTGAATGTGCTGACGTGTCCCATGGCTTATGAGTTGGTCAGCAAGGGCACACACAACGGTGACATTTTTAATGACAGTGCAGTGGAGTGCCTCTTCTAGAAGAAGCCTTTTTGATGTAAAATACGTTGGGGGCTGGAGCATCTCTGGGAGATGGCTGAGCTGGAGCAGAACATGGAATGTGTGTGCACATGTGTCTGTTCACAGAGGTCAGAAAATATGAATTGCTCAGAAAACAACATGATATTTGTACATCTGTAACCTCTAGAGACATTTTAGATGCTGCCAATTAGGAGATTGGCCTGTATTTATTATTATTGTCTTGTTTTTTGTTAGTTATAAAATCTGGAAGGTGATTGTAATGAGCGTGCCCTCCAGGCAAAAGTGTGGAGAAATTCACGTATGAAAGCAGGAGTCGCCAGCGTTGCTGTTTGACTTTTGACATTTTTGTAATATAGCCTACAGCACTACAGGCAGGAGGGATTTAGATAGAAATGAGAGCTTGAAATTACTCTGTAAAAAGAGTACATTTTCATTGAATTTTCTTTTAACTGGTGCATTTTAGGGAAAGCATAATATTTTTGTAAAATTAAAACGACAACAGTAATAATAACAGTGATTCCATCATGCCGAAATTCCTTTCTTTCTTTGTACGAAGCCTTTGATATTTAAAAAAGAAGGCCACTGATATTCAAAAAACTAATCAATGAGTTCCTGAGAGATGTTGTTATTGTTTCAAAAACATTCATTACTAACCTCTCTCTACACATACGTTGAATTCTCAGCAGAAAATAAGTCAAGCACTTCTAGACTGTTGTCTTAATCATAATAAGAATTCTCTGATATACAAGATTATATTTCAGCGCCTGTTTTAGGATGAGTGTTTTGTAAACATCTCTGCCTGTCTAGCATATATTAAATATGTTATAAATCAGGCTGGAGTTTCAATTTTACACAACTAGCAGCTCCTATGTTCATCAGTCGCATAGAACGCTGGTGCTAAATGGTCACGAGTATCTGAGAAGTACAATTTTCATTCTGTAATATTTATAGCTAAACTGACAGAATTTTTGTGGCTTTTTTCAGCAGTGAGGGCTAACCTACAAAGATCTGTGGGTTAATAAAGTTTGATGATAGATAACTGTATCTAATGATAGGTGTTAGATATCTGCCTAGTGATAGATAACTCTCTCTGCTATTATTATCTGTACTAAGTCTCAAAGTTTGCAATTTGTACTTTCCTAGATTTTTTTTTTTGTGTTAGTGCTGCGCTGTCTCGGAGGCGGCGCATGGGCTCTCGTGCTGTTGGAAGCTCCAGGCAGCGGGTTGGGTTCTCCCCTCCTGTGTTTCGGTTGACTTTAAAAATATTTAAAGGAAGAAAAAAGTTGAAGTCTCTCTTTCAGAGATTTAGCACCCAGGCTCTCAGGTCGTCTTACGTGGCCCTGCACTGTGCCATACGGACACGTCCTGGCTGATAGTAGCTGCAGCGTAGATGTGGAACGTTTGCATCACTAAAATTGAGACTGTTTATCTGAAAAGAAAGATGACAACAGGAGAAATCCAGAAGGCAAAATAGTACATATTAAACCTTGTTTTCAGGGCTGTTGAATCGATTTATAGTTGTGAGTGAGCAGGAAGGTAACAGCATCTGGTAGCAATAAATTTTTCCTTTGCTGAGTTACCAAATTAGCTATGGGAAGGTGATTAGAAATAAAATATAATGATTTCTGATAGAAATAGGTAACACTGCATGGGCTTTGAGATAAGAACTTGACAAATGTGTAAAATAAATGCAAAACTGGTTTTGAAAAGGGGGGAGATTACCATTTTCTGTGTTGCGTGCCAAGATTTGTGCATTTCAAATGTTAGCAGTTGGCTCCTTTTCAGAACTGATAAATAATGATGTTTGTTGCGGAAACAATTATCCGAAAATAATTTAAAAGGATTGTATCCCCTTTTTGTTTGCCTATAAAGACCACATTCAATTTATATATAGACAGAAAGAGCTCCACTTGCATCTATAAAACAGTTCTTAAATCGTTCTAAATTATTGATGTGCACAAAGAACTCTTTCCGCTTTTGTTTGAAGTTTTATTTCTGCGGCGTTGTGCTTTCTAATTGTACTTTGAACTACTATGACATCTGTTATAGTTGTTTCAAAAACTTTCAATACTTTTCTTTTTTAATGATAGACAGTCTTTTCAAAGACAAACTGTCTTCATTTTGAGCAAGAAAAATAATTAGTTGAAAAAAGATCACTGATTTGGCCGGGGAACTCACCATTTTAACTTTTTTTTTTTTTTTTTTTTTTACAAGTCACTGTTTTATATGATTCCAGCACCTACTTAACAGAAAGCTGGCCAAGAAGAATTCATCACTGCAGCAACTCAGAAACCATAGAGAGCATCAGCATATGTCTCTTGCTTCCCTGAGGAAATCCAGGACTTTATTCTACCAAAAAGAGTACTGAGAAAGTACTTCACAAACTGATAGTCTCTATATGTCTAACAGATGGAAAAGTAAGCTACTATTCCAAGCTGCTGTGCGCAACAATATAGGAAAAAAGCTCAGCAATTGGAGATGAGATTAATCCTTGAAAGTCTGCTTAGAAATCTTTTTTAATATAACTGGTGATACAAATATGTGGTGCAGCAGTAAAGTTCGTTCTAATGATCTATGACATAATCACGATCTTATCTCTGGCAGAAAAATGCAGGAGACGTTTAAAATATCCCAGATTAGGGAACACAATGTAAAGACATTTCCTTATCTTTTTTTTTTTTTTCCCCAAAGATAATATTTTTCCTCTTAAAGTAGAATAGGCTTTCAGCTCTGGAAAATTTAAGTCCAGGACTCTGGTCCAGTTGCGGCACACCATAACTAACCTTTAAATGAGAAGTTGCCTAGAATTCTTATAATAATTAATACGAGGCTAGGGGGTTTAATTGACCACAAGATTAAACTGTTAAGGAAAAAAATTCCTCCTAATTGAGAATTGAACCCCTACCCTTTATTCATTGAGTGTCTGCTCTGCCACTTGAGTCGTGAATTGGGGGTTAATTGACTGTCTAGAATCTCCCAAGGAGCAATTATTTCATATAATGGCCCTAACATATACCATAGTGAGGTGATTTTTAATGGCATCCTTTTTTTCCCCTGGATTTAGAGAGATTTTGTGAGGACAGCAAGAAAAGATGCTGGAGTTGGGGTTTCCTTTAAGTGCCAATGGGTTCATCGTTAGAATAAGACCTCACCCAGAGCTCACAACCATTCTCATCTTGGCAGCTGTGACCCTGCAGACGTGTTAGAGAAGAGAGATGTGCCTGCCGTGCCTTGACGTGGGCAGTCCTGGACCAGGAGAGAGGCTGTTGGAGGGTCAGTGGTGGCTTAAGACAGCCCGGTGTACCGCTTGGGCTGGACCAGCGTTCGTCTGCGGCGGCGCGGAGGAGGCTGTGACAACAGCGTCACGCTGCCCTTCCTCCTGCCGCTGCGCCTCAGGGGTTTGGTTCTCCTGGGCGCAGAACGCACCCGTGTTCGGAAAAAATATTGCCACTAAGCACTATTCCCAGCTCTGGTTGTTATAAAGATTTAGGAATAATCTGTAAGTAATTTTAAATCAACTGCTATGCAAATCATAAAAAGAAGGGGCTAGGTATACTTAAATTTCGTATTTATTTGCTTACATGGTAATTAATAAAATTCAGTACTTCATAGTAGATTTTTCTGCTTCATTAGTGCAAATTTGCAGAACTTTTCCAATTACTATTCTCCTTTGAAGAATAAATAATGGAGATAATATCAGAACTTTTTAACTAAATGAAGACTTAGTTATGGATACAGTTAAGCATTTTTATATTGAAGTATATTCTGGTTTTTAAATGTTTTTATAAAAGTACCATCTTTAGAAACACTTAAACTCAGAATTTAGGAGAAACTATTTTTGAGTGGAATTATCAAAGATAAAAGAAAAGGCAGAAAAACTGAGCTGCTTAAACTTTCATTGTGAAAATGAATTTTAAATCCTGTGGGTGAGAAGGACTGGCTGTGTAGGTAATTCATGCTTAAATGTGTAAAATCAGTGTACGCCTAGCAAAGTCTGATAGGAGGCCTGAAGAGGACTAGCACCCGTGGCGTTAAGGGTGCTCGGCGACGGGGGCGGTTTAGGTAGGTTTCACACACAGATCCTTTGAACGCAGTTGCAAGGCAGCGCTTTGCGAGTGTGGGGACTGGGAGATCCCCCAGCTCCCCCAGTGCCCCTTGTGCTGGGGTGCCAGGCTGCAGAGACGCGACGAGCGGGTCGGCTGGGGTGGACAGGCCTCGCTTCCACCGTCGCTTCTTGTTGCAGGGTGATGCGTTGCGTTCGCAGCTTAACTTCTGTTTCACATGAAAACGTATGTGCTCATACGCCTTTTGTCCATATTTGCATTCTGGTGGAATCCAGACCAGCAGCCAGCGTACGATCGCGGGCCCGCGGGTTTCCACTGGATAACGTGCGGAGCAGTGCGATCAGTCGCACGGAGAGCGGGAGGACACAAGCGTGACACTGTCACACGTGCACCAAAGAGTTCTTATTTCACAAGTGACTTGTAGAGACACAAACACACTTTGTAAGCTGCTTTATCTGCAAAGGAGGCTTGAATTATGTTCTTGCACTGGGTTGGTATTACGGAACTGTCAGTAACATCATCTCTGATTTTCTGGTTTTGCTGGAGGTGTTTTAGAAAGCTGAAAGCGTGGAGAGTGGGCATGATGCAGGCTTATCTTCAGCTGGAGAAACTGTATTTGAGACAAAAATAAAATATGATTTCCTCTTGCTTATAAACAGTAGAGGTGAACAAGTAAACACGTAAAATCCTGGAGTAAAGACAGGAAACAAGATCTGATATTTGTGACATGAAAAATAAGCATAGTGTTTGCTGCAGTGTGAGGAAATAGTTGTCCCAGGTCCCATAATAACTATCTAAGCTATCAAAAGCTGCCATCATCTGAGGAGGAAGGTGCTCTGGCGAAGAAATAGAGTCAGAAGGAGCTGGATTTCCCATTGCTTCTGCGTTGGGAAGGAAAAACCTGGGCATGTTCACAGCATGAACTGTGACAAAAGCAGTCTTTTACACTCCAAGTGTGATTCCTTTACTGTTCTCACCTAGCTCTAACTTCTCCCCTTTAAATATAATTCTGCTCCACAGTTTTCTCCACCTGCTGTTTTCTAAAACTCGCAGACGTCCCCAGTCCACATATACCATCGTTCTTCAGTTACGCTCTCTATCCACATTTCACCCCCCCAGTTCAAACCTGGTCCAGCTCCCAGCTTGCTTGCCTGCCTTTATGTCTTTTTTTTTCCTACGGGAAACAAATAAATCCATGTATTGACACAGAAATCTCAAAGGTCAGAAATCTGGTTTTGGTGGTTTTTAAAAAAATTATTTATCCTTTTTAAATAAGCACCACACCTCAAGAAAATTTTAACACTGTTAATGACTTCTAGGCAAGTTAGATAAGTGCAATTTGCCTTCTGGAATACCGCTGTCTGCAGTTGGTTCAGACCAGCAAAAATCCCCAAAGCATCGTGTAGATTGGCTGTGTCAGAAGGAGAAACGACTGCTCTCAGAAATGTTGATTTTTTTTTCCAGTGCAGACCTGCAGTTCCCATGCCTGCTGTACAACCGTTTATGTGCCATGGCTTGATATTTGTTGGCGATTTTTCGTGCTGCACGCGCAAGTCTGGTGTGTGACGGGGGGTGGTGCATCGTCGCTGCTCTGCCAGCGGTGTCACGGTAGAAACCATGGGTCAGATTTTCTTCTCATGTACATTTGAAGTAACTGCTTGGAGCAAGCGGAAGCCCTCTGTGTTGTTTCCTAGAAAGATCAGAGGCCATACGTTGAAGGTCTTTAGTGTTGCTCAAGGAATACTTTAAATTACGTTGTAATTACAGTCAATTCAGTTCCTTTTGGAAGCTCCTCTTTGCCTGGGCATGGTCTGGCAAGCTTTTCAGCCAGTTGACAAGCAAATAAAAACCCCAGCAGCCCCCTCCCCGTGCTGCCGCGAAGCACTCCGTTCTGAAGGTTGCGGGGAGCTGTGGAAGCAGTTGCAGGGTTTCGGGCCTGCCCTCGCGCGCAGCGTTAGCCTCCGCCTTTCTCTCGCTGCGACGGGAGGACGGAACTGATAGCGATCGACACCATTTCCTGGGCATAGGACATTCAGATTTTTATTATGATATTACCGGGACACATGTTTGTGGAAAGAAGATATATATCTCTGTGTTTAGCCTCAGAATATAAACTCCGTAGAAATAGTATATTACCTGTGTGAAGCTGGAAGTATGGGTGACATAGTGTGCAGGAGTTGGGCCCAGCTTTGCTTACAAATCAGCTTGATGATGAGGCTGCAAAAGTTATATTTTCACTGCTTTCACACACTGAATTTATTAGCTTCTTGAAATTGATTTTGGATGCCTTTCATTTGCCATTGGGCTGAAGTCAAAAGCAAAATGATGATATACCGCATTTTGCTCACTCATCTTTTTATTGCCCAACTATTGTTATTGAGTAAAAGACAGCGTGTTTCCCAGAGGAGACAGAACGCACATCTCATTCTCTTTTTAATTGACGGAAGTTTAACTGAAAGCAAGTCCTGCAGTCCTCGCCTTCGATATCCAGGTGGCGGTTATAACGGGGCGGAGGGGACGGCGGCCGGGATTCGGTTTCGATCCAGGCTGAGGGCGGAGGCCAGGAGGGCTGTCAAACTCTGTGCTCTTTTATTTGCTTGGAAGGAGCGGTGCAAAGCTAATATCGATGCTGTGAAAGTGTTCAAGTAGTTATCTGTGGGAAGGTAATGTGAACTCAGCAGTATCATTGCTTTGATCTTCGGTTAAAGTCTTACAAAACTAGATTGCTGTTTGATTGACAGCCTTGTCAGAGAGTGAATGAAGACTGACACTCTAATATTGAAAACGCAGCGTTTACAAAACTGAAAGCCCGAGTTTTCTCATGACACTGCTGCTTTTGTGGAAGACTGAATTCCACATTTATTTTTAAATCAGTGTATACCTTGCTGTGTGCAGCTGAAACTGGTGATTTCAGACTGCTGGCTCACAAATACTTCTTGCCCTGCTATTCGAGGCAGATGTGTTTATAGCAACAGTACTGTCATAATGTATCTGAAGAAGCAGGAGTTAGTGTTTGAAGGCTTGAACGTGGTGGTATTTATCACAACTCGATACCAAATAATGATTGATCCGACGTGGGTGATCGACACAGGGGTGGCAGGCTGCAGCTTGATCTGGGTAGTGTGTCTGGCAGTTTCTGTGTGGGTCTGATACAAGGATTAGAGGGTTTCCGCCACATAATCCTACCTTGAGAGGTTGTCTTCAGCTGCTGCTTATTCCTTGAATTGTCCCCTTAACACGTGAAAAGAGCAGAGGCTACCAAGGGGAAAGCTGATTTTTGGAGTAGACTTCTTTCTGTCGGTAACCTGCTTAACTGCCAACCCTCTTCCAGTCATGCCTTACTTTGTAACCAGTTTAAAGGTCCTCAGTTTGATGACTGCCTTACCTTCTCTGCCACTTGGGTTTTTCAGGCAGACCTGGGAAGCCAGCTCATGCTGGCACTGCCTGAGCAGGGTACCGGACAAGGTGACCTCAGAGGTCCCTTCCAGCCTCAGCCATTCTCCGATTGTGGTCATCTCCCAAATGATGATCTGCTCACCTGACACAGCCTTGATGCAGTGACTTCCCATCAGACTTGCCCTTTTGCTTTGGGAAGTCTCTGTCTCGGTCAAACCAGGGCTGTAGTTTCCAGCCCCTGTGTCCAGCCTGCCCATTAGCGCTGTTCTCCAGCTGTCACCAGGGTGAAGCCTTGAGATGTCACCTGCCTATGTGCTATCCATCAACAGCTGTACTCCACATGTGCTTTTCCATACTTTCCTCAATTTCTTCTTTAAATTGGCCAAGAGAATATATTTTGTTCAGCTAGCAAACAAAAAGGACCTTAAATAACTCCCACTCCTATTTCTACGTGAGATGACATTAACTGCCGTGATGTAAGCAATGTATAAGAATGAACCAGATTGTGTCTATTTCACATCAAAATACCTTAAGCAAGGAAATGCCTTCTCAAAATAATAATCATATATCATCCAGAGGTGTTAGTGTAGAGACTCTGTTTCTATGATGTGGTTTAAAAATAGACATCCAGAAGATTTTCAGGGAAGAGGCTGATGAGCTCTGCCACGAGGTGTGGGAACTTCAATTGGCTTTAGTGTCAAAGCCAGCGTTCTCGGAGACTGCACCACCAGCGTTCCCCGACCTTCTCGTTCTCAGTTTACTTCAGTATCGCCAAATTCTGAATGCAGCTCTCCCTCACCGTTTAGCTCATGTGTGTCTTATATGACTATATATGTGTGTGCATAGCATTAAGTATCTATAGAAATATGCACAAGCCCTTGCAAACTGATACGTGTGCAATACAATATCGTATCTTTACCTACTAAAGTTTCCTTTATGAAAAACTATTAATTAAAACCCAAGATTAAAGCCGCTTTCATCAGCAATGCAGCTTTGCTGAATAAACCTTACGTTTGGCCGTATTTTCAAAGTGGACATGTTTAAGTCAGGAGAATAATTACCATTTCATCATTTGAAGTCTGCGAATGAGTGATTTCAGAATGAAAAGCATATGTAGCTATGCTGATTACGCAGAATAAATTATTTTCAAACCCCACGTTTATATCAATACATTTTTTATTGTGTGGAAAATGCATGTCCACAAAAAAATAATGATCACCTAAATTTTGCTGTAAACATTTTTATAATATATATCTGAAATTCCTTTTGGAAATGTCTACAATCTGCTTCCATATTGCAACACATATGGTAAGAAAATCTTGCTTGCAAGCTCGTGACTGTTTTTAAACAGTTTTCAAAATTGCACTGAATAATGGCTCGTGTACAAAAAATTGATACTTTATAACAAGCAGCTTAGCATTTTCTAAGCTATGACAAATTTCTCCCTAGATAATTTTTCTATGTGGTAATAGGATTAGTTTAGCTATCCCTAAGTTTTTTTACCTACGTAGGAACTGGTGGTGTGTTAGGAACTCTTCTGAGTCATCCTGGTTCTGCCCTGCTGCTGCCTTCGGTCTTCAGAGGCCTCTGTGGGCACAAAGGGTGTCGCTGTTGAAGGCTTTATTCTGTTCTTTCTTTTCCCTTTCTCTCACTGCACGTACATGTGTGTCCGTGATACGTAACGTAGATGGTTAGGAACCAGTTCTGTTGCTGTGATTTGGATAAAGCATTTCTGGAGCTCGTTGTATTTCGATTAAAGATTTACAGCTCTCCTTTTCCCTCAAACCTCGTTTTTAAAGGCCAGAAGAGAAAAGAAACCCCAAACCGTAAACACGTTAAGTGAAATAGCCGTAGTACCGTCCCTTAATGGCGTTTCCTTAAAGCAGATAAGTTACTGAGCCCCCTTTTAAAACAGGAGTGTTAATTTACTGTTTCCTTTCATCTGTTGAAATAATTACTTTTCTTTTTTGCCTTCAATAGTTAGTTCTGGTCGTTAAGATTTCTGTAAAATTAAGTCTGAAAGGTGCTTTTAACGTTCAGATAGACTGCAGCGCACATTTGCCTGTTAAAACCAACCTACTTAAGGCAGAACTAATGCCTAACACCCGCGGCTATTTGAAGTACTTCACTGCCCGGTTTAATGGTGCTGCCAAGGGCAGTGGTCACATTACTCGCTGTTGTATTTTGGGGAGTTTGTTACGCTGGCAGTAAAGGCAATCCATGATATTTCTGAAAACGTTGGCTTAGATCTTAAAGATATTATTTTTCCACTAACAAGCTATAAACTGTAATTTCTTGGGAGTAGCGGGCGAGAAGCGCTAACCCCTGCTCTCGGCTCCGTACTCCATTTAGGAGTCGTAGTTGCGTGCTACGGCGTTAGCGTCAAATGAATTTTCCTGCAAGCTCTGCTGAGAAAGATATAATCAAACTGTACAAAAATGATGGTCAACTGCGCTGAGAGAAGTGATCTTACATAGTGGGAATAGAATTTTTCACTTTGTGTGGTATCAAGCCAGTTTTAAGACGTCGGCGCTGGTAGGTGAAGAGCAACCCTGGGTGGCCCAGCCTGGCCTGATGGAAACGCGGTGTGGGAGGTGGAAGGGACACGCTGTGGAGATAGCTTGGCTGCTGCAGTGGGGACCATCTCTGCTCTGCTCGTAGCCCGACCGGTAGCTTCTCTTTCATTGCATTTTTTTTGTGGGTTTTGCTGGTTTGATTGCAAAAGTGGATGCGTCCATCATGCACCGTTTGCCGTATAAAAATGCTCCTCCAGCCTTGCGTTGAGAATAGACCTTCCCTGTGCCAAATTCGCTTTAAGCCATTCTGCTACTAACGCTTCCTGAATCTTTGGATTTTAGAATGTAGGTCAAGTAAGATTATTTATGGGAGTCTTCAGGCAAATAGTACAGAAGGAAACGTAACTAATTCTGTGCGTAGTGGAGTCGATGGAAACTTTGCCTGAGTCTTCAGCAAGTCCGATGGGAAATGCGTGGTGCAGGGCTGCCCCACAGAACCGCAGCTCAACGAGTGAATAGAGCGCATTCGTCACCTCTGTTCCTGTGTGAGGTCACGGAGTCAAACCAAACGGCTGCTCTTTGATGAGCAGGAGCAGACAGAGAATTTCAACAATACATCTTCTCAACCAGGAGAAAAAAATATTTACTAAATACTGAGTAAAATTTTCCCCTTGGCTAGTCTACTGCAATTTTACAAGCTTCAACAATGCTGAATAGCTGTTATTGAGAAGTGAATTTGGCTCATTCTTTTTATGCTTTTAATAAATACCCAAGGGAAAGGCAGTTGTTCAAGGAAAATGAAATACAAATAAACATAGAATTTATTCTCAGAAGGCATTCTGGGGAACTTGGAGCTTGAGTTTTGTGCCATGGGTTTTTTTTTTTCCCTGGTACTTGCAAGCAAAACTAAAATATTCATATAAGCTGTCAGTTCTCTAAAGTGAATTCATCCTTTTTAGAAAATAAAACTAAATATAGATTCATGGATAGAACAGAGACTACGTGAAACATAACAAATGACATTTCTGCTCCAAAGTACCTCATTGTAATGGGCTGTATTATTCTGGACTGTGGATACAAATGATTTTTTTTTTTTCACAGCATCCTGTAACAATTCTTGAGACACAGTCGTGCACAAAACATCGTTTGTAATTATAGCAGTTTGCCATTTTCATCTGCTCCATGCTTATTTCTCATTTGATTGATAATCCATGTATTTCAGATTAATGAAGGCTCTTCATGCTGCCACTTAATAGAAGTTACCAGTTTTTACAACCTAAGTTTCAGAACAACATTGGCATTTTTTGTTTGAAGGAAAAAGGAAAAAAAATCAGTTGCTTCACAGTGCATTTTTTTCCCATAGATTCCTAGGGTGCTACGGAGAAATATAGTCAGTGGAGAACGTTTATGGGTACAAAGAAAAATTTAGACTATGAATTTCATTTCAGTTTAATCATAACTCAAACTTTCAAATAGTCCTTCAGAAGAATCTGTGATTCCTCCAGTAGTGTCCTGTGGAGGGTCAGAGGCATCTTTTGTGGATCCAGAATTATTGTGATTACCAATTACTTAATTTTCTGTAGTGTGTTATTATTATTTCTGACATTGGTAAAAAATTGTAGTTGCATGTTCTAATAGTTGTTGGTTTAACTAGATCATATCAAGAGACTTTTAATGGTTCTAGACTGCATCTCTGACGTAGGTACTTTTGTCAGAAATAGCGCAGATTTATTTGAAGTGAGTATTTACTGCTGGAGGGTGTAAATCCAGACTTTATACATCATAAAAGCAAGAACAGATTTTACTGTTTGGGAACAACTGAGCTGCAAAGGTTCCACAGTACTGGAACAGAGATTGGCTCTTGGAAAAACATGTCTCTTCTTTCATTTCTTAGAGGATATGTGGCAAAATACCTTTTCAGGTGAGGTTCATGCTTCATGAATATTTTGATCCAGAGTTAGTTTTTCATCAGCGACGGACTTGCACGTTTGCATAAACCACCAGGAAAGCCTCCATCGCTGCCTTCATCACCTTGGGCTGCGGTGAAGAGCGCAGAGCTGGAATGGCAGTGTGTACAGCATGAATACCTTTCAGAGTTTTACAAAACTAGCTGATTAAATCTGATTTTAAATACTACTTTCAGTCTAGAACCCTGCCTTTTTAATAATCAGTTAAAATGTGGTTTCATTGTGTTTATTCAGCACGTATAAAGCACTGCTTGACATGTCTTAGACCTTACATCGCGGTACACAGCTGTAGCCCATCCAGCATTTTCCAAATGAGTTTGCACAAGGAATAAAAGATTGCCATCTGAGCAACACTGGAGGGAGACAAGAGCAGACAAAAGGCAGTTAAGCGCTACAAAAAAAAAAAGAAAAGACCCTGTTGAGAGAGAAATTTCTGAGCAAATGCCTCAATTTCACAGGGAGCTACTGTAGCAGGCGATGTACATTGATTTTAGCACATGAAGTACATTGCTTTGGGGATTCATTAAGCTTCATTTTGTGCACTATCATGAATGAGTATGTCAGCTACTCTCTCAAGTAATGCAGCTTCAAAGCAAGGAGGTAGAATAAACCAAAGTGAAAATATAATGTGCCTGCAAAGAGAGTAAGGCAGTTTTAAAAGGAAAATGCTTTGGTTGCTAAAAGCTGTAAGTCACAGTAGCGATAATCAAAACCTAAACATTTTTAAACGATTTTATGCTTATAGGGTTTTTAATATGACTTACAAACATCAATAAGT
Organism: Tetrax tetrax; assembly: GCA_009806455.1. Lineage (NCBI taxonomy): Eukaryota > Metazoa > Chordata > Aves > Otidiformes > Otididae > Tetrax > Tetrax tetrax. The sequence continues at coordinate 324,683 of WHYT01017555.1, forward strand.
TCGTGCTCCTGGCTGGCCTGATGGAAATCCCACTGGAAGGACTGATGCACAATGGAGTGCAGAGCCTTTATTTCTATCCTTTGGAAGAAAATACACAGATGACTGTTCGATACTTTCTAGTTATTCACTTTTTTTACTGAATATGGGCAAGGTATTTTTGGTGTTGGTCGTGGGATTTGCAGCGGGAGGGTGCTATTTCCTCTCCCCTCCATTTTCCTTTGGGAGCCAGCTGCAGAGCTTGCTGTGGCGTTCACCACCTCTCCAGGCGTTGGCTGCCAAATTTGGGAACCACAGAAAGCAGCAGGTCCACGAGGTTGGGTTTTTCAGCCAGCCAACCAAGCCCAACCAAATCCAAGGCTGGTTTGAAATCTGTCTGTGAATGTGAGAGAGGCCTGGAGGTTTCTGCGCAGTTTGTTTTAAGTTTGCATTTTGGTTTGAGTTGAGAAGCATGTAAGTCCAAATCTGTTCAGTAGATTTTATTTAGTAATGATGACGCAAGTGGCATTTTTTCTTTATCTTAAAGTCTGCTATAAATTACAATGATACAGAGGCAAAAGATTCATGAAGTTTCTCAAGTTTTTCCTAGAGTATTTAGTTTGCAATACTGAATCACTAAAAGAGTGAGATTGTGCATACACGTGGCTGTGAGGGGGAAAAAAAGTAGTGTTCATTATTCAGTTCTCCAGCTTTTGGGCTTTGCCTTCAGCAGATATTAAGGTGTTATTAATGAAATCAGCCTAAGCAAGAGGGCTTTGCTGCCAGACTTGGCTCTACGCCGCAGTTCGTAGCGGAGCATAGCTTGATGCATCATGCCGTTTCGGGTTGGTGGCACGGGTTCTTGAGTCTTGGGTGGCGGGAAGAGTGGAGAAAAACTGCTGGCCAGTTGCTGGGAATCGTACCCTGCACTGTGCTAGTAGCCTGTTAGAGGAAAACACAGGACCCAGTGATTTAAATACTTAATTCAGCACTATTCTTGCGAGTGATGTTTGTCTCTGATAGGTATTGGGAGTCACTGCTGGAGAGGAGCACAGGGAAGGGCTCGGAGCCTGGGGCTGCACAGCTTCCAGCCGCCCCAGGACCCAAGCCCAGCCCTCGGGCTGATCGGAAAGGGCAGCCAGGAGATCAGTGTCAGATAGCTGCTGCTTTCTGCAGAAAGTTTCCCTTTTTTTTCCTTTCCCCAGTATTTGATCTTTTAAGAGAGCTCAGGGTAAGTGACAGCAGCAGACCTAACAGTTATTAGGTTGCAAAGTAGTGGATGTGAACTGCTTGGAGGTTAGCTTGCCTTTACACTCTGATCGCAGCTGCTATTTGGGTCAGAAAGAGTTTTTTCTTTTGATAGATTGGCTGCGTGCTAGGAAAATCTGTCTTTTCCCAGAGCATCATGTAATTATTTGGTGGCATAGAGCTGTGCTACGTTGCTAAGGACGTGCAGCTCTCCACACCGAGACGTGCTGCAGTGCTGATGTACGTGAGTCTAATCGTTCTGTCACCGAGATGTAATACCGATGCAGCAGGACGACGTTGCTGGCAGAGGGGCTGCTACTTGCCCTCTTGGTCAAAGAGGGGAGGAGGGCTGGGATAAGCCAAATTCTGTCCGTTTCTTAGCCCAAGAGAGGCTCAGAACTGGGGTCAGTTCCATAAACTTTAATATTTGCAGGAGATACCGGCGCCACCTCCACAGTGGCACTCCGGAGCGCCGCGGGGTGGGAGATGGGTGCGCGTCTTGTTCTGTGCAGGACCCCGGTTGCTGCGGCAAGAGGCGGGGTGTGCCACGGCCCCGTGCCCTCCGCCGTGCGGTGGGACCCAGGGAGGGGCTGTGGGCAGCGCGGGAGCTCTGAGGAGCGGCTGTAAGGTGAATGTTTTCTGGGGAACCAGGCTGCGTCAGGAATCACACTGGTGACAGCCGCAGCGCAGAACTGCTACTCACCTGCAGAATTAAAGCAGTTAGAAGGTAAATTGAAAAGGGATTAATCTCTCATGCTGCCTGTTAATCGGGGTTTATAAAATCAACGTGTAACTGAACTGAACCAAACGCTGGGATATATGAGCAGAGTACTTCTTTGATGACATTTGAAGAAGTCGTAATTCAGAACACAACTTTGAAGGCGATCATCTTTCTGGGTCTGTTTTCCTGTTAAGGCAATCGTATTCTCCTAGCGATCAGTTTGGAAAGGTGTCTTATTTCTACAGTGCAAAAATCTTGCTGGTGACCATCCCCCAATTGCACTCGTAATTATTTCTGATTAAAAGTGCCCTGGCCTGACAGCACCAGGGAAATTAATAGGAGAAGCTTGCTACAAGTTTTAGAAGATGAGCAAAGACATACTCCCTCTTAAAATTATTTAAGCAGGTGCTGTGGGAAGCCATTGCTTTTATAAGGCTCTTCAGATGTTTACAGCAAAACATTTTTTCCCAGTGATTGAATTTTTCGAAGTACTAAAATACCACGGAGAAATATGTCTCCCACCAGTTTTATGGCTCCCTGGATGCATTCTATACAAACCTTGTATCTGCCTGGACACAAACACTCTATTGCAAAAAGATATCTTGCCATTTTAACAAGCTATACTGCTTTGAAAGGATACACTGCATCACCAGTGGGAATGTCAGCGCCTTAAGAGTAATACTTCTTTAAGGGCACTATTTCATTAAAGCAGACCTCAGTAATTTGTTCCTGACTGTTATACACCCTTACTTTATTAAAGGTATTTTACATCTGTGGAGGAGATTACTACCACTCCTATTTTCTCCACTGCTTGGCTTTAATGAATGGTGTGGAATATAATATTTATTAAGCCAAAGCAGGGGAGGACATAATAGCAGAATTGTCCTTTATAACCTATTTTACACCGTTGTAAAATAAACCTTAATAAAGCAGGAATAATTATCCAGGAGTATCCAGGAAATGGAGTACTCTGCCTGCTTCAAATATTTGGAATACTTAACTGCTAGGTATACATGCACTTTAAGAAATTGAACTCAACAGTAATAATATTGATATTGGTTTGATACTCTTTTAAAACATATTAAGAGGTGAGGTATCTTGCGTGTCCTAATTACTATGTTAGCATAAACCACATCACACATAACTATATCTATATATTATAAACTATGTGTGATCCTACAGAAGACAAACACATTACAAAAATATTTATACTTACTAACTTTGAGGTTTAGAGTTCCTTCACCTTACTGTGATGGCTCCGGGAGCCCCTCAGTGGGCTCCCTGGCTACCGGTCGGTTCTGCCGGTGGTCACTGAGCTGTGCTGTCAGGGAATAGCATCGTTTCTCACTGCTCCGTTCTGTGTGCCTTTGGATTTGCTTATGGCCAGAGAGAGCTTGCGTTTAGTGCCTGGACCCCAGAAGGCAGCGAGGGTCTTGATTCCAGCCGGGTTTTGCCCGAGGTCGGGAGCGCAGACGTCGGGGAAGGGAACGACGCCATTTTGAGCACGGAGTACGGGCCGTGCACGCACCCGGCGTGTGCGCAGCTGACATTTCAGTGGTTCCCCGCACCAGGAAGATACGTTCAGAAAAGCCTTTCCTGGTGGGATGTTTGCAGCTGTAGCTTTTCAGGTGCAAAATGGGAACACAAGCATCTGCGCCATGCTGGTGAAAATCTGGTCCCACCGATCACAGCTACCTGGAAGCATTTCTGTAGTTGTGTGAGTTTTGTGAATAGGAAAAATTGGAATCTTTCTAATGAGATTTGTTTCAAATTATTGGTTATACTACCAAATACTGCAATAAAGGGAGCAGATGATGAGAATTATGGTATATTTTTATTACAGAGGGTGGGACAGGAAAGACATCATGGAGGCACAGGCAGCCTGTTTCGGGTGCAGGGTTCTGCGTGTCAGTTTTTGAGGGCTGCATTTACAGACGTGGCTGGTTACGGGCCGCTCCCTGCTGAGGCCTGCCTCCTGCTCAGAGGCCGCATGGCGCTGGATTGAGTGAGTACCCTTCTCCCTCCTTCCCAGATCCGCCGCGCACGGCTGTTGGATACGCGCTAAAGCACGGCTGAGCCACCCGAAGGCGACGCCTCGCTAACGGCGGCCGCGTTTGGCCAGGAGCTGGCTCGCGCACGGCCTGAGGACGTGGCCGAGCGGGCGCGGTTCTGCCTGCGAGCGGGCCTCGCCGTCCGCGCGGTGGGGACCGGCGTTCCAGCCGGCGCTGGCTGCCCGTGCCGGTAGCCTGACAGTTCAGTTAACAGACGTTTCTTCAGCTTGAACACCATCAGCTTCTTCCTGTTTGTCGTCTTCACACCCGGGCCGTGTTTCTTCATCTTTCTTATGCAATAATTTTAATGTTTATCATACTGCTTCTTGGATAGATTTGTTTTTATGTTCCTGCTATGATTTCTCTTCTTGGTGGCAGTCTCTGGAATCTGTCTCAAAGGGAAAGATTTTGTATTAAGAACCTCATGCAGCTTTGCAAGAAACAGATTCCTGATCAGATATTCCCGAAGAACTAGGAAAGCAATTCATATCTTCTCCCTTCCTTCCTGATTTCTTCCTCCTGTTGTCCTATTTATATGATTTTTTTCATAAATGAATATTGTGGAAATGATTTGGACAAAAGTTATTACATTAATTATCCAAACTGACATTTTTGCAGTGTGTGAAAGGACAGGGTGGTATGTAAAATAGAAGCACTAAGAACACCTACAGTATGACAACAAGTAGCAGGGTAATTGCTGAAAATGAAGTCTTTTCTGCTATCCCTTCCCTTCAACATCTGTTGTTCCATATGGAGTCATAAATATTTGCAACAAAATAGTTGAAGAAATAATCTCAACATTAATAGGGAAAAGCTGAATCCGCCAAGAAAATTGAAGAATTTTTTTTTTTTCTTGGCAAGTTCCTCCTACGCATCCTCATCTGACAGTTTAAAATCTCGGTAGAAGAACAGTCAGACTACAGCGATGCTTAAAAACCGCCACGAAAAAAACCCTTTGTGAATGTTAATAGGAGAGTTAGCTAAGAAAAAAAATGTATACCTCTTGATAATGGCCGTGAGAGGATTTATTAATTTATTTTGTTTCAATTTTCTCCTTTTTTTCCACGCCACAGTAATTTTATTACTAGCCTTCTGTTGAATAGTTCACATTTTCACTTTTCTCTATTATCAGTAGAAATAATGCTTCTTGTCAGTGTGAGGAACGACAAGGTACTATTACTAGCTGAAAGTAACTGGTTACTTTAAATTGCCCTATGGAAAATGCAGATCGATGGTCGTTAAGCTTCTGCCCAGATGAAGCAGCATCTCAAAGCACAGAACATCTCTAAATGTTTAGGCATCCAGATTACCAAAACCTGCCCGAGGAGCAGCTCAGAGGAGAAAGCAGGTATAATAATAACGCAGACAAACTAGAAATTGTAAGTAGTTGTTGTGCATGTAAAATAGAGTATTTTCGAAGGCTTTTTGTATATTCGTTAGTAGCCTTAATTGTACTTACGGTTTCCGTAATGAAAATAATTTAATCACATGACATCAGTCATCTCTGTTTTTCTTAAATCGTACCTTTTGAACTTTAGACTGAAGTTCTTTTCAGTGAAACACTTCAGTTCCGGTGTCTAGCTAGTGAATTACAGCACTTCTCAATTTCATTTCTAAATATTGCAGACCAAGGATCTCATCTAGCTTGGGTCCTTTTTTTTTTAAGGTTTGAATTAATAAAATATTTTCATGTGTTTTTACCATCAGTGCCATGTGAACATCAGTGTACATTGTAACTAAGTTGAAGTTATAAATAGGTATAATTTTCTGTGTTATTAATGAGAATACATTGATGAAAATGTCAAAGCTGTATAATTATGCAGCTCTTGATAGAGAGCACACAGATAAAGACAATTTGTAAACTGTAATTTCAGCCTTTTCTAGTGAAATTTTAATTTCTCTGCTTTTTGCCTCCTCCTCCTCCTCCTATTCAAACACCAAGTGCCTGCTTTAGGACATCCTCGAGGAAAACACGCCATCACGGGTCCTGAGAACGGGAATGTGCAACGGTGGTGAACGCACTGCCTGCACCGTTTGCTTTCCCTTTTTTTCACTATGCCAAATGCTCCATTTTTTCAAGCTAGCACATTGCTCTGAATCTAGCAGGCATGGTCGGCATTTTCCCCCCGTGTTGAAAACAACGAAAAGGTTCTATGAAACACTTCTTCAGGACAAAATGAATTGATTTCTGAGTGGATGGGTGGGGGACGCGGGTACCGTGAAGCAGAGAACAGTTGATGTTACTGTTTTGTGATCGTTTCCAAAAGCTTTTAAGGCAGCCTGGAAATGTATATATAATGATTAGATACTATTTTTAAAGTGACGTTTCTTTATGGCAAAGCTCAGTAGTGAAAAATGCATGTGTGCTATCAAGTTGTATCAATCATTTGAAAATGAAATAAAGTCTGATTTAAAGCTAGGGCACTGGATTAATCAGCTACTCCCCAATTGCATTCATTGACCCTGTTCATTCAGGGACTGTAATTAAGAAAAACAGCAGTGACTTTAAATTTGGCACCTGAATCGCAAGGTTAAAGCAGTAAATTTCTAGGTCTTGATTGGTGCCAGGTTAGGAGGAGGTATCTCTTTCCTCACTGATGAAGAAGAGTGCTCAGCTCCTGGCTGAGAAGCACTGAGTGAGGGAGAAAGGGGCAGGCAGAGGTTTATGGAGGATTTTCAGAGTTATTAAGACATGGAAGACAGATAACCCTTTCCTTGCAGACTTAAGATACAAAATATTTGAAATAGACAAAGCTTCAGATTACAGGTTTTTCATACTTACCAGACTGTAAAAGGAAAAAAAAATTCTAATAGTTTCTAGTTAAGCAACACAGAAGTTGCCAAGGCTTAAAATTAAAATAAGAAACTGCTTTTTGCAGTCAAAAGTTAGAATTTGGGCCCTAATTCTATCAAAACACCCATGTTTGGACAGGGCTGCCTGTCACTGTTGTTGTGAAGCAGATATGCAGCTGGAAGTCAAGGGACCCCTTGCCACTGTAAAGGTGCATTGGTTTGGATGATTCTGTAAAATCTTTGGGCAAATAATGCCATTTCAAATAAAAATGTGTCATATTTTCAGAGGTGAGTAGCATGTACAGCCCAACTGGTGTTGTCGATCCTCTGTTTTATTAAAGGTCAGAAAGGTCCATTGGAGTGTCTAGGCTGTTCTTTAGTAACTATGGACTGTTAAATGGAATCTCCATCACTCAGCTATGAAGCTCAAAGAATTATAATTGCAATAAACCATTTTAGTCCTTAGATTTCTAAACCGTGTGCCGCAGGCAGGGAAAAGGAGTGACCCAGCTGCCATCTGTGCTCAAAACAACCTTACTGGGGCTGGCTGAAGGCTTTCTGAGATCAAGTGTCTTGGTCAGTAACTAACAGATTAATAACCATGCATCTTGTATACGCTGTTACTCTCTTCTCCGTATGCCACGTGTTTATTTGTGCATGAGTCACATTCTGTAGCTCTTTCCGGTGAGGCTTACGTGGAGTGCTTACCCAGCTCCATACCGATCAAGGTTTGAAGCGTATGTGAAGAAATAAGTCGGTGGTCTGTCTAGTGTTGGGCAAGATACAAACTGTAGCTTTGCCATTTCTGCCTGGCTTTGAGAGGGAAGTGGCATGTCGGGTGTATGAGGTGTGTGAATGATGGATTTAAAAACATGCCTTCGGAAAGAACAGAAACCAGGTGGCAAATAAAATTGCCCGTTGGTTTGGGCCGTGCACTGTCACTGTCACTGGCGTTACTCCTGTTCCCAGCACTGTTTAGTCCGTAGGTTGATGCTTTGTTTTCCAATCCCTATTTCTGCAACTTGGGCAGAAGAGGGAAGATGAAATACTGTAGTATATTGAATTAAGGACAAGAAACTTCCTGGCAGATTTCCATGTGCTTTCCTGGGGTAATATTCCCTTCACTCTTAGTGTTTTCTATGTATTTCTTTCCTCTGCAATATAATTCTTGCTTTCGCCTGTTCATCTGGATGCCAGGTAGAAATTAAAATAAAAAGACTGCCCTCTAAATGGATTCCTGAATGCTATTATAAAGCATGGCAGGTTTAACAAACAAGCTCGATAAAAGTAGTTCCCACTTTGCTTCGATAAATAGAAAGGTTGTTTGTGTCCTTGGTTAGATTGTAGTTGTCCTAGCTTTATTTCTTGCTTATCCTGTGTCTGAGTGCAGCTTTTAGCATTTGTATTTTTAGTGTTCTTTAAAATCAAAATGTTCCAGTCAACATCTGATTTTCTGTTAAAGAGATGCATTTGATGCAATCCACAAAAATGCTTCCAACACGTGCTGTTTTTAATTGCTTTCCCAATTATGTTTTCTCCAGTCCAGGTAATAAATTTCTGCCTAACTGTGCACTTCTTCAGAATACGGACAAGATGTAGACACCATTCAGATGTGAAGACCTATTACAAGATTGAAATAGATTTCTAATGCATTTATCATTTGTCTTTGCAGAGTGTGATTTCAATCAGAAAAAAAAAAAAATGATGAATGGTTTGACAGTTTCCACCCATATAGGCTAAAACATAATATGCTGCTTCGAGTTTTCAGCTGTTACAGACTTTAACATGCAATGTGACCTTGGTCTGCAAAGCATGTTTGGTTAGCACAGAAACTTAATCATAGGAAGTCATAAGTAGAATCCTTCTTCTTTACTGCCCTTTTTCTGGGACTTGGAAATTTATTGCTTCTGGGACAGGTAGGATATGAACAATGGGCCAAATAGAGTCCAGGGTTATCTCATCTGTGTGAAAACTGCTGCTGAAAATCGATGTGACCTCTGCTACACTGTCATCCCAATTCCCACCCTCGGTGTCCTATTTGTCTTTTGGTAGAAGCTTAGATCTGTGTGCTGTCTCTATGTGTCTCTCTTGGGCCAGATTATCAAAATGAATCATTGCCTGCATACCTCTTATATTTCTATTTATTTTCCTGGTGTTGACTAGGTCTGATGAAATATGATTCTTTTTGCATTTGATCCTCACTGCAGCCAGCAGCACCTAATTTAGCTGTGTCTATCTCTTTAAAGAAGAGTAATACTATTTTGAAGCTTCAATCTGCTCTACAGTAACATTACAAACCATAGACCATGCAACCTGTCTTCACAGTCAATAGTAATTTTCCTTTCGGCCAATTTAATGTTATTACTTTCATCTCCAAATAGTGGAGATTTCTGGAGATTTTAAAGCCGCTGTACGTTTGTTATGCATACTTCATGTGTTACGTTCTTTTTCAAATGCCACTTCTGTTTAGTCTTTTGTGACTCCGGGGCTTAGGTGTTATTTCTGTCTAGCATCATACACCACAAGTAATCAGTTTATTTTAAAAACTCTGCCACTGATACGAGATATTTAAATATGAGAAATGGTATATCTGAATGGGCATGAACTCCATGGTCTGCGTATGTTACCAGAGGTGGGTTTGTTGTTTGGTTTTTTTTTTTAAATGGATCATTCAAATTACATGCACAGAGCTCCAAAATGATCTAGGTTACTAGTTTTGTTGTTTTTTGTCCTGAAGAATAATTACAACTGTATTCCATGTGAGGAACTCGCTTTTACAATGAGAACAAAACACTTCCGAAACGGGGATTTCAAAGAATACGTGAAAACCGCTCGTGCTGCTGGCTCGTTGTCGGTAGGTGTGTTTTAGACACCCGCCAAAAAGTGTCTTCTGGAGTTTGTGGAACTAGATAATGGTGCTGCTGAGGAGACACTGTGGTTTGTCAGGTTCTTTCCGAGAGTGGTTGTTTTTAACAAGGTGGGAGAAGGAGGCCTTTGGAATTCAGTGTGGTCTCGTTCCAAATCCTGGCTTTAGTCTGACCAAGGCGCCTGACGGCTGAGACCAGCAGGACTTGCTGTGTGGCTGCCCGTACGAAACACGTGCATCACGAACTTATGGTCAGTACACGAGTCGCAAGCTTTACTAAAAAGCAATGGCTGAGAAGATATTCTTCATGATTTCTGCGTGTGCAGGAACATAATGTGTATAGACTGGATTTCTCAGGAATATTGCACAGTAATATCTTTTTAACATTTCAGAGCAAAGTAAATGTACAGCGTTTGGCTTTAAAGACTGTTAACAGATATTAGCTTTGTAGTTCTTGACAATTAACTTGATGTTTAAAATGAATACATGAGGAAGAAGTACTCATAGGGATCTGAACTATCCTGAAACATGTTTAAATTATCCTATTTGAAAATAGAGTTCATCAGTGATAGCACTGATTCACAACAAAATTTAAAGGCTTTTCAAAAATTAATTGCTAATGTTGTTTCTTTCTGGATACACATTCCTACCGTCCGTGCACAGCCGCATCGATAACAACATGATCTATTTGAAACAGCCAGCGAAGGGGGAGCTACCAGGTCCCAATTCTAGTTTCTAGGAGATGCATCAGCCTAGATCCGTGCGGGAGTGGCAGGAGCGAGCCCCGTGCCGGAGCGCCCCTGTCCCTGGCCGCTGCCGTGCCCCCGCAGCGCCGGCTGGCTCTGTGCCCCTGGCAGAGATCTCTCAGCAGAGCGGTTCCGGCCGCTGCCTGCAGCTGGGAAGGCTGACAGCAGCAAGGCACTTGTTAAGGAATCCTGCGCTGACACTTCACCGACAGCGCGGAGCTGGCGCTGGCTAAGCAGGAGGGGATGACTCAGTGGAGGTTATTTACTGCTGAGTATGGGAAGGAGAACGTTACAGGAGTAAAGAGATGTGATACGTTCCTTGATTAGAATTTTGTCAAGGTTATAGCAGCCAAAATTGCACCTCGCAGAGTTGCGAGTGTGATAGAATGAGGAAAGGTCATTCAGGTTTAATGAACTGCGTAATACTGTTGTGTTTCTGTAGTATAATTCTGTAGAATGTGAGACAGAATAGTCTTTACTCTATCAGAGCTATTTTATAGTCTTTGTTATGTTTATTTTTGTTCTGTACTGTTTTGCAAACTTACCTTAGCACCAATCACAGCTGCCCAAAGACTGAAACACTCAGCTTTACTAATCACTTGTATTTTGACTTCCAGGTGAACAGAATGCTAGTTTCTAGAAATGACATTTGCCTATATTCCCAATGCTTTCTGATGTTGCTTTTAAACCTGTCTTTACAGAAGAGGTCCAAATTGCCATTCCAATAATGAAACCAACCTTAGATAAAGTCCAACTGGCTGGACAGGCCTTGCCTCCTGGATTTCCGGCGCCGTTTCTTTTTGCTGATGGTCTGTCATCAGTAGAAACACTATTAACCAACATTCAGGTAAATTACTCTCTATAGGGCCAGGCTATGTCGTGATAGATAAAATGTGTTTCTTTTTCAGTCTCTTTAAAGTTTCAGATACTATTTTGTATCTGCAATTCTAATTTATTTTATTTAATGTAAATCTTAGGTTTCCAAGATCTGGCATTATTGATCATGAAAGGGTATCAAACATTGACTGTTTGACTTAACAGTTGGTAATAACGGTCATACTAAAATTCACCAGTCTCATTATTCTTCCTTTGCTTCTCCGTGCAGTTGACCGAGGTCAGCAGTGAGCTGGCACTCTGTTTGTAATAAACCCCATCCGCAGGATGCATTAGCAAAAGCGATACTGAATGATTCCATGCCACAAAATTGCTCGTGTAACTTTTAGCTCCTTCAAATGCCCAGTTGCATTCCAGGTCTATAGGTTCCTGCTTTTAATTTTTTTTGTTTTCCTAGAGGGTGTGAAACAAAGAAGTGGATTGATCTTGTCGCTGCTGAAACAAACTATTTTTTTCAGCTCTTACATTTGTGTGTGTTCTAGGGCCTGCTGAAGGTGGCTGTGGACAATGCGAGAGTCCAGGAAAAGCAGATACAGCAGGAAAAGAAAGAGTTAAAGATGGAGCTTTGTAGAGAGAGAGAACTCAGAGAGAGCTTGGAAAGGCAACTCACAGCTGAGCTGCAGAGCAGAGGTGAGTGAATGGAAAATGGAGTTTAGATATCTATTAAATGTGTAACCCTTTGGCATTTCCAGCTGGGGCTATCGAGGACTCGGAGCTCACTGGCGTTCGTACTCAGTGTAATGCAGCCGCGGACTGGCACTGGTAATGAAAGATTTAAATTTAATAAAAACAGAATGAAGCACACTTCTGTAAGCAGACAGAACAGTGACTGAAGGATTATTTTCTGGAGGGCAAGTGGCCGCAGAGAGTTTTGGCTGGTTCTGTGGAGAAAAGCTGATTCAGTTTCGTGGCTTTCACGTGTATTGTTACTGCTCCACCCGCGTATTCCCAGCCCGATTTCTTCTTCTGACAGCTTTAATTTCTTCTGTTTTCTGCTATTATCCTCCAAGCATCAAGGATCAGTCTTAACCGTGAGGAAGATAGGATGCCTGTCATTTGGGTGTTCAGTGATTTTTTTTCATTACCTTACAACTCACCTAGCCCACGTGGCTGCAGTTTGGGTGCTAGGCAGTTTGTTTTTCTTGCGGTGTAACAAAATAGATGGAACTACAAGAAGCTGTCTACACAAGTGCAAGATCTGAAGCAAATAACCCTAGATATTTTTTTTTTTCCATCAAGAGAGTGAGATGCAATAGCACTCCCTGTATGGGGCCTTCTAAGACAAAACCATGACTGTTGAGAAGCTTTTGATAATAATAGGCAATTAAATGGGTAAATCTGAATTTTTCGCTGGGACATTGCAAAGACAGTATTCTTTTTAAAATTCAAATCTGCATCTAAGGGAGAGGAATAGTACTTTATGTGCCAAAAGCTGCTTCTAGATTACATCCATGAAATCAGAAAGATAAAGCTAGATAAGACCAAAAGTGTAGGTGCCAAGAACCATCTTCCTGCGCAGTTTGAATGGAAATTAGGCGTGTGGAACAGAGCTGTCTGCGGCGCCGAGTCTCGGTACGAGTCAGCAAAGAAAGCACGGCTAAGCTGAGTTGTGAGGGGTCAGTAAATACTACTGACGTGGTTAAAGTGCAGTGGGTGTTCAGAAACATTGCATCTGCCCAGTGTGAGTGCGGATGAGACTGCTGTATTTCTGTAATCCAAAACTTACCTCTGCGTAGGCAGACAGCACGCTGCACCCTGAGTCACACTGAAGTCAACAAAAACCTTCAGCCATTGGCAGACTTTGTTGGCTTCTGGCTCGAAAGAGAATTTCACCAATAATCAATATCCTCGGAACTGTTTGTCTTTCAGGTCATCACCACATGCACATCTGTGTTATTATCAAAAGTCTGAGAGAGACTTTTTCACGTGGGTTGCTCAGTTTTCCAAAGTTATGTTCTACAGATAACATTTTGACATTCATAATTTATTAAGTGTAGCAGAGATTTCCCATGCAATGGTATCCTTTACCCCCGGCCCCCCAACTGGAGCATTCACAAATCCAGAAGGATCTCTGAAAGTCAATAAGAATTCAGATGAACAAGTGGTCACAAATGTGACGTAAATATTGTGGATTTTCACAGAATTTTTCCAGATTTTTTAGTAAATGTTCTAACAATATTTTGTGATTTGAAACTCATGGGTATGTAATATACAGGAGAAGTAAATAAAAGGGATTCCAAAATACTGCTCGTGTACATTCAGCTTCCAATTTAACAATACTTGCGAGCAATATTTGCCAGAGGTTGAGCAGGAAGAGGCTGAGGAGGTGTATTTTATTGCTTGAATTTATATAGGTGAGGGAACACAATCATAGCCAGTGTCAGCTGGCTGTCACCCGGTGAAGTTATTGATCATCGAGCTACAATTAATACTATACAATTCTCTCATTATAGTTTTAACTTTATTTATGGTTGGGTTTAAGACTGAGGTTAGTCAGGAATACTTGTGCTTTCTGCCAAACCTCACGCGGCTGTCCCAGCGGCCTGTGGATGATCTTTGTCAAGGTGCTGTTTCTGCTTTCTGTCTGTGAAGGAGCGAAGGTGAGATGCCGGTGAAGTGCGTTGAGCTCTAATGCGAAGCTGTACAGGCGCGCTGTAATATTGCGTGGTTACCTATTTTAAGTCCAAACAGCCAGCTCCTATACAGTGTTTTACGGAGCGCTTCAATTAGAAGGAGAAATGGCTGATGAAGAGAATGTACTTGATCTACTTACCGGTGTTATAAGCTTGTTTTCAACCTGCTTTCTACCTGGGAAGTTCCCTTGTAATTTCTCTCTGAGATTCTCAACATACACCAAATATTTTTTTGTTTATCTTCTTTCTTCGGCTTTCCCTGTTTTTTTTTCTCCCACTAGTGATGAAGTGTGACTCGTTACTCAGTGCCTACCCCTTCTCTATGTGTTCGGTCTTTCATTGAGTGTGAACCCACTTGATCCAGCTTCTCAATAGCCTTACACCTGGCTTCCATCCCGGGCAGCGGATCTTGTTATTTCAGTTATTCTGCTTCAAAATTCACCAAACTGCTGCTCTAGTTCTACCCAAAAAATTGCCACCAAGTTGTGTGGGGTTTCACTGTACGCTGTTGGTATTGACATTTCAGATTGTCCAATCTTCTTTCGCCTGCAGAAATAAATTTAATTTCCTTGTAATGTTAGAAAGCATAACTAAAACCAAATCTCTGACACATTCAGGCGGCTTCCTCCATCCAGGAGAAGCGGTCAGGGAAGACGTAACCCGTGTGTGTGGGTTAGCTGTCTGGAGAAGACCACTGGAGGAGGAGGGTGCACTAGAAAGGGAAAAGGTTGGAATGAAGGGTGAGAGATTGATTTAATTTTGAGGATGTACATTGCTGCTGATGCTAGAAATTAGTTTAAGCCAATGATCTGCTCAGCCATACTCCGCAGAACTGTAGCTAGAATTTTGTCCACATCGGTGAAGTCTGTGTAAGGTGAAGGACCGGGCTGGCTCTGGGACTCTTACGCTCTGGTCAGGAGACTTAAATCCATGGGGCTGTCCCAGAGTGAGAATAAGATTTAAGATCTTTAAGAAGATGTAAAGCCCTTTCAGATAGTTCATTGTTTCACTACGGGTCATGGCAGATTCATGCCAGATTTTTTAAATTTTTTTTTAAACTAAAACTTGAACATTTGAACTAAACTCGTTCACTGTCTCCATTATATATTAATTGTGCTTTAACAGCCATTCTTACAATATGCTTACATTTCAGCAACAATTCAGAAACGCTTGAAGAAAGAAAAAAAGGCCAAGAGAAAATTACAGGAAGCTTTGGAATTTGAGTCAAAGAGAAGAGAACAAGTGGAACAGGCGCTTAAACAGGCCACATCAGGTGACGGTCTCAGGATGTTAAATGGTAATGTCTTAGTTGGCCTTTCACAGTTAGCTTACAATGATGCTTAATTAGACAAAAAAAAAAAAGAGATGATGCACAAAGCAAATTCCAGAATAAAAAAAAAAAAAGAACCAAACCAAAAAACAAACAACAATCCTTTCCTGAAATAATTAAGAATCTATTTCAGGCCATGTGCTCTGGGTCATAAATTAAAAAAATAAATAAGTCTGCAGCTAGAGAAACAGACAGAGCGGTTTACACAGACATGACAAGAAATGCTGAATATATTACCAGAGAAATCTGTTACAGTGCCAGCTAAGACAATGTGAAATTTGGTTCCTGTAAGGTTCTCTGAACTCTTCTCTCCCAGCAGATTCATTTTTAGAACTGCTGAGCTTCATTTTAAAAGCCATTTGGCTGAAGTTTGCTCAGCCTCAGGACCTATTAAGTTTGTTAAATATGTATCAGCTTTCAGAGCTGACTAGGTTTTGAACACTTCCCAAATATTCCTGTGACACAAAAGCAAATCAGTTCATCTTCTAAACAGGGTGATTATATTTTTGGCTAGTGGGAGAATATGCCTCTCCTGCTCATTGTGGTTCTGAACAAAGTTTAGAGCTTTGGTGTGAATCTTTTAAGACTGAACCTACTTGAGTTTTAATTAATTTCAGTTTCTGCAGCTAAAGTTTAATCTGTGCGTCTTGCACAGATTCTGAAGTCTGCAGAGGCTCAGGAATCAGAGTTACATTCAGTCCCTGCTGCGTTTGTGTGTTGTGTGGTCTTTACCTTAACTTTGTGCTGCCTGCTTTGGGCACTGCTAGCAACTGAGCCGTAATAACCTACGCAGGCTGCAAAAAGTGCCTGGACTGCTGAGTAAAAATGATGAGTGTAGCTTGCCTTGAGTTCTCAGCGGTGAGGGCTACCAAACTGCTTTTTAAAGTTAGGGCAAGCCTGTCTACGTGAACCGCCGTCGCAGCGCTCGGCAGTGGACTGCGAGTTGTGATTTATCTGGAGCACCTAGAAGGTAGAAACTCTTCAAGTACGAGAGCAACATCTTTCAGAGGGATTCTCATCTGCTGGGTTTTATAGTCCAGCACATAACTGCAGCCGGGAACTGGCTGGTTTTGCTCGTGTGCTGGCGGTGAGCGGGTGCGATTCAGGCGTGGATATACAGCTTGCAGTCCCAGAGCGGGTGGACAGGGCCAGCAGAAACCCTCTCTGCTGCCTCCCCTGGATCAGAAAAATGCCCAGCTCAGATCCCACGGATGTAGCCAGCACCTTGAGACGAATGTCCAGAAAATCCAAACATCCCAGTGTGCCGTGAGGTCATTCCCCCAGCTTCTGCCATTGCTGGTGAGCACCTGCCGCTCGCACTGCGCTCAGGACTACTCAGCAGGTCTGGAGGCCACAAATTGGAGGGTACCAACCTGCAGCAGTGTGATTAACAGATCTTTACATCTGCTGTTGTGGGCCTGGCTGCTGAGGTTTTGATTTGCAGGCACACTCAGGTAGTCATATATATGTTAGTGCCTGCAAGAAGCTGATATTTACATGCTAATCTGATTGCACATGCAAATCAGGTAGCTCATTAGCATCTTAATCCACAATTTAATTGCAGATACAATTTTATGACAACAAAATGTGAAGGGCTATTCTGAATATTTTTAATTTAACTCCGATGGTCTGTCTCATGTAACAGATGCTGTTATTAGTTACAGATGACTTTGTCATTTTACATACGTGCAACATGTACTCCAAAAGGTTTGAAAAGAACAAACTTTTTTAGATTAACAGATCAGTGCCCTGAACTTTCCTTCAAAACAGCAATCTGAATTAGGGAAACCCTGTGTAACAGCAGTCACCTGGAATTTTATGAGAAAAAAATTATACATGAAAATATTTATTTGCCCATGTGTATTCATGGGGCTATATATGCATACATCACATGTATTTCATTTACAGAAACATTGCTAAGATATTACTCTTGTTACTCTTTGTGTACGAACTGTACTTTAATGGGTTGCCCTGCTTTGCCGTGGAGTCTGGTCAGGCTGAAGGGCGACCAGCAGAATGTCATCTTTGTGAGAGACATTGACACTCCAGCTAAAGAGAAAGCAGCAGTACAGGTATTCTCTGTTTGAGAAACTCCAGAACAGGCTTCTGCACACAAAAACTTCAAAACTGTAGCAGCTCCCTTTCAGGTGTGGGTTTTTTCCTTGCTGTAATTTCTAAGTGCTGTATTATAAGGGAAGCAGATGTTTCTTCAGGAGTCGAGGTGCCGTGGATTCAAATCACATCCCCTTCATGCTAATCCTTGTTGGCACAAGGTAGATAATGGCATCTGTTATCGTAACACCCTGGGGTGTTGGAGCCCCCGCGCCCACCCCGAAGGACTGTGCGTGCAGAGGTATTGTATTACCAATATGAAATGAAATAGTTCAGAAGTGCGTATCGTTATGAGACTTTCTCAACTTGGAAAAAGGAGCACCCTCCATTTTGGAAAGCTCTCCTCAGAAATCTGGAAATGTTTCCCATACCATCACATGCGTAATTTCTGTTTGGGTGATAACACACTTAGAGCATCCATCCTGAGCTGAGGCTTTTAAATGCAGTTTGCACAGTCCTCATCTAAGACGCACTCATACACGCCGACCCGCGCAGGCACACGCACGCCTTGGCTGGCACTGCCTGTGTTCTTTCGTTCTCTGCTTCGCAGGTGCGCAGCTAGGAGCGGCGACGTAGTTCTCGTGTTATCCCAGTTGGATTTCAGCTTTCATTTCTCATGCATCAGATGCCTTCATTCTCAAAGAGAACTTTACAGACACATTAATATCATGTGTTGGTTATTATCTGATCATCAGATAAATGTGAAGCACATCATTAAAAATAATTCACTGCAAGACCAGTAATGTTTGCACATTTTGGAAATAATGTACTACTGAAAATTCTATGAAAACCAAATGTTTAATGCAAGACTGTGTAACTTGGAGATCACCCTAGTTTGCTATAAATATTTTTCTAAAGATGCATGTGAGAAGGACAGAGGGGAATGCATTAATCTTTGGTGCCGTTTCTTTCAGATGCTGGAATCCCAGACATGGAAATAGAACACAACGGAACCCAACATGACAGTGCAGCCATGCAAGGTGCAGTATGTACCGCCGTCCCCTCACACACGCTTATGAACCATATTCAAAATAGAATGACATGCAGAATAGTTTTTGTCTCTGTTTTCCTACTTTAAGATAAATGTAAATTACACAATTTTATTTTCCTGTTTAGTATAGAAAACCTTTGTGAGACCAGTACTTTACAAGCCTAGAAATTAAATTAATAGAGGCGTGAGAAACTCATATGTAGCTATCAGATACATGCACTTAGTTCAAAAGTGATTTTACATATGATTAATCTTTTTAAATAGCTTGCCTCTGATCCTTACTTACCTATCAAGTTTAAAAAAAATATGTAAGCTGCAGGGGAAAAAGGAAAGCCATGTTCATGTTATGAGCAATTATACAGCGCTCCGTTTTCCTCGCTGTTCAGTGGCTGTTTGTAAATACAGAACATTCACACATTGTCTGAGTGCTTCCCAAAGAACAATAAATGTGTCCTGGCTATAGCCTGTAAAGGGAGCTGCGTAATTATCGTTTAGGGGAGCTGAGACACCGAGGTGTTGAGGGTTATTTCCATCACCATGGGAAGCCTGTTTGAGACACGCAGAAAATCCACAGTCACCTGTGATAAAATTTGGTCTGAGCAATTGGAACATAGAAATTCTCTGACTTTGGAGAACATCCAGTTCTGTAGTGTTGGTTTTCTGTAAATTCAACCTTTTTCTCCCTTCGGTGCCATATTCATTACATTGCTGTGGCAGCCTGGAGACAGCTGCCTGTTTCCATGTAACTGCTGCTTCTTAGGGCACTTCCACCCCTTCTTCTGCATCCTGTAATGGTTATGTGCAAAAAATAACGCAGGTCTCCTCCTGTGTGGACAGAAGGACTGCGGTGCAGTTATAGATATAACTTCTAGCATTTCTCCACTGTTAAAGGCTTAACTTTGCATACCTCTGGTATGCATCTGTCATCCATCTGTCATCTATACAGGAAAGCTTTCAAATATTTTTACTGCTGTCTCTTTCTGTGATTTTAGGTGCATATGCTATGTATTACAAAGAAGGAGAATCACAGCTTTATTGTAATGCCTATATATACATACAACATATGCGTGTGTATATATGTGCACATATGATTAGAGTTGTGCTCTAAATACTGCAATTTGAAAATCATTACTGCCAGAAATAGTCAAAAGTATTGGGTAAGCACTTGGGATATGTGTATTTGAATTTGACAATCAAAATATTCCTAACATTTCTGATCCGTTTATGACACCTGCTGAGATGGGTGCTCAGTGTTCTTCCCGAAGGATTCTGAGAGTCAAAGATGTATCCGGACAGAATCTAGGAAAGACAGGAAGTTAATCTCAGTTTTCAGTTGTTGAAGAAAAAAGTTACAGTTGGCTAAAATGTGTCGTCTTTTCAAAAATTATTATAAATAAGTGGGGAAGGTGAGGCACAGCCACCTCCAACAACCATTTACTTACTGAAAGGAATTAAGAGAACTTTCTTCCATTTCTTGTAGTCTATTGATATACCAGAAAACCTTGTAATTTTATTAATTGTATTTCAAGTTGGATTTTGAGTTTTTTGGGGTTGTTTTGTTGTTGTTTTTGATCTGCTCCCAAGTTTAGTTTTGACAGGCTTTGGAGAAGTAGTTTCTGTTCAGGTTACAAGCCTGAACCAAGGGAGAACTGGATACCTGTGATGTTCAGTATCTCCTCCTCGGTGCCTCTGTGGCAGCAGAGCGTGGCTCGTGTGGTGGGAGCTGTAAACCTGTCCTGCGCTGCTCAGCGGCACAGCATCGCTCATCTTCACCGCAGCAATGAGCAGCGTGCGCTGACTTCTCCGACAGCTGCGGTGTGGTAACGCTGTTTGTACGTAACCGTGGGATCAGTTTAGCCTGTTCTTCCACGGAGCAGCCTCAGCTGATAAAAGGTTTCTGAAGAGCTCTCTGCAGAGCTTGTTTAGATTTCAACGTATTTCTGTCCTCTAGCACCATCTCTTTCATTTTCATTTGTGCTGATACTGTGATACCTTTTTGTTCTCTTTGATTACAGTTTTTGTGCTTGACAGCTACGATTGCCCTGCCGTCTGTAACAGTTTGAGCGTGCTCCCTCGTTGCCCCCTTGATTTGCTGCCTTTGTTTTTTGGGCCCTGGGAGGAGGGAGGGTCAAAACACATGTCCCTCATACAAAGCTGTTTCCAAGCTTCCAAAATCTTTCTCTGTTGCACAGGAAAAAAAAAAAGCTTTAGCATCAATGCAGACCTTTCTTTTTCTGTTGTCAATAGCTCTGCTGGACAGAAATCTATCATTCACACAGTGCTTTTCCTTTGAAATTCAATTAGTTTCACTGCCAGTATCTCCTTAAGACGATTTAAAGGAAAATTACAAAAATACTGCACAGCCACCTTTCACAGTGATTAAGTCATATCATATTTTACGCTCACTTCTTAAAATGGTTTTATTAACACAAGCTGTTCCTATACTGGGAGTCTGATCTGCATTATAAATCTTTGCCGTTTAGTTGACTCACTCTCTTTATGCTTTGTATATTAATTGAACGGAAATTTTGTGCAGATGAGACTGAAAACTTTTTTTTGAACTTTACAGTCTAGTACCTCCCTCCTCCATGTACCTGATCGTCGAGTCCAGCATAGCTTCATCTGAGAGAAGCTTTGTAGCTGACAGAAATAGAAACCCAATAGTTGCTGTGGTCCTGAAGCCCCTGCGCAGGGTGGTGCGTGCTCACAGATACCGTCTGGTTTTCCTTCCATAACTCACTTGTGGGCCAGCGAGACAGTGCATCAACCATTTTATCAACCAATCTCCGTTTCACATAAAATAAACATACTGGGTGTCATTAAGTGCACCTTCAGATCAATGATTTTTGCAAATGACATTCAAGTACCATTCGAGTAGTGCATTTTTGCTGATAAAAGCAAATTAAATTAGCACAACTACAAGTGTGCTGATAAAAACTAAAACCGAACAGCAGCACCATTAGCTAACAAAGTAATATTTTCTCTTTACTGCTTTCTGCCATTTAGTTATTATCCTATTGGAAATCTAATTATAATCCTTTTACTCCCTAGTCAAACTTCACAGTTTTTGCAAGCTTAGCACTGACAAGTGATTTCATTACATTTGATTGCCCGCGCCCAGATTGACTTAACTTCACTCCGAGACCTAAAAGCCCTCTCAGTTTCTCAGATTCCCTGTTTGCACATTACAGCAACAGCTCCTTTAATTAATTAGCATGAACAGCAGTAACATGAACTGCTGAACAGAAAATAACATCATTTTATGATCGCAGGGAGACTTCTCCTTTTGCATGTTTATACCTTAGTTAACTTTTGTATTACTGTATTTCATTGTTAGGGGATATTGGAACAATCAGCAAAGCAATGTTATCTTAAAATTTTTAAGAATAGGTGTTACTGTAAGACTTGATGATAACAATTTACAAAAAATAAAAGGCTCTAAATTTCAAGAAGGAGGCAGCAGCTCAGGCAGGCAGACTTTCCTGAGGTGAAAACATGGTGGTTCGGCGTGCCAGCAACAGGAGGGTGGCTCAGGGCGGCTGCTGCTTTTGTTTGTGACGTAACCTGGCAGAGGTAGAGCACAAAAACTCTCACTGACTGTGAATAACTTTTTATTTTTATCTGTTTGTCAAAGATGGAGGACTGTTGAAGTTTGGAACATATTTTGGTTTTTATTATTTAGAAAACTAGGCTATATTTCCTCAACACTCCGATATAAGCAGTCACTTTTCAAATCCAGCCTATGGTAAAAAAAGGCGCAGAGGGGACAGAAAAGAGATGGGCAGTGTTTTTAAGAGTTTAACAACTAACTTTGCTACTCTATCAAATTATACCTCCAAATGCTGAAACCAACCTCGCTAAGAAATTTACAGCTGTAACAGACAAATTCAACACCTTGGAAATTACAGTGCTATTGTCTTGGTCTTGCGTTCACTGAAAAAAAATAAAAAAAAAATAAATTTGTTCAAGCACTTAGAATTGTATGTATAAAAAAAAAAAAAAGACTGGAACCCTGTGATTAGAAACTCTTGACATTAAACTATCAGAGGCCTGATATTTTCCTTTTGAGCAAGGCTTTTGCTGTCATCTTTCTTTGGGTCTTAGATCTTTTCTCCTTCCTCCTGTCCGAGCTGTGCTCTGTCCTTCGTGCGTGTCCTGCTCTGAATTACTAAACCTTTAGCTGTTACCTTGTGCTGTATCATGGTGCGGTGTTTCCAGAAAAGCTCTTTCCCAGTTTGTGTGAGACATACCCACGCACTCTCCGGCCAGGCGCTACTGAAAGCCGGCGTGAGCTGCCGCGCCAGGGAAGGGCCCTCTTCAGTAACAGCTCCTGGAGATACAAACGCAGGGCTGTAAAAATAACAGTATCACTCACCTTGGTGCCATTTCTGCTCCTGGTACACAGCGCTTTTCTATCTCTCTGTAAGCGCACACACTTAGAGAGAGGAAGCTGAGATTTTGTGATTTACT
The DNA here is from genome assembly GCA_009806455.1 of Tetrax tetrax. Classification (NCBI taxonomy): domain Eukaryota; kingdom Metazoa; phylum Chordata; class Aves; order Otidiformes; family Otididae; genus Tetrax; species Tetrax tetrax. The sequence continues at coordinate 347,514 of WHYT01017555.1, forward strand.
GGAAACAAAAGATGGGGAAAGGTTTTTCCCAGGAGGCGGTGGAGTGTGATGGTCCATACCTTTCTAGTCTTACGAAGGGCTAAAACATTTATTCAGTAATTCAGTGTCAGTAGGCTTGAACACTTCCTAAGCAGGAACCACTACGTTATCTCCCTGTCTACGCAAACTGACAATGGCAAGCCAGCATCTGCGTAGTTTGTATTCCATGAATGTACCCTTGTCCTTGGCTGTTGTTACTCATTCGAAATCCTGTTTTCACGACAGGTTTTTACGTCTGTTAACGCAGATGTGGAAGTATTTGGCAGAGGCGATTCAGTAGGCCTAAGCACAAAATAAATGGGGAAGAAACCCCGAACGCAGCACTCCCCACGTGAGCAGCGCTGAAGGGCCAGGTGCCGCGGCCCCGCAGGGAGGAGCGGCTCATCAGCTCAGGCAGCGTTAGACATCAGAGAGCGCACATCTGCAGGGGTGGAACGAGGCGATATGAAAGAGCGAGAGATGAAAGGAAAGCAAACCAAACTTCATTAGTACTGCTGCTCTCAGAAGCAACATTTGTTGTTCACGTTCTTCTGTGAGTCAAGGGGAAACCATACTCTGCTCATGATGGTTATTTTTTTTCCTCTTTCGCTGCTCAGTGTGGAAAATATTTACAGATAAATGGAAGGGAGAAATTTTGCTGGACAACAAATAAACAGGCAGAGAAGTCAGTTTTACTGACTGTTGTCATGTGGCTGCATGACCAGCCAAAAACCATGAGAACTGCCTGCAGGGCAGGTGTTTACGTTTTCCATGGAGGTGAAGGGATCCTTCTCTGTGTGTTTTGTGATTGCTCACCCCACTATAGCAGGGGCCTGGGTGTAGCCTCCTTCCAGGCCGGTCAGCGCTCCTGTTCACTAAGAGGTTTAGGGAAAGAAGGCTTTTTTCAGGGATTTCATCCACAGTAGAAGCGAATGCAAACTGTTCCCTGATTTTTCTTTTTTTTTCCCCCTGCAAAATAAGAGGCTGATTCAAACTAATTAGTCCCAGCTTTGTAAATTAGATTTATTGTTTTGGCATTGTATTTTCCATGTGTCACTGCAGCCAAAGCTCAGCCTGGCTGCGATCTGACTCAAATGCTGACTCTCTTTACGTAGCCCGGGAAGGGTGGAGGGCTCATCCCCTGTCCAGTGCACCTGCAGTATCCTATCAGACTCTGATTCACCCCCTCAAGCAGGAGTTGAACCCCCCTGAGAGCTTGCGCGTGGCTGTCCTCCTCCCTCCTACCGCTCTTCTGTCCAGAAATACAGGCACATCTCTGCTCTACCCAACCGTGATTTTAGCAGCTCTCCAACTAGGTTGGCAAGGAGGGATTTTCAGTTTATGATGTCATCTCTGCTAACAACACTCTCTGCAATGTGTAGTGCTGGGTTTCATTTTTTAAATTGCATGAATAATTTACAGTTACTGATAGAAGAGATTTATCCTTGTTCTCTCATTATGTAGCAGACCCCACCTTCCCTTCCTCCATTTTACAGCGTGTCAAAGTTACCTGAACGATCCCACGCTGTCGCGGGGTCGGTTCATCGCAGCTAGCCGACTGCGCCGCGTTGCTCCCCGTCCTGGACAGGATTTGCACACCAGCTTTCCTGCGGCGCATGTCTGCAGGGAAGTTGTGAGGGTACAAGGGGAAGCTTTGTTTTAAAGAACTTTTCTGGAAACTTCAGCTGAATTTGCTAACTTAAAGGTATTAAACACAAAGCCTCACAGAAGATTCAGAGAATTCAGAGGTGCTGAATAGGCTGGAAAAAAAGAAAAATAAAAGAAAAATGTGAATAAATATGCAGATTATTATTACTGCTTTTATATTTGTCCTTTATACACATGTTAAAATCTTGAAAGAAAAAAGACTGATGATTATATTGTTGCCAAAAGAGAGTGCAAGACATGACTGTATACCTTGGACTAACAGCTCAGGGAAGACAACACCAGCCTGAGGGAAAATTACAATTATTAACATGGGCTCTGGCCCACTGAGAAATGGTGAGATCTTCACTTGTGTTATCCATCGTGAGAGGGGAAAAAAAAAAAAAATCCTTTTTAAATGTCTTGCTTATTAAGCCAGTCATGCATTTCACTGTAGGTTGTAAAGCAGTATAACATGCACAGGGGGCTCATAAGCATATTTTAGTGTTAGGGAATATAATTTATACAGTTTTTATATTGTCAATATTACCCCTAGAGAATGAGATTAGGCTTTAAACTACTGTAAATCTACGCTTTTGCTCACCTTTGTATAATTTCATTTTTTAATAGAATGAAGCCCACATAAATGAATATTTGATTAAGGGATAAACCTAATAAAAGAATACATTTATTGCACACAGATTTATTCAAATCTTCGCTATATAATACAGTAAAATGCTGTAAAATGGTATGTAGCTTGCAGTCAGCTACACTGAGGGGATGGTTAATATTCTTCAGAAAGATGAATTTGACAACATTGCATTGTCTTTCATGTGTAAGTGGGAGCACAGATGCTCCTAACACTTTAATTCCTCATAGGTGGTTGCTGGATGCCGTTGTTAATGCCATGGAGTTAAGTTTATTGCACAGCAACAAAAAAAAAGTGTTTTAATTTCTGGAGAATAATTGAGAGCTTTATTAAAAAGGAAATATTTAACTATGCACTTTCTGTTTACTGATCAATAATATCTCCTGGGCGGCTGCGCTGTGCTTGAGCTTTGGCATTTACTCTCACTCTTACAGGTATTCCAGACACCTCTGTTGAACTTCTCTTGAGAAATGAAGGGAATAGGAAGGAAAAATTGAACCCTATTTCAAAGTTTAGTCAGTCCATCAGCCCACAGGCCCCTCAATAATCACCTCTCACCCCAGTTTGAAAAAAAAAAATTTAAAAATTAAAGAATTAAATAATGTTACTGATCCTCATTGATCCCATTTTCAATAAGTCACCCCTTCCCTTGAATGCACACCCAGATTCCTCCCCTGCTCTCTGCAGGCAGAGCCCAACTGCAGCACCAGGACTGTGCGTGCAGATTTGGTCTCTGTCGCACTCTTTGTAGAGACGTGTGGGCTTTGGCGTCTGTGGACTTCAGCGTAATTACAGAGGACATGTAAAGCTTTTGGCTACGTCTGTGCAGAACACAGAACTGCTGTGTTACTGGCTCACAAGCAGCACACAGGATTTTTTTGAGCCAAACGTGCCGTTTCTGTCAATGGCTAACTTTTCTAGAAGTACCCCTTTAATAGAAGCGAGCTGGCTCACCTGCAGCCTGCTATGGGAAGCAGTCACATGCACCTTCCTAATAATCTATCAGAAGCAGAAAAAGAAATAGGAAAAAAAACCAAACAAAACCCTCAGTGTTCAGTATTTGCATTTCTGCTTACCCACTCCCCTGGGTTCAATATTTGCCCCACTGAGTTTAAGACGATTATTTTAATCAGCCAAAGGCCTGAACCTAATTTTAGTCACTTCTTTGGAGGTTCCCATGCTCCCAAACGTTCCTCCGGAGATGTTATGTCCCTGGCTCTTCCGATCTTTAGTCTTGTTTACATCCAAAATACATATTAAATCATCTCTGTTTGGAGTCTGAGCCTCCTTAAAACCATGAAACATTCAATTACTAACTAGCTGTTTCCTGTTTCTAATGAAGTGAACATGTCGGATTTGGATTAAAATTCAGCTACTGCTCTCCTCTGTTTATGGTTCCAGATGTTTTTGTTTTATCTAGGAGGTTACTTTGACAGCTACTGCTAAATGATAAATCACTCATATTATAGCTGAAATGCATTTTGAAATTGAAATGTGGCAAACTTGGAGATTGCTCCAAGGATCAGTGTCAGTTAGCAGGTCAATACTTGTTCTTTCCTTACGAGCGCTCAGTATTGGCGTATGTAAAACAGTAATGGGATTCATGTCAACGTTATACAAAATGCTTCTCAATATTATCATTTTGCCATCATCTTCAGGATCGGTATTTGCAGGTTTAGCTGGGTGAATTAATGATTTGTTGTATAATGAACAAGAATATGGATTCTTGTTAGCTTTAGTTTCTGTGACCATTTTAATACTTATTTTTTTCTCTGGGCTTAATGTGAAAAATCACAGTTAATAGGTACTATAACTAGGAATATTTTTATGAAGGAATTAAGTAAGTAGCTTTCTACTTGTTTCCATAAATAAAGAAAAATAATTTTAAAATAAAGGTGGTGATTTCTGAATGAAATAACAGTTTTTCCAAAGAACAGATATTGATTTCCTCTGTTCCATGTTTTAGTGCAATGTAATTTTGGTTTAACGCGCTGTTCCCTGGCAGGTTTTGTTCACGTGCCAACGGTACGGTGTGACGCTGATGCCACAATACTCCGTCTGTCTTAGGGAGGCATGCAGTACAACCCAGGCTGCCTTCCGAAAACGAGTGTTCAATTAAAAAGCAAATCTCATAAAGAAAAAAAAAATCCAAATCAAAATATTTATAGCCTCTACTCACAGATGCTGGCTGGCAGGCACCATTAGGAGCCAGGCTGGTGGGGTGTGAGCCCAGCTGGGTGCCCACAGCCAAACAGTCGCCGCGCAGGGGCTTTGGCGTCCGGGGCCTCTCTCCAACACAAAGCATCCTCACGTGAGAGATAGTTTATATCACTTGTAGAGCTGATAATTTGGCTTGAGAGAAAAAAAAAATGACAAAGAAATAAGGAAACGTGCCTAAATTTCAGTTAATTATAAAATGACCTTTTTTTTTTTTCCTCTCTTTTTTTTTCTCCAGAAAACAGAACATACATCAAACCTACTATGATGTACTGAAGGAAACACCTACTGTTGAAAAAAAATGTATAATAATCACTATTTGAAGACTATATAGTTCATGAAAAACGTCCCTTCCAACCTTTGATGCCTTCAGTACTGTGTGAAGAACAGGATTTGTAGCATGAAACTTGAAGGACGATTTCAAGCAATTTACTGTTGCTGCATCCAAAACTGCCGTATTGTCACTACGAAATACTGAGACTTTTTACAAGCTTACCATACCAAACCAAGCCTGTTGCAACAGATCATTTCTAGGTCCCTGGAGATAGAAAGGAGTTTTAGTATTTTTAAGCACATGCAGGAATTACTCCCCCCCAAAAAGACCTTTTTTTTTCCCCCCTAAGGAGGTAGCTATGACTGGATAGCAATGGCACAATGATTTTAAGCCACAACGGTCCTCACTGGCTGTACATCATACAAGTCCAGGTTATCACTGAAACTGTTCAACATGGAGCTGTTTCGATTGTGTTTATAAATTAAGCTTTGTTTACTGAAGCAGATACTCGATATATATTACGTTTTAAAAGAAATGTGTGTACATTTTTTAAAAGACTGATGTAAAAATTGTCCTTTCATTAGATGACCAACTCAGAAGTGTGAGCTAAACCCTAATAGCTGACGTAATACGAGGATTATAATTGATGCTTTTTTTTATGCTCAGTTCAGCTTGGCTTTTGGTCTTTTAAGATGAAAAAAATGAATATGCAGTAGAGTGTTAGATAATGGAAACTTTCAAGTATGGTTTCTCTGTTGTACCATATTAAGTTAAAGTACACATTCTTTGTTAAAAATGTTCTTGCTAAAAATACAGTATTAAAAATTTTCTGTTTGACTTTGGAAATCTTTTAAGATTTTTTTTTTTTTGACTGTGAATTCCCATAGTTACTGTACTAATGCAAAACAATATTTTGCACTATTAAAAATACTTGAAGAAATTACTTAATAAAGAGGGTGGGTTGGTATTAAACAATTTCCTAATGATTGTATGTTGCAGAATCTGGACTTTGGAACTGAAACATTCCTTTCTCGAAATACGTGGCTGGAAGCTGGTTTGAGTCATCCCCTCTTCACTCTTGACTTGCATCCGCAGGCCAAAGGCACAATGTGTATTTACTGACAAACTTCTGTTTGTATACGCAACCCCCCAAATTAAATCTCTGTCACGTGGAAACAACCCTTTAAAGAGATCGATGGGGAATATATTTCCTCTGATTAGGTATACTGATATCTCTATATATATATGTTGGAAAACTTAATTTATTTTTTCACTGGATTTTTTTTCTGGTCAACAGACTTAATAAGGCAGAACAGAAGCATCTGAGTTTTTTTTGTTCCTAAAATAAATCTTTTAGGTTAACCAGGTGTCAGGTCAAGAAAACATGGTGGCCTTTCTTTACAGGTGATCGGCTAATTATCAGAATAGTCTTTCAATGTACAAAGGTGATTTATTCCATATTATTTTTACTGCAAGCATTCTAATAACTGCATTAATCACACTGCCATTGATAAAACGATCAAAAATTGAATGATAGGAAGAAACAGGAGCATTAGGAAATGTGAGTGCTCCTGCAAGCTCCTGTGTGAGTAAAACACTGCAGCCTATTTATTAATTTTAGTTGCTATTCCATCACGATTATCTGAAATTAGGGTTGAGTCTTTTTTTTTTTATAAATCTTATTTTTAAAAAGGACGTGAAACAGTCCTTGGCATACTGGTGCATTTCTGATTGACTGACCTCTGGTATCACTCCTATCAGTTGCAGATTTTGAAGAGAGCTCTTCGATGCGTTACCCAGTGTCATGCATTTTAGAAAGACTTAAAGTAACTAAGTCAGTCTTTGAAGTGGTAGCATTTTTGTGTTTTTCTTTAGTCTGCATAAAAGCAGTTTTAGCATTTCTTTCCCCTCAGTCGGCTGTTCTACATTTCTTAAGGCTGCATTGATAGTGGGTTGATGAGCACATCATGGATTTCTAATTTGCCCTTCCCAGAATAGTTTTAAATGTCAAAGTACTGGCAAATGAGATTTAGGGAACTGATAAACTTCAGAGACTGAGTCTGTTGTTAAGTCCTTGTTAGGTAGCTCCTGATAAATATTGACAAACCAAGACACTGAGGTTTTTATGTGTCAGCTTAACCTAACAAGCCCACTTGTAACTAACACTTTCTGTTGGAGAAACATATTAAAGTCAGAACAAGCAACAGGTTGGGCCAGTTGCAACTGAATAATTCATATAAAAATGCAGATAGCAATTTTTTTTTAATTTTACTTCCTGTCATGTCCTCAGTAATACTCCAAATGACACCCTCCTGCCTAGGGATCTGTCTGTGCATTACAGACATGCAAAGGCAGGGGAGGTGGGGTCGTTTCCTCAGAGAGAACAAGACTGCGGGAAGGATTAGTTGTGTTGCCTATGTAGAAGTAAGCTGTAAAGAGCAGGAAAGTGACCTTCCCTGGCCTCTGGGGTCTGTCTCCAGCACAGGTCAGCGTGCGCTGCTTTCAGAAAGCTGCAGAGCCCCATGGTCTCCTGCCTGGTGGTACAGCATGGCAATTACAGGCAGCGTTGAGCTTTTTTTTTTTTAGTTTCTCCTGCACATAATTTCACATTTGGCTAGTTACCGTCCTCCTCATTCATCTTTTAAACAGTGGAACAATCTCAGTATCAGAGTTCTGGGGAAATCATATCCTCCAGCCCAGGGGGAGAGCAGGGGCAGTAGGAAATTCAGCCTTCACCATGCTCCTCCTCATTTGATGCAGCTGGCTCCAGTGCTGGTAGGTGCAGAGGGCCATCGCCTCTTTGGGGTTTTGGGTTTGTTTTTTTCCAAATGAAAATGCCTCAGAGGAGCAGGACTTTGGCTGTGCCCGTGTCCTCAGCACCTCCTGAAATTGGTGCAGTGCCTGGGCTGCAGGAAGCTCAGCTGGGGATGGGTGTTTGCAGGCTGGGGCGGGAGGGCACCGCTGAGGTTTGGGTGCCGCACCTGCAGCCCCCCCTGCATCTGCCTCTGTGATGGCTCCAGTTTCCTACAAAGATTGGCCTTGTTTGGAAATTGCCTTTGGAATGGCACTGTGCCAGCGGAGCTGGGGTGAGCTGGACACAGGGTGATGGTGGCTAAACGCAGGCAAGTTAATGGACGGTTTGTTTCAGCAATTTTATGAATCTTGTGTAATGCAGGCTGCTATCATCATAAACTCTAACAGAATCAATAGTGACCAGTCTCAATTTCAGCTCTGGATCTATAGCGATACACAGCGAGAACATTCTCCTTTAGAAATGCATGGCTGTACATTAAATGCTGGTTTAAGTAATTGCTGTCTACTAAGTGGCCCATTAATATATTTATTTACAGAATATTTTTGGTAACATGACAAAATGTGGGCTAACCCGAACTGTTACGAATTTCCTCCATGGCCTCAGCTGCTCCTGTGCCTGTGTGTGTGATAACTCACAGCCTCGCCAGCCCTGGGCTGAGGATCTGTTCCCTTTGGCAGCAGTGCTGATACAAGGGCTTCCCGCTTTCCCGCTGCTTCTTCCTGCTGCAGCACCGCAGCATCCTGCCCGCGCTGCCATTCCTTGCTGGAGTGAGGAGGGAAGAAGATGGAAAGGAATTTACAGAGGTGGTTTGGTTTTGATTGATTTGTTTTGTTTTGTTTTGTTTTTTTTTTTTGTTTTTTTCAAGCCAGGTCACGTCATCATTTGTTATACATACTACAAATGTTTAGGTACCTGTAAAATCACTATTAATAAATATTTGTACTTTTTAGGTCTGTCTACAAATAAAGGTGTCTTTGCTGTTTTGAAGCTGGGTGTAGAAGGGCAGGAAAAAAACCCCAAACAAGTATTTTTTAAATGATTAATTTGTAGATGAATTATGAATTACTACAGTTTTATATTTGTTCGTCAAAGAAATCGGTTGAAGCGAGCCAAGTCAGTGTCAGCACAGCACAACTGCTGCTGCTTGCTCCCTTTCCAACAGACGGCCATCCATTTCTGCTTCTCTTGGCCAGCTGACACTGGCACCTTAACAGAGCATCCTTTGCGGAAACGTTGGAGTGTGGTAATCTAAGGTAGGGGAAAAAATTCTTTTTTTAGAGCTCATTTTTTAAAATAAAGAACTCCCATTATTCTGTGTTCCAGTTAGAAATACAATGTGATTTTACTGTGTCTTCATTATGTGATTCTGTTGATGTAATCCAAAATCATGAACGTAAATACAGCACCACATATTAAAATGCTTTGATTATAACTGATACTTAACAAATTGGATCTTTTATAATATTTAAACTTTTTAAAAAGACACGTAGCTTTGCATGTTTGAAAAATGTATGCAGTGCTTTTTCGCTCTTGGCTCTAAGGGCGATCCACCGCAATGCCAGCGCAGCTGGGACAGCCTTTTCTCTTTAGGGGGTCATTATCTTCACAAACAGCTGGGTGAGGCCACAGACGTACCTGCAGCTCCTGGTAACAGCAGGGGCTCAGTGTTCTGGAGTAAATTTTGGTCGGTCAGAGGGGTGGTGGAGATCAAACAGCCGGAGAAGTGGTAAGTTGATATTGAACTATACAAAACTGGCCGAGCTCTAATTAATCATTGTGTGCTTCAGTCAGCCAACAGCGAGACAGACGTAGTTGTTTATCACCAGAAAGTCTGAAATAAGACAATGAATAGACACTTAGTCATTTTGAATTGTTAGGTGAAGATACGGTTTCATCATTATAAACTTTGCATTATAATTCCTTCCTAATAAACATCGCAACACAATACATCGTATATTAAGGTTATTAAGAGTGCTTTCGAGGGATGTGGCCGTACGGAGACATCCTGCGTGGAGCAGTGGCGTGTCACACTGCCCCGCGCACGGACGCGCGGCACCCGGGCGCAGAGGCCGACTGCACTGCGCCAGCCGCCGTCCCGCCGGGCAGGCAAAGAGGTGCCTGGGGTCACAGCACGTTGACCCCCGCCTCTGGAGGTTTGAATACAGCCATGGAGTGCCTCCATAGTTCTCCTTTTAGGATCTGGGCTTTGCCTGGAGCTTTAATCTTATTACCAAAAGGCCACATGCCTAAAAGGAATTGTCCCCTCCTTCCACCACTGTGGCCAAATAGAAAGGAAAAACCATTGGCATTAAATGAAACAAGATGAATTAGCTAAAAAGAGATGAAAGAATAAGCAAGAATGAAAAATAAACTTTAATTCACTCCAGTGCCAGTAGGATTTGGCATTTAACGTTAATCATATGTTTCATTTGGTATCAG
>WHYT01017555.1:358639-401373 GCA_009806455.1 Tetrax tetrax
CACCCGGGCGCAGAGGCCGACTGCACTGCGCCAGCCGCCGTCCCGCCGGGCAGGCAAAGAGGTGCCTGGGGTCACAGCACGTTGACCCCCGCCTCTGGAGGTTTGAATACAGCCATGGAGTGCCTCCATAGTTCTCCTTTTAGGATCTGGGCTTTGCCTGGAGCTTTAATCTTATTACCAAAAGGCCACATGCCTAAAAGGAATTGTCCCCTCCTTCCACCACTGTGGCCAAATAGAAAGGAAAAACCATTGGCATTAAATGAAACAAGATGAATTAGCTAAAAAGAGATGAAAGAATAAGCAAGAATGAAAAATAAACTTTAATTCACTCCAGTGCCAGTAGGATTTGGCATTTAACGTTAATCATATGTTTCATTTGGTATCAGGAAGAAATACCTGTTTCGTGTTTCCCCGATGATTCCTGCCATTAGCTGGAAGTGTGTTTATTCCCAGAGCTGTGCTGCCATCAGTTGATGATGCTGGGGCACTTACAGAGATGTTTTGGCAGGAAAAATGCTCTATCATTCGTACCATTATGATGAAACATAATATTTTTCTTGGTAGACCAGTCCAAAGCAATTCCATACAAGTTGTTGCATTCTCCCCTTGGGGGAGGGGGAGAAGAGGGGAACCACATTCTGAAAAATAAGAAAACAGACCAAAAAAGCTTGTGACTTAAATAACGAGGAGTAACTCCCTATTGGACTTTTTTTTAATAGTTCTATAAAACTAGTGAAGACAGAAATAGTACTGAGAGATTTTTGGTGTCAGCTCAGTGCTTTGCATTTTATGTGATCATTTACACCTGTGCAAAGTAAGTATTTGATAGCATCTGACAGCTGATTTATTAGCGTTTGACGCCTATATTACACATGTTGAAATGACTCTACAATGTGCAAAGTAGTGGAAAAATCACTGATTCCTTTCATGACTTTTTTCTGGTAGTTTAATGCTGAGATTCCATTCCAAGGGAAAAATGAATGCCTCACACCTCGATTGTAATTCTTTATTTCTTCTAATATTTATTATGTTCAGCTCATACTGACTTGGAGAAAAAAAACTAAAAGGAAAAAGCAGTTGTGTTTAATTCACAGACCTGATTCACAGACGCTGGCTCTGAAACCAAATCAAAACCAGGCCAGGCCCATAATACTGCAAGGAGTCACAGAAAACGAGAAGTCTGCTGTTGTGATGAGAAACACTGCAGGACTAAGACTCTTGATTTATAACAGAGCTGGTAAGTAAATTGCATATTTCTGATAGTTAATAGTTTTTCAAATAAACAGAAATTTTCACCAAATGAAGGTTCTGTTTTCACTGCAATTATTTTTGGCTTCTTCAAAGCAAGCCCTGAAGAAACTCCAAAGCCGCAGAATTTCTTTTTCGCTGTTTTGAAGAGGGGCAGAACAGACTCTGTTCAGAATCCATGGAAGAAAGAAGGGGTGGATCAGTTTAATACTCTGGAATGTGGCAAACTTCTCAGTTTTAGACTTATTAAAATAATTGCAGCCAGTGAAAAAAAAAAAATTGATGTCAGCAATATCATCTGTATGCATAAAAAGTTACCGGAGCTCTGAGTTTACAAAAAGAATAAAAGACCCAGGAAGTCAAGCCCAGTAGGAAGGTTCATGACCACAGTACAAAGACAGTCTAAATTACGCTATACAATTTGTCAGGGTTACAATTATCTGAAAAGCAATTGCCAATGTTACGCGTTAACAGGATGCAATATCTTTATGAAAATAATAATGCTGTTTGCTTGTCTGGTACCAGCCCAATCTCCGAAAGAAAAGCCTCTCAGCTTTCACACATCACAGTGGCTTTTCCAGCTAAAGTAATGCGGCAGGTAGTGTAGCGTGAATAAGTTAAGTATCTGTGAAGTTCATGGGCTGGTGAAGAGGGAGGACCAATTTGCCAAGCTCTGCATTACCGACAGACTGAATGACCCATGTCTAGTCTTGTCATGTTACTTTACGTTACACATTGTAACACAATCCAGCAGAACATAACCTGGAAAAAAAAATCCCTTCGGCACTAGACTGCAAGATTTTCAAGGTTACACGTGTGTGATTGTCATGGGGCCCACATTTTCTAGATCAATTCTAGCGGCATTTCGCTGGCACCTATTGATAAGGCACAGAAAGCAGGCGTTACCCTTCCATCACTCAGAATTAAGCTCTCCCATAGTTACCGGCGTTTGTCTTTTGATTTACACCACTTAAAAAGCAAAGCTCCTAATGCTCAGTGTTTCTGTGTTCACCACACTAGTTTGGATTTCAGTTCCTCGCTTGAGGCAGCCTACCCAGCAAATTTTAATGAAAGGAAAGAGACAGTCTTAGATGTAAGTCAAAGGACAACAAAATCATTTATTTTCAAACAAGAAGAAAAACCAGGCAGTTTTACTTCCTCAGCTGTATCTGAGGGGAAGAGAACGACATAAACCCAAACATTTATTTTATGCATCTTGTGCCCAGTAAGGGTAGCAAGGGGAAATAAAGGTATCGTTTGCTCGGTCTCGGGGAAGGATTGGTTTCTAGTGATAGTGGTTCCAGTTTAGTGCACCCCAATACGTAAGATGTTACTTGTTTTATAGCTGTGATTTAGAAACCGAGAACTGACCAGGAATTACTACTGGTGGGATCTGTCTGCTTAGGCATTTTGAAAACTGAAGATTGAAAGATAATGAAGATGACATCAGCTGCTGCAAATGACTTAAGTTTTATTAGGAATTTGAACGTGGCATCCCTTCCTGATGAGCACATCCACAGCCCGTTAATGTCAATGGGAGTTACGCCTGTACGGCAGAGAGAGCAGATCTTTTAGGTGTGTACGTCCAGAGTCTGACGCACAGTTCTGCGGCTTACTCAAACAGTGACAAGTTAATGAGGGTTTACTTTGTGCCCTATATTTCTATAAAAGTAATTTTTTAAATAGTGTAATGGATTGATATTTACTTGACAACCTTTACATCATTTATTCCTTGATTTTTATCTTATAAGATAGAAAGCTAGAAACAAATATTTACTCACCCTTCATGCACACAGTTTATTCTATCTAGAACTGTAGCTGGCTCTATTCATTGTCTTGCCTTTCAGCTGGATACTATAAAGAAAGGAAATTAATTGTTGTTAAACTTAGGTATGCGATAAAAAGAAAAAAAAAAAAGTTAGCACTGACTCCTGTCCCCATTTTACTGCAAGCACCCCCTCCCAGCCCTGTCTCCTCTGCCGGTGTGGGGGGAGCAGGGGGTGTATATGTGCATGTAAAAATAAGATTACCTCGAGCTCATTACTGTCCACTGACAGGGTCCTGCTGTAAAAACTTTTGATGAATAGTCAGCATCTAATTCCTGAGTAATAAAAAAAAAACCCTAAGTTGCCTGCAATCATTATTCCAAATGGAAAAATTAATTGTAAATAACTGGAAGTCAATTAAGGCCAGGTTCTGCCGGGTAATGCAAATCTTTTATAGTTTTGTTTCAGTTAACTGCCTCATTAATGATTTATAGATGTGTATACAGCTGTGGGAACCATAGCATTATCTAATGCACTCAGAGAATAATTACATATGAAAAGAACTACGCAGCTCAAGGGAAAAACGCAGAAATTACTTACTGCCTTAACTTCAACTGTATTAAGATGCAAAGTATTTAGAAATCGACTGTGATGTTTTATCATATTCTTGAGGTTTTGTATTATTTTTAAAAGGGAAAAATAATTATTTTTTTAAAAAAATATTTGTATACTTCAGTATCACACAGTACACAAAAATCAAGATGTCTCAAACTGAGAATGTAAGCCATTTATTTATTATTTAAAAGCTTAGGTTATAAAACAGTCCCATTCCCTGTGTGCATCTGCTATGCAGGAAAAGACACAGTTAAACAATTCACGGGCATATGCATATATCATCTCCCTAATTTACGTAGAGCTAGACGTAATTTTGGAAAGACTCCAGGAGTAATTTTACTGAATATACAAATATATTGGAATTTGTTCTTTGGTGAAACCATTGTTTTAAGTTTTTGCTTTTGTTTTTCTTTTTGCTAAATATTATTTCCACTCCTGAAACTTATTTCACATCTAATACAGCAACAAACCTGAAGTCTGCACAATTTGCTACTTATTTCTTATAAATGCTAATCCAGTGATAAGCTGCTGTTGGACATTTGGAAGCACCACAGAGGATCCTTTGCTTTTAACCCTGCTTTTCTTCTGTCTTCTAGCTGAGGAGGTCAGGGTCTTTCTCACCAAAATCAGGCATTTGACACCCGGAACCTTCCCTGAAATTTTGACTACAGTTGGCTCTCTAACCCTGCAGATCCTCAGATCAAAGCTTCTGGCGTTGCTGTGAGCAAATTCTCTGTTGATGGCTGTGGGAACAGGACAGAGAATCAGAGCCATCTCACCCTCTGTGCTCTGCCTCCCAAAGGTCTTGGGAGGTCATCTATTCCTACTTCTTGCTCAGACTTACGCTTCTACATCAGTGATCATGTGTGAAATGAAAATGAAGTCACAAAAGCATGAGAAAAAATTATTTTGAGATTTTACTGCCAGAGATAGAAATAGAAATAGACAATTGAAATTGTCACAAGATACTCATTACTCTGCAGTTGTCTTACTTGGTAATGAAACATTACGTTAATCTACTGCAACAAATTAATGACTGCAAATCAAGTATCATTTAGCATTAGAAAAACATAGTTTTAATTCTAAGCTTTTGAAGTTGCACTGCATAAGGTAGAGCTAAATAACTCAAGACTCTGCAATCTGGAAAAGATTTGACCAAGAATTCATGAGACGAAGGTCCCTATAATCATTAATGCCACAAAGAAAATGACAAGAGAATGACTATTCAGCATGTAATACAAGAAATGAGGGCTATCAAATTAAAGTATGAGGCATCAGGGTAAAGCAATAGAAGGAAGCAGTCCTTTCTGCTGTGGGACCTCAGTTGGACAGCTATTGCTGCGGGATTAGTTTACATCTGATCAGAGAGATTTCACAAACTCAGGTAAGAGAAAAAAAAACAAAAAACAACAAAACCAAAAAAAACCCCAACCCAAAAGCTCTCTAGGGTGATTAAGGACACAGGTGCAGCCTTTGGCTTATGACATCCTCATGGACATCCTCATTGTGCATTTCTAGGCACAGAAATGTATAGCCTTGATGCACACTTGATAGGTATGCCTACTCTTCCCTTGGCATATTCCTGGGGAGCATGGGCTTGACACCCTCTGGTTTCATGCAGTACGGCTGTTCTTACCTTCTGCTGTCTCTATTTGTACATATTTTCTCAGCTGAACTACCACAGCTCTTTCCATTAAGTCGTCCTCAACAGTAGTCAGTAATATTTATGGCCATTTCTTAATTGCTCTTTAAAAATACAGTAAGGGGGGGGAAAAAAGGAGGTAACATATTTGGCAAACCATCTTCTAATTAGCAAAATAATTTAGTAATTGCTCTTGTTTAACTATAGTTTATCACATTTTGCACTGTGAATTGAAAAGAGTTGAAGACATTCTCAATTCTGGTTTTAATATACTTTATAATCAACAGGGTAAAATAAAGGCACATGTGATTTAATGTGTGGTGGAAGACAAGCAGAAAAGCTTTCCAGTCCATATTGGCCAGCTATTAACCATGCCCCTGTAAGATCAGAGTGATTCATAAAGACGCTCACTCAGACACAAAAGAAGAATGATCAAATTTTCATCTTGGATCTTTTGCCTCTTAGAGAAAACCAGGAAGGCTGAATTATAAACTGGAAGTAATGTTTTATTGTGAATTCCTTTGCCACCTGAAATTTAGAGATGTGATTCCTTCTCACAGTAACTCTGCCATTCTTTTTCTTCATGCTGTCCCATGCTCTGATTTTGTAGATCAGATAGAAGAATAAGCTAAAAGCCACAAACACCGTAGTGGCGCAGGAAAGGAGAGGAAAGGAAGAGACCCATGGGGCCTCACAGGACTGCCTGTCCCACCAGTTGGCCAGTGGAAGACGCAAATTTTCACGAATTGACAAACTCATTTCTTTTCCAGGCACAGCTCACTTTCTCCTCTGTTTTTTTCCCCTAATCTGATAAGTTCTCACAACTGGAAAATCATGGCCAAGTAAGCATTTATTTTGTTTCCACACTACATTCTTCATTTGAAAGATTTGTAAATCAGACATGAAAGTCACTCACTCCAGGTTGAAGTCTGATGTTACAAAGGTCCAAGCTGGGAAAAAAAAAAAAAAACACCAAAATAAATTCTGATCTATATTTACTAACATGCCAATTCTGCCTTTCCATTCTATACAATTCTGGAGGAAAGCAGGGGGAAATGACACATATTTATCAATGTGGTGTTCTGCTTTATTCTGCCTATATGCCTTTGGCAGTAACCTCAGAAGATGAATGCCAAACATAACCGGCTAATAACTCAAGAGCTATTATTCTGAGTTACAGACACTCTGAAGGAGAGCAGCCTCAATGATCATTTCGCCTCCCAGATCCAATTTTTGAAGTGTTCCAGTTGGATCAGCAGTTGCTCAAGAAATGCTCCCCCTTAATTCTCATGGCTTCTGCTGGCCGTACTGTCCTTCCTGTGGGCTACAGTGAATACAACAAATGCACGTAGCGAACACTGCTTGGGTGGTTTTGCAACAATCCAAGGAGAGAATGAAAATTCCGAGAAGGCAGTACTCTTACTGAAACAGTCTCTTAGGTTACAGTAGCTATAATTTCCAGAAAGAGGTGAAATTCAAAGTTTAGCCTTTTCTCAGTGCTGTTACTGTTCACGTGGAGGAGCCTGAAAATGACTGTCGCAGTTCTGGTCTGCCATTTCGAAGTATAAAAACTTTGCAAGAAGAAACTAGCTATGGATAAACTCTAAGTGAATTCAAGAAAGCTGATACATACTGTTAGGACTGATGTGTACAGGCACTGGCAAAGAACAAAGAAATGGCACAAACGGAGTTGCCTAAAGGCTGAAGAAGATGCGTGGTTGAAGGAGCAAAGAAAATGTGTAAAGAAAAGAAGTAAAATGATGTGGTAAGAAGTGATGTGGCTCATGACACAGTTAAACCAAGTAGAGCTGGAAAATGTTAAAGCAGCGCTTAGAGATCAGCCTTTATGCCAATATCTGTATCGTGCTTGTAGTTTGACAGCCAGTGAAAAATTAAGACAATAAACAAACATTAGCTAAAACTAAATAAACCCAACTCTATTAAAATGCAAACATTTGTTTAAAGGTTATTATAGTAAGAGGCAGATACAGGAAACCAAAACATACTATATCTTATAGCTACTCCTAACTCTGCTTTTTAGAAAATGTATACATACTTCTAACTGGGGAAAGTAGTGGGAAATTAGGCTGTGAAAACCAAGTACCAAAACACATCTTTCCTCTGGTACATGTGAGAATTAAGACTGAGTCAGCTGCCGTAGTTTAATATTTCTGCAGATCAAAATCAGCAGTGAGTAAGACATATTGACTTTAAACCAATAGATTACTAGTTTACCATTTCCTCATTGGAAAGTTCTTCTCACATCAATACACATTCATACACAGGTGAAAAAATATTTTGTGAGCTGTAAATGTGATTAGCCCTTCAAGTTCTGTTTAGTGATTTTTAAATTGACCATGAGTGCACGCGTACGTGTGCATGCGTCTGACACGTTGCTCGTCATCGTTCCATGGATTGCCACTAGACTTGCATAAGCTCAGAGCAACACCAGGAAATTCATAAGCAGTGACCTCATATGAAAAGCACCTAAAAATGCACTTACTTTTATTATTTAGCTATATACTATATAACGCTACATGCGATAGCTAGTTTTGAAAACAATATATGCAATTTCAAGTTCCTATGGATGGTAAAAAAAGGTGTTATTTTGTCCTTAAAGTTGTTACTTTCTCTCACCAGAGTAACACGCAAAGTAGCAGAGAGACAACACTTACTTAATAATGTGTCCTTTAGCCATAATAATTCCACCCTTACTTACACTATAAAAGTGATGCACATAGATTTTATAGTTGGTACTGGTATAAAAAATGCTGGTATAGTCTAAGATTTTAAGTGCATCAAGGTATAAAGCTATCACAGAAAGTACCAGGATAAAGAAAGAAGACAACTTAAATGCTATTAATTGTTTAAAAAAAAAAATAGTAAATCCAAGTTTTAATGACAATTCATTTCATACTGGTTCTAAAAGGGTCAGAAGTACCACAAATGACAACTTTTCATAGTGAAGAACAGAAATTTTGGGAAAATAGAATTCAAGTCCAGCTGTATCTGTCAGCCTTCCAGGGCCCAGAGACTAGATAAAAAAAATGGATAAAGATATATATATATAAAAAAAAAAATCTCTTGGGACCATCTCCCGTATTTAATAAGGAAAAGCACCTTCTGTGCAGCCAATAAAAGTTGAGTCTCTCATGAAGATTTATACCGTATTACACACTGATATTCAATGTACAACGATACCCTTGTGTATGCTGTTGTCAGAATAATAATCTTTGTCTGTCTGATCAACTTATATTTTATGCCAACAACACAGCATTTAATATTACACAGTTTCAGAGGAAGAAAATACATTTATTCATGTAACAACTTGCCCAGTAGCTTAAACAGACAACGTGGAAGAAAAAAAAAAAAAGCTTGGGGTTTTTACATTAACTTATGATCCACAATACAGATTTCTATACAATTTTAGCAATTTTATGCAGCAATATAAACTATGATTCTTAATCTAGTTTGTGAAATTGTCTCACTATTTCATACTGTCATGAAGAATAGTACAGTTGGATATGACTGCTGAAGTTTGCGTTCGGCATTCTCCTGAAACTAAAAATACAAATGGTAATCAACAGCTTTTTTCTATATTCTGCATTACCATATTCTGTGCTGTATTCTTAGGCTTTGTATGTCAAAATATATGTCAAGAACCACATAGAGAGAAGATACACATGGAGTCCCCCACAATCAAAGTACTTCTTGTCAGAAATCACTCTCTTCAGCAGAGAAAGTCATACTGGGCTTGTTCCAAATGATGTAATGCCCTGCCAGATGAGAAAACTTAAGCAATATAGAAAAGCTGTTGTATGTGGATCCGTTAGATCTATTCTTCTAGCAGCCTGTGCAGAAAACTGACAGACACTGAATGATTTATTGTTACCTTTTAAAAGGCATCTACTTTAAACCTTATATTAATTTTTCCTTATATAACAATACCTGACAAAAAAGAAATGTGGTAACACTCTCCCCCCAGCCCCACAAACAAGCCCATGAAAAGATTGTATATAGGATTGGGAAGAGAAATGAAAGAGGATGGTCTGAAATGTGTCTGTGAGGTGCACACTTATAAAAGAAAGGTGTACTACAATCTTTTAACAGCAGTACTTAAACTTCAATTAAAGTTAAGTGTACTACTGCAGAGGAAAAGGCAAATTCTTGTGAGAATGTAATAAAGTGGGTAGATTTCTTCACGGATTATGGACTTCTCCAAACCTTCAAATTCTTTGGCCAGGCTGCATGCCTTTAGGGAATCGTTGCCTGATAGTCTACTGATGATTGTTATTGAAAATTTTCCAAAATTATATATTTGTTGCATCAAGACACAATCGAAGTTGCTCCTTCCTCATAACAGGATGTGATATCAGTGCCTAAAGTGACTGATTCCAAAATACACACATGCATGTGCACTCACACAGATAATTTTTACGTAGGAAGGAGTTACTGAAATCTGTGATAGGATGAAGGGTAATGGTTTTAAAATAGAAGGAGGCAGATTCAGATTAGACATCAGGAATTTTTTTTTTACATGAAGGCGGTAGAACACTGGCCCAGGTTGCCCAGAGAGGCGGTGGATGCCCCATCCCTGGAAACATTCCAGGCCAGGTTGGCCGGGGCTCTGAGCAACCTGATCTGGTTGGAGATGTCCCTGCTCCTGGCAGGGGGGTTGGACTGGATGGCCTGGAAACGTTCCTTCCAACCCAAACCAGTCTGTGATTCTCGAACAACTCAGGCATTCATGGATTGATAGTCTGAAACTACTACAAAGATGTGAGAAACAAAGGAAAATCAAAGCATCACAAACTAGAAACGCCTAAAAGCGTAAGAGAGGTCTTGCACAAGGCCAGCTTAACAAAGATCAGAGAAGTTATGCTGATTTACACCAGCTGAGAAGCTGGCCAGTGTCTTCATGTTTTTGAAGCTCAGACTTCAGAAGTATATCCACAGTGAGTCATAGTCACTGTGCAAGAATTAGAAATGTAGATTGTGTTCAGAGTCCAAAAATAGATGTGATCTATTTTTATTGGCAAAGGAAAAAAATAGCTCCCTCCTTCTGTCACCAGAAATCTCCAAACCAGATCCACATGATACAAATGGAACGCTTTTAACCTGGAGCGGTTTTATTTGTTACTCAGTCAAATGTACTTCTAAAATTTCTAAATGCTGAATAACACACCAGATTAATTACTGTTACAATAGGATTATGACTAATAGTGTTGTATACACACAAGGTTTGAAGTTAAAATTAGAGATTATAATTCCAATAAAAATTATAGACTCTTCATTGAAGAACAGATGTCATTATTCAACAACTATCATTACCTAAATATGCTTTCGTTTAGTGGTAGCTTAGTTAAACTGATTAAAAAAAAAAAGCAGATTTTTTTGTTGTTGTTTAAAAAGTATTCTACACATTTTAATGATCTATTTAAAAGATTTCATACACTCCTATTAGCTTCCAAATATATCCTGTATAGTACACTGTAAGACAAATACCTAGATGCTGCACATGCCTTGCACATGGACAGTTGTGCTTGTCTAACCGGGCACGTTAAATCGAGCTACACAGATATGTGTCGTGTATTCCCCTCGGATGGCTCAGGCATGCGGCAGCTACAGCAAGATATCACCTGCCTCCAGGGCTCGTGGTCCCCGTCCCACTGCGATGGACGTGGAATACTTCATATCTAATAAAAATAGTCAGGGTTTGCTACAGACGGGAAAGAGCCTCAACAAAAGTTGATGTTTGTATTCAGACTTAGGCTTTAGGGTTTACATGGTTTGTATTTATTAGTCTGTTAAATATATTTTCATATATTTGAGAATGGTGAATCCCAAAACAGCCTAATCTTGCAGCTGGTGGAAAAGAAAATCTTGTTATGCATCTAACACAGCTGCATCTTAGGTTAAAATTGTGTAAATAAAGTTTTCCTGAGAGATTCCTTTATCCACTGGGAAAAATTTGGAAGATACCCAAACATACATTAAATATTCTAGCATTTCAGACCTCATATAGAGTATTCTGTTATTAATTAATAAATGTCTGCTATTTTTATTTCCATAAAACAATTTGCCTATTCTAGTGTATAATGAAAAACTAGTTATATAAAATATTGCTTAGATTTTATAGTTAATGCAAAATGAAGCAGGTAGAAACAGCTACTCAAAATTTTTTTTTCGGGGCTTTTTGGTCTATAAAGCAAAGCAGGTATCTCTGTTTCCTATTAATCTTTCTTGATGTATTCTATTCAGGGTGGCCAGCAAACTGATAAGATCTTTCCTTCAGATTTCAAAATTACTGAATCTGGAAATAGTCCTCATTTATCTCATGCACTGCTGAGAAAACAATCTCAAATCGTTGGTTCTACTGATGAAACTTCCTTAGCAACACGAGGGCTCCAGAATTATTTTTCAAACCTTGTCAATGCTTCCTGTGAGGTTTCCGTCACTGTCAACATCGAGCACTTCGCAGATGAGGGCAAAAAAAAAAAAAAGACTCAGAAAGCTGTGATAAATTAATAGAGGGTAAATTAATAGACTAAATGGAATTAATAGAAGCAGTGATAAATCTTATAGGGAAATTCTCTAACAATAGTGAATAACATTTTAGATTTACCAAGTCTTTTATCCTTTAGATGAGCGTCTATAGGGAAATGACTATGACCCAAGGGCATTAAAAAAGCAGGAAAACCCAGCACTTGCACCTGTGCCTTCCTCTCCAGCACAACCCTCCGCAGCAGGGGCTCTGCGTGGAGACCGCACCCCCTGAGACGACGCAGGGGGACCCTCACGTGCCTTTTACTTCCGAAGCCTTGTTGTTAGACTGGACACCCGTGGCTTCTCTCCGGAGCAGGAATTTCTCAACCAGCAGAGAAGTCTGCTCTGCTGAAACCCAGAGGCCAGTCCCTCTGCCTTGCCGGCGTTGCCAGATAGGACTTTTCAGCTGTATTCTCTCATGGTATATTATATATATATATTATATTAAGCCACGGTTCAAACTTTTACCATATTTGGTTTATATTGATTAGGTCTCAAGTGTGCAGCTAGTCCCTTGAAGCTAGATTTCAATATTTGCTGCTCCAGTCTGTAAAGTGTCAGCAGTGCAGGGATTTGACTTTAACGTGATTGGAATAGACTTGTTTAAAGCTACTTTATTTCAGGTACCTCCAGTCTCAGGTTAGAGAGTGCTTTCTGCTGTGAAGATTTTTTTCCTTCCCTGACACAAATGCTCACCCCAGTTCTCAAATTCACTAGTACTCATCTGACACTTCACAAGTTGCCAAATGTCTACTCAAACCCTACAAAACCCAGTTTCTGCCGAGTTCTAAACTAAGTGTTGGAGGATAGCTGAAAATTAGCAGTAGCGTGTCTTTCTAGGGCTGAGCAAAACACGCGGAACATTAACACTTCACTGACTGCTAAAAGCTGGCTGAGAAGTGTGCTAGCTGTCTTCTGCAATGGTCTGTCTTCTTCCCTGTCCTAAGCTGTGTCCCTTGCTGCCGAGGTACAGCTGGGAGAGCTCAGCTTCCTCAGGGAATTGATTTCTTTTTTTTTTTTCTCCTTCAAATTCCTCAGCATTTGTTTAAAGCTAGATTGATTCCTTATCTGTTTTACAGATAAGTGACTGTCACACACAGCTGTGTTGCCTGATCTAAAGTGGATACGTGCTGTATGCATGAAGAAGTGGGCAGGAAAGAAAGGAAATTGCTGCTGATACCATACGCAACAAATCATAATATTCTATTTGCCTTCAACTACTGCTTGCCACCCTTCAGCCTAACAATAGCTTCTTAAACTTTCAAGAGTAGCTTAAGAACTCTTAAGAACAAGAATAACTCTTAGGAATAGCTTCTTAACCTCCTTCTAAATTAGCTGAGTGCTCCTCTCCTGATCCATTCTGAGTGACTTCAGACAGACTATTAAAAGCCAAGGAGATTAAATCAGTAAGAGAAGCAGATAAGATTTCAAATGCCTAACACTAAAACATCTAGTGCACAAGAACGTTGTTTAAATACAAGCTGGAAATATATGATACAAATGAGTAAAGGTAAATAGCATTGTCTGGTTCAAGATCTTTCTCTAAAAAGTAGTAAAAAGCCACATGGCCTTCTCAGTGAAGGAAATGAAAACTTCATATAGTTAATACATATTTATTAGTTGATATGTGTATCATTGAGTAGAGCCAATTCACTTTGCCTTTTTGCCCTATCCCATCCAAGTGTTATCTGAGATAATTCAGATGAAACAGTCTGCACTGCTTTCACCTTCAAATACAAAATTAAGAATTTCAAATGAATCTATTGATGTGACGGTAGAAACCTCTGTCACTTCTTGGATGGCCTCCAGCAATGCGATACAGGGATACACGCTTCCAGCTGCCGGGAAACACCAGCAGATGCTGAATTCTGTAATGCATGTCCTCAGCAAAACAAGCTCAATAGTATAGTCAATCCATCCTCCAATTTCTAACCTGGGTATAAATAAGATCCATATCAGGTTCAAAGGTTTGTCCCTTATTTTCAGACTACTTCTTGGTGTGAGTCCATGATGCCAGGAATGTCGGTGAAAGCAGTAGATGTAATTGTCATCTCTGCTCCTCCAACACCGTGGCAGTTTAGCTTTTACTAAACAACTAAATTGGTTGTACTGATCCCGGTCCAAGGCAACAAACACCTTTAGGAACTGAAGAGCACCACAGACTCCACCACACTATTCCAGATTTACATCAACGATACACATAACAATATCGATATTCATTAGAATATCCCCTGCCCCCTATCTGCTTCAGAAATAAATAATCTTCTTCAAACCTAAAGTTCAACTGCACAAGTTCTCTCTGGGTAAAGGACATAAGAAGAAATAACCTATCGGAGGTGGTGTTCATATACCTGAGGATGCTGTGATAAGACCGTGGCGTGTAAGACAGAAGAGCCTGCGCAGAACAAAATGTGCCTCAGAAGATACATGCAATTCTCTTCTGCTAATGGCTCTTACAGATGGTTTTCAACTGACTTATTTGTCTCTGGATAGTTTTAACCAGGATCTCAAAAACTTAGAAATATAAAAGTTGTAGTTCAAACTAAGAACATATTTATCATATAATAAATAACATGATTTGTACAATAACTGTGTTAGTACAATAAGAGCTTTCAGGTGGTCGCAGTGGGACTGAGTTTGGGTCCATGTCACGTTTTTGTCATGTACATCATGATGAATGCAGCCTATTTGTTATATAGTAAATATACCATAATCTATAATCACCCTAATATATATTTTGAGCATGGCTAGACAAAGGAGGTCAGAGGGGCTAGTAGCTTTAGATTGTACAAGCCTGTATTTTAAATACTCAGCCCAAGATCCTCATCTACTACAGGCTGAATGGCAGACAAAAAAAATCTCATAGAGTATATGTAAGCACGTGCTCTTGTTGTGTATCGGCAGTCCCCATAAATGCCATCTAGTCACATATATGAATGTTGTAATACACTAAAAACATTTTTAAAATTGTGTTATAGAATTGAGAGGTATAGAACATAGCCAGAGAGACAAACTTATCATGAGTAGAGTCAGACTCAGATAATTTAAACCTCTTGGAATAAAAGGAATATCGAAGAAAACAGGAAGAGTGGGAGTGAGTCACAAGTGAGTTTAACAATCATCCGTCCTCCTAAGTGCTTAGTAAATGCTATGTATTTATTTGAATAGTTATGAACTATGGTAATGCTGCTGCCAAAGAAGCAGACGCTTCCCCCCCATACAAAATTTAACCAACAAAAGTTGGCAAAGAATGTGTGAAATTTATATGTGGAACCTTGGATATTATAGTAGTGAAGTATGTTTTTTAAACTTAAGACTATTAAAAAAAAAATATATATATATGTAAAATAAAGGTTTCAAGCGACAAAGTAACTGGTAGTTCTTGACATTAAGCAGGTTAGTTTGTTAGCTGACGACTGAAAGAATTAAATGCAAGAAAGTGAACAATGTTCTTTCTCAGCAAAGACAAGATATATGTATTACAGATTTCAACCTTTAAATATTTGGTATATTTCTTTATTACATAAATAATAACCCACACTCTACCATTCTGTACTGTAAATACATTGCATGAATTCAGATAAATGTTTTATATTGTTCCCTCTCTCATTTATATCTTTAAAAATGTGCAGCTATGATTTATGCTTTTGAGGATGGCATAATAGAATTTGACATTTTCCAGCTGAGGTGTGGCCTAGTTCCAGCTCCATGCTTCATTACATTGTACTCCCTTTGAGAGGATGAGAAGAGTAAAAATAGCCAGGTTGTTAAAAATGTAAAAAGGCATAAATGAATTCTCACCAGATGTCCTCTTCAATTGTCATTTTCATAAAATTATGGTTGTTAAACTTTTGCTTAGGATAAAACACTACAAATCAATGTATGTGATGAACCACTGGAGGGATTGTTCCCACCTCACTAGCATCCTCTTTTCTTTGGATTCTCCCATAATTTAAATGAGGACTGCTCTTATTTAAAATAGTATGAAAAGCTAGCAGATACATGCTAGGTAGTAGAAATCTGACTACTAATACATGTACACATTTAGAGCAAAAGAATATTTGAACTCACATGTTATTATTTTCTTCCTTTTTCAAAACAGAGTGAACTTGGATAAACGCTGACATGAAAAAGAAAAATGGCTCGACTACCCACGTTCCACTCGTTTTGATAACCCAGGTTTCACGCACTAGAAGCGTTCATCACCCTTCTTTATCCAGATCATCTACAGTGTGTTCCTGCTGCCTGGGAAGCCGTTCTGGAGCAGCTACTCCCACCCGTGCACGGTGCAGGAGCCAGTAAGCGAGGGCGGTGTATTGCAGCCATCGGAGCGACAGCCAAGGAGCAGAGGCAGGCGCCGGCAGCGGGCCTGGGCCATGCCCACCCGCGGGGCGTACGGCCCTTGTCCTGCTCAAGGCTCCATCTCTACACAGATGTAGAAGCCAGTGGCTACCTGGCCCGCAAGGCGCTTGCACACCAACACGCGTGCCGCGCTCCATGCTTCCCCGCGGCTCTCAGCAGGCCCCGCTGTCCCTCCCCAGCTCACACACTCATGGGACAGCCCAGCCTTCGCCCGAACGCTTTATGGGCACGGCACTATGCACTACCTACAGTGCCCCATACCATCCTAGCATGGCTTTAGCCGTAAACTGGTTATAAACACCAAATCCGTGAGTTAAAAAAGTAAATAGTTTAATAATTTTTAACATATTGTCTTTTTTGGCAAGGAGAAAATGAGAGTGTAAGCAACACATAAAATGTGTTTCCCACATCCTGCTGGGCAGATTCAGGATGTTTTTATCTTAACATCAAAGCAGTTGGTTTTGGCACTTTCTCTACTTCCAACCGTATTGATGTGTAACAAATGTAACAGAAGTGCCTCACAATTCATTTAAATCTGTTTTGCTGAATGCTGTACAAATTATAATGTTCAAGTATCAAACCTATTTTATAGCTGTTCTCTCACTGTAAGATGGATGTAAAATAATTCTTTGAAAATGAAAATGGGAATTATGCCACTTGCCACTGTAGGGGCTCCTCCATAAGGGTTGACTTGCTTGCTGAATGTCATAGGAATTCCAGGATGAAGATTTCTGCTGTCTGAAGAAAAAGTGCTGTTCTTTGGTCACAAAAGTTGTTACAAACAAGATAACCAAGAGAAAGATTTGTCAGCTTCCCTCTGAATGGCAAAAGGTTGAGTAGATTACTCAATATTTGTCAGACTTGAGGTCATTGCCTGTCACTGCACCAGGAAGTAAAGAGTATTGACAGCTTTATAAGATCAAAATTCAAAGCCTGCAAGGATATGTATCTGCATCACACAGCACATTGCAAAGACCTTCTGTCTTAGGAGCCTGTTGGGCTCAACTGTGAAGAGTAGAAAGAGCGCAGACAATGGCACGTGAGCGCAAGAGGATGATCCCTGCTGTGTATTTATGTCCGTGCTCTCCAGCCACGCTGCCTAGCCCTGCCAGAACACCTCAATGATGCGCTCAGCAGCTGCTGGCAATACCTTAAGTAATTCCCTGCTATGCCATATTGACATATCAGCTTGGTCTGAGTCAATCTGGACATTTAACATGAAGCTGTATATCTATATACAGATGTAACCTAAAAAGCTTTAAATTTTTCTTTTTTTTTTTTTTTTTTTTTTTTAATTTTCCCTGCACATCCTTATTCATCCTCAGAAAATCTCTGAGAAGCTGACATTTCAGAATAATCCCTTGTGTAATGCTGCTCTTAGCTTCTCCAGGCCAGGGTGGAAGCAGCTGTAAGAGAAAAGCACAGGGAGCTCAGATCTCGTTTGGACTCAGTGACCCTATTACTAACAGCCCTGGCTTTTGAATGGGGAGGGCATCTGATCTGCTACAAATGCAGGAGGGTGAAAAGCAGAATAATAGGAAGGGTCAAAAACCCCTTGATTAAGTAATCTGGTAAATCTGGGCCTGAAAGTGAAGCGAAGCAGGAATAAATACAGAAAGAATATCAGCATGTGAATGGAAAGGGAAAGTGGAAACTGCAGGGGTAAACTGCCTCCAGTTAGAGAGAGGGTGGAGCTTGTTTGATTAAAATAAAAGAGAACTGGTTTCAGGTGAGGGCTTGGAGCTACTGAGCTAAAAGGAAACCAGATGTGCTAAGCAGACTTGTTACAGCGGCTTGCAGACTGGCACAAGAGGCAGCATGGCATGGCTTGTAAGTAAAGCTGGGGTTGATGCCTGTTGTAGATAAGGTAAATCAGACTGGTGAAAGAAGTGACAAAAAGAGAGAGTAGGGAGGAAACCAGGAGTCTCCCAAACCAGTGGAATAAGCAATATCAGCTAGGCACGGTTGCTCTGACTGCAGTGTTGGTTTCATTTCCCTCTAGAATGGGAAAACATATTTTTACTGCTGGTTATTCTAATAGCTCTTCAAAAAATATCTCTAGTGGAGTTAAACATCCAAGCATGCTGGAGAAGTATGTGGTGATCATGTATCACATAACATATTCTAAATTCATACAGGAGGAATATCACGTATATACATGCGTATACATATATCGGTCTGCAGAGGAAAAGAAAACAACAAAGACACAACACCTCATAAAGCTGAGAAGTTATTACCATCTCGGTTTTGGAACCTGAAGATGTCATTGTGGATTGTTTCTGTGCTAAAATAAATTAAGTTTGTTTAGATAATTAACAAACACTTCATCAGGACAACTATTCACCAATATGTTATTGTCTGAGCTGGTTCAGTGTGAGCAGTTCTATTTTCATTTAAATAAATATACATGTGATAACTGACTACTCAAGTACTTCCAACAACTGGACATTTATAGTATTTGCCTTGAGATTGTCTTACAATAATGGTGTCAGCTATGAGATCTACTGAAAACACTCAGAGGTGTTGCTTTTTTTGTGGTGCGTTTTTTCTTTTCTTTTTTTTTATCTACAGATACGCACATACACAGCAGACTAGTAACACACCGTCATGTTCTACAAATGTGGACGGTACAGTCTATCATATCAACAGGAGGCTGAAAATGGATGCTTTTGTTTCTCATTTAATAAAGGCTTCATAATGAACTTCCTCTAAGCATGGAGGTCAATGGAAAAACTAAAATCTTTCTGCTAAATGTCATGATCTTTGTAAAACTAATGATTGTAAACATTGGTAAGCAATTTCTCTCTTCAAGATAACGCTGTCAGAGATAGGATCATTTGCTTGAAAATGGTATAAAACAGTTGCAGGCTCATAAACTTTCAAAATGCAAATACTAAGTCATAAGAATATCCATATCTCGTCAGTCTTTGCACTGGCAGTGTGCAGTATTATTATGCTTGTTTTAGAGAGACTACTTATGTTACCCTCTCACGTTAGCAAGTCTCTTAATTAAAACTATATCTGTGTTATCATATAACCTTCATTTCACATCATTAGCATGACTAAAATGACCTGTAAGGTTTTAAATACAATATTATAAGCAATGATTTCAGGGACAAAATATCTATGACTTCAGAATTGTTTATTAACTTAAAAGCAAAAAAAAAAATTAATTGCATAGTTAAGTCAAAATAAATCTTAATTCCCTGAAGGTTCCTTTCCAAGCAAAAAAGCAGAACCCACCTACCTGCTTCTAACTGATGAGAGCTTTCATTACAGAGACAAAGAAAAATACAAGTGCAAACCAAAATACATCCCACAAATCCTGCTTTAGAAAGTATTACTGAAAAAAAATCTTACTCTGAAAAGGGAATTAAAGATTTCCTGGGAATGGCAGAGACCTCAGTAAAGATATTATAATGTGGCATTTGATGTTCTAGAGGGATTTCAACAAGTTTTGCATGGTCAAATTCCATTAATAAGTTGGCTTTCCTCCAAGGCTGTGTGTGTCCCTCTCATCTGCCATAGTGCCCTAACTGTAAGGAAACCTCACCTCACCTGCTCAGTCACATCTTAGCAATTTTAATTGCTTTTTCTTGCTCGTTACAGTACCAAACAGGCTTAGAAAAATCCCGGTATCTTACAATGCAGATTACGTGGGTTACGAGTAGAACAGTAACAATTTTGGTGGTGGTGTAAGAGGATTACAGAGCATATTGGTGGGGAAATGCCAGGTGGGTGGATGTTAACGATGATGTGAGGGGGGAATAAGAGAGAATCAACAGAACTGGAGTTTGCAAGTATTCAGGGAGAACCACTACTGCAAGTATTGGCACTACAGCGTTCTGTAACGGATGGGCTTTATTCTTGAGCTAGGCTAACATTTAAATTATAAATACATATTTATTGCTCCTGTCATTTTGCAAAGCTTAACTATATGCAGACTTAGATTATAGCATGTTCTGAGCAAGCCTGACTCATGGTTTTTAGCAGATGACCTTTAATTAGCAGGAAGATATTCTATCCATATCATATTCATTCACTTGTCTTACTGGGCATTAGATGGCTGCTGTGAAGCATAAAGGATTTTTTTTTTGTCCTAATCCCTGTGATGTGACATGATTAATGAGATGAAATTCCCATTTGGAGTTTCCTACCAATCAATAGGCAGATGGGCAGTAGTGGATGTCGAACAACAAGACAGCAGGAGTTGCTTGAGCTCTTGCTACTTTCATAGAGCAAAAATACTTAGAGACATAATTTAAAGGAACAGATAACATCCATTTTCCACATTTCTCTCCTCCTTCAATAATTGTTTCTTTGCTTCTAATGTACATAGAAAGGAAAAAAAATGCTATCTCAGGTATACATATAATATGAAGTTAAAATAAATATGTTTGAAAAATCTTACAGCTATCACTTTTATGCTAAGTGGGTATACTGCATTGGTATTGAAAAAACATTTGCAGAACAGTGAGTCTGATTTTTGTCCACATCCACACAGATATAAACAAACAGATACATCAGAGAAGACAACAGAATTACAAAACATTAGAGTAAAGCCAATGTGAACATAAAATTAAGCCAGTGATTCTTTTATTTTGTGTGTGGTGGGTTTTTGTTTTTTTTTGTTTTTTTTTAAACTGTAGTGAAAAAGCAAATACATTTTGCATATCTTACAAAATACACACATTTTCAGGAACTTCAACATCCCACCCCCTGATCCCATAGTCTTTGATGCCTAGTAACTGACATATAAAATGAATAATCTTCAATAGGTTATTCTCAGCTGTGAAAAATTTTTATTTTAGGATTATAAAATCGGGGGGGGGGGAATATGTTATTTTAAGATTTTAAGGCTTTACAGTTTAACTCTGTCTTGGTAGTAGAACTCATTTATAAGCATGAGCAACTTAAGATAAATGATATTATAAAATTTACCTTTATATGTCTCAAGATTAAAAAAAAAAAAAAAAGCCAAATACCTAAACTGAAATTATAAATCACAAGGCAAAATATGGCAGGCTGGTGGATCTTTGCCAACGAGACTAAATCTGAGGAAATAATGCAAGTTTCCAAATGGAACTAGCAACAGGTTTAGGGAGACTTCTTTCATAGCCCTCAGGTTGATGCTTATTTTCTCGTGCGCAGTACTTTTCTGCTTCTTCTAAATAGGAATACTGATATTTAGTTATTTTGTATGTGTAAATGATTTATCTTATGTTTCATTCTCATTGCCTTGCTTTCCCTCCCTCTCTCTCACAGACAAAGATGCACACAGAGTAAAATTCATAACACACTCCTCCTAATGAACAAACTCCCACCGAGCACCAAAGTGCTTAATGATGCTCAGCAGGCAGAGTCCTGCAGTTCCCCTATGTGAGCCAATAAATAATCACACCGCAAGTTGAAATAATATTTAGGTTGCCAAGAGAAACACTGGAAATGTAAGACATACTAGATTTAAATTTTTCCAAACTTTAATCCTGTTCCTTTGTGTGTTCATCCAATGTAACTGAAGAAAAAAAAAGAAGATACACTGGGTAAAGTATACATGATTATGAAATTAAAATCTCTTTGCAGGACAGCCAAAGTAAATTTAGGCAAACTGTTTTAAATTAGCATTCAGTAGTTTGCAGCCTACTCCGTTTCAAACAGTTTTATATAGGTAGTACACATTTATCTCGTCTTTTTTTCCTTAGTAATATCTATAGACCAGCTTCTGCAATTAATCAGCTCTGTAGGTATAGCCCCACCTGCCATTAAGTTTACAACTATTAAAAAGAACTTTTTTGAAGTCGTCCTTTGCTATGGGATTCTTAAATTAGAACAGGCAGTAACAAAACTAGCTCTCATGGTCTGTTTACAAGTAGTTTTCTAGGACTGGTATTCAAACACCTATCAATTTATCCTTGGAAGAATAAAGCAAGGACACCCTTAGACCAGATGATGGTAGGCCACAGCTTGTTCCCATCTGCTGGAAAGTTATGGAGATTTAGTTGACACAAGTGAAACACTGCAGGTCCCCCTTTCGCCCTTGGGCAACTGGGGTTCTCTCTGTTCCTCCCTGGGTGGAGGTAGTTGGTGAACAGGTAAATGCACGGTCCTGTTTTTTCTCAGATCCATATCCTTGTGTTCCCTCAGTGTGAGGGACTCTGGAATAGGTGGGTTGTTTTTGTTTTGTTTTGTTTTTCTGTTTGTTTGGGTTGTTTGCTTGTTTGTTTTTCTCCAGGAGAAATTTATGTATACAGGTGTGGTCTGAAGTAAGCTGTGGATTTAAAATACAACCCAATCTCCACCAGCAGCTGGCGGGGCACTCAAATTCTCACAACGCTTGTAGCTGGTGTCCAGCAGCCACCAGCAGTTCAGAGATGGGGATGCTCAATAACTTGTTCAATCTGCAAGAAAACGGCAAATACCAGGAAGAGAAGAATCAAGAGTCCTGTAATAATTTGGCAAAAATTCCATCAGTTGAGACCAATCTCTGTCACCGCTATGGTCCCATGTCAGTGATTATTTTCCTTAGGTGGAAAACCAAGGCATATCTGTAAGCTATGTTTATTTAAAGGAAAATACGTAGGACTATCATGTGGCTCCTGTCCTCATAACACAGCATCTTTTCCTCAGCTGTTCAGTGATGCTCCTAAAGGCAGGCATGGAACAACGCTGTCCCACGTGGACTGTATCATTAAAGCACAGATGAGTGATGTGTAAGAACAGCTATGGGCAGGGGTAGACTATGAATGGGGCAGCAGAACATGCATGCTTGCCAACTACATACATCTACATATAGCAAAGGCAGTGATACTTTGGTGATTTAAGAGATTTTCTTTATTATATGGCAGACAAGAAATGAGTAAGATATTTTAAGAGATGTGGTTGTAAAGTACATCACGCCCAACTGTAAGGTCCCTTGGAATCAGATAGCCAAGAGTAGCATTTTCAATTTTTGCTTTGAAGTCTTACTTCATGCTCAGTTTTTCTTCATGAAAAGACAACAGTCATTAGCGTGCCAGTTTAACAAAACAATTAAGCATACTAAAAAAATGTACTGAAATGTTTTATTTACTTATGGCAAGGCTCGCTTATATGCATGACCGCTTACTCTGATTTTTTTTTTTTTTTTTTTTTCTCCTTTGGACTCTGGTGCAATGCATAGTTGCAAACCGTTTTACGCATTTCTATTCTCTAGATTCTTGACCATGTGTAAGTATGCAGCAAGCTCTGTTGATAAAGTTCACAATATTAATACCTTACCACTTTCTGATATCTTTCTGCTCTAAAAAATTAAGTCATTCAACTAAATGCTGCAAATTTTCTCCATTTCATGTTGGGTTAGTTGAAACACTGCAAGAATCACACAGTTGAAGAACTAGATATAGTTAACTGTTGGCAAGGATGTTTTTTTTTTTTTTTTTTTGCTTCCCCAAGGAATGACATATTCATTCATATATTGGGGGTCAGATTTCTTAAAGAGTAAATTCATGAAATACAGGGATTTCAGTTGTCTTTGTGTTTGACCACAGTCAGAAGTTGGATGGGCTCCCAGAGCCAACAAATGCTTCTACTGCATTGACCACCCAACCTCCTAAAATGCTCCATTAAAGGCCAACATGTATTATTTATCCAGTGCTCTTTCTTTGTGTAGCCTACAATTTTCACTGTGGTAAAGCATGCAAGCTTTATCACAAACAAACCAATATTTTGTGTATTCTGTTTAATGATTTATTTTTTTTTTCTTTATTGGGTGGAACTCAGGTTCAGTTCTCCTGTTTCATGATCATTGCAGGACTTAACAGAATACAGGACAGTTTACATAATAGGCAATGCTGATACAATTCTCATCATAATGTGATTGTCTGGTGCTTGCATATGACGATATTTCGCAAATACCTTTGAGAAATTCTACAAGCCTATCTGTACTATGCAGATTATTTCACTTAAGTGAGGAGGAAGAGTTTTAGGCATGTTCCAGTGTGACAGATTTTGACCATAATGACTGACTAAATAAATTATTTGGAAAGTGAAGTTAATAATTATCCCATTGATAATTACACATTTTAAAATATATTTGTGTGGTACGTTAATTTGTTTAGAATGAGAGTCCATTCTTATCTTAAAGAAGTGCTCTGGAAATTGAATGCAACAATGCCTCAAGTTAAAATGAATATTTATTGCAGAATTCTTTTGAGAAATGGGAACAATCCAAGCCATGTCTCCTAGATATATATATATATATTTTTTTTTTTGTCACCACAACATAGCAGGAAAATACTAACTATTTTAAGTTATTTCAGTAGGTAATATGAGTATTTTTACTATGCAAAAATATTTATAGAGATTAATATTCTGGTTTTCAAAAGGAAATGGAAGCTAGTTGCTCGAAATAAACTTGTATTTATAAACAAACGTTTACTGTTATAAGGAAGAATGAAGGTAGCTGTAACAGGAAAAACGGGCAATTGCTCTTAACTTCTGCACCATTAGCACTTGTGCGGTGTGGAAGAAAGAATTAATAAGGTTTAGTTCCGAAGAAGCTACTTATGAGCTGGCAATTACTGCTACTGCCTCAGGCTCTTGAAGAAAAAAAGCTTTCAAGTGCCAAACTCAGCTGAGGTGGTTGTATTAAATAGAGGGGAAGTAGAAGGTATTTCAAGGGCAGAAACAGGCTTGCTCTGCCCCTACTTAGATGACTAAGAACATTTTTAATACAACACTGAGCTGACTTAATACAGCCTTTTAAAAGCCAGGGTGCATTAGCTTGGGCCCAGTGTTACCACTGAGGCTCAGCGTGCACTGACCGTGCTCGTGTGGCTCGGCTCGGCTCGGAGCATGGGCAGAGCAAGGCTGTTCCTGCCAACAAATTCATACGCAGACATGCTGATAGCCCAAGTGTGGTCTGAAGTGTTACCGTGGTTCTGCTCGCAGAGAGATGCGGGAAGCTTATCTGCTCCATGAAGGTCATGCTTACCCTGGCACTGTGATAGGAAAAGTTTAAATATCCATGATTTTCTCAGCTTTTTGGATTGAGCCGTTGTACCTCAGGAGTGTCAGAGCTTTGGTACATGCAATACTTGCAAAAAAAAAAAAAAAAATTTCTTTTAGCAATAATTTCACCTCGTTGTGAAGAAACAACAACTTGCCTGTTCTCATTCACTAGCCAAGGCCACCTGGTGGTGGGGAAGATGAAGAGGAGCTCTCTGTATTTCTCTACAGTGACTTTTTAGGAGGAATCATCATTAACTTCCTTAGAATTCACAGGAATCCACTTCTGTTCTCTTGTATGTCTGTATGAAGCTATAGACATTCCCCAACTGTAGGTTATTGTACAATATTCCTTCTGTCAGATGGTTCCCTGAACCCAGCTTTCATTGGGTTCAAATCATAAAACCTGAATTACCACAAAAACTAAGGAGAAGGGCTCACCTTCAACCACTCATTAGTGAGCAATAAAGAAGAAAATAGAAAGTTCCCACCACATTACAGAAAATATATGCAGGTGTATCAGTCTTCACATATCCTGCCTCCACAGGGGCACTGCAATAGAAGTTTTTAAAAAACAGTGACCTGAGGAGAGTCCTACTTTATGTTTAGACAGACAAATAGCTGTCTTGATTTTTAAGTGCACGAAACGTCCTTTAGCTCCCAATAAAATAAACACAAGATAGCAGCGATCAATGTTTTTAGCAATCGGACGGTCTTTAGATATTGAACAGATGAAAGCAGCTGATATAGCCATTCCTTTAAATTAAAAAAACCCATATCTCTGTTCTGCTAAAAAGGACGCTTAAGACTTGCTTGCATTACTCTCTTCTCACTCAAATATAGAAGAGTATTTTAGATATCTAGTACTTCCCCTCCAAGTAGAGGCTTGACTGGGAGTCATAAAAAACACCATCCCACTTACTCTTTTTAACTTAGCTATTGATGATCTAAAGAACCAATAAGTCTCCTAGCTAAAAACACCCCTCATTCCTTTAAAACGCAAGTTAATATATTGGGCTTTATATTCCTCAACAAAAAAAAAAACAAAAAAAAAAAACAAAAACCCCAAAACAACCCCCACTTTATTTGAAGAATTAGAAAAGAACTTATTGCCCTTCTTAAGACTGTCCATGACTTGAGAAACAAGAAAATCTATAGTGTATCAAAACCAGGCAACTACAAAAGTTGAAGTTGTGCAAATCCAGCCAATCTCCCACCAGGCTTGCACACGCAGAGTTCCTAAAGCTCATTACAATGCAGCATAAATGGAGGTCTAATTAATGTAAGAAATGGATCCAAAAGAAAATCCCATCAACATACGTGAAAACGAACCTGATGGGTTTGAAATTCAGCCAACTACAAATTAATTCAACATAGATTACATATACAGGGAGAAAGAGACTCCAGCAGAGTAACTGGCATTGTATTGGTATGTGTGCCAGAAAGATTCCCTCTTACCCTGCATCCTCTCCCACTCACTAAGATGGGTTATATTTGCGCACCATATGTTCCAGCAAGAAACAAAGCAGTGGTCAACCTCTTCTTCTTGATCACTGTAATTTCTTTATAAATTAATTTGCATTATGTTTCTCTCCCCTTTTTAGACTACTGCTTCTGGGCCAAAGGCAGCTATATTGTGGTCTTGTGAAAGACTGAGGGATCTCATTATGGGACCCCAGAACTGTCATTTACCGTTGCTGATGGCCTTACTCCAGACTGGTACCACAGCAGTGTGCGTGGCACTACGGGAATCCCAGTCTGGCAGCAAGGAAGGATGTAAAGATGCCTCAACTGTGTCTAAAATAAGAACAGCCAGAGAAAAGCATTGTGTTGGTGTGGCTACATACTCCAGTATCCAAACGAGTCTTGCTGCAAGCGTTGCTCGGTGCTAGGGAGCTAACAGCAGAGGTAAGAGCAGATAGAAGTGCTGACTACAAGTATGTCTACAAACCCTTAATCATGCACGTGATAGTCAACTGTGTGAAGGATGTTCTGATATAATCCTGATTAAAGTGATTTTGTCTGCTGCTCCAAACTCACAATACTACATCAACTCTTAGGGTTTGTTTCTGTGAAGGTTATGTGAAATAAACCAAGGTGTGAATTCACAGAGCTCCAGTTATCCTACAGAATTACTGCCCACAACTACCTTGGCATAAGCACTTTTACCACATCATAAGTATTCATACGGGCAATTAGTGCAGAAAATTCACACTGTAGCCACTGACAGACTTGTTCTGCCAAAGGCTTTCAGAAACATCATTTCATCTGCCAGGCACAGCCAGGTGCAGGGTACTCAATCACACTAGTTAGAGTATAATGCAAGTACCTGAGCCATATCGCTTGAACCAAGTAATTTTGGAAACCTATTCCTACTCAGCCTGCTGCTATGTACCTGAGGAGCAGATATTTGGGTCCTCACGCTGGAGGAAGGACCATTTTTCTTCTCTTTATTGCTATGGTTTCTACATCTCAAATTATCTGAAATACTGTCTTAGTTAAGTTCATATTGCTCTGCCCTTCGGGTCGTAGCTGATGCCAGAGCCACAATATCCTCTAAAACACTGGCAGATGTTTGTTTGAGTGGACTTTTATAGGTCTGAAGCCTCATTAGTTGTTTTCATGACCTGAATACTAATTAGCAGGGCAATTCTTAGGTTCTGGATCTGAATACTCAGGAAATTCTGATTAATTTCACTCTACGGGTACTAGTTAAGATTATTTACAATAATACAGATTGATTTAATAAATCCCTTTTATGCCAATAAAGATTCTGTTTGAGTATAGCACATAATTAATGAAATTTCTATAATAAAGCTAAGTATTTTAAGTCAAAGTGTCCCAGTAAAAAATAAATTGTTGGGTCAAGTGGCAAATGAAAGATATTCAGGATTGGTAACACCTCATTAAAAACCATTTCAACTGCCCTAAGGCAAGATGTTAATACACAGTAATTGTCTACCCAGAGTGAATCTTTTTCCACTTACATGAATAATGCAAAGTAACTATTTAAATATGCTTGTTTATATCTTTAGCAGATTCACTATAGCTTCAAAATTAAAGACTAACTTTTTAATGTTTCATTCTACTATCAGAAGTTCACAAATAGGAGAAAGAGGAATAAAGCACCTTCTCTTCAAGTACAAACTTCCCTTGCGGAAAACAAAGTTAAAAAACAATTGAATTAGGATATCTGCAAATCCCAAGGAATTAGTACTGCTGCTACATCTGCATTCATCTTGTTACTCCAATAAAACTGTAAATAAATAATAAGACACCAGTAATAGTAATTTAAACAGTGTGAGTGATGTCTATCGCTGTACCACAGAAAATTGCAAAGTGTTTTCCAAGTGCCTATGT
This sequence comes from Tetrax tetrax, assembly GCA_009806455.1. Classification (NCBI taxonomy): domain Eukaryota; kingdom Metazoa; phylum Chordata; class Aves; order Otidiformes; family Otididae; genus Tetrax; species Tetrax tetrax. The sequence continues at coordinate 387,164 of WHYT01017555.1, forward strand.
AAAGTTTTCTGTGTGTTCAGCATTTTAACAAAGAATATCAGTAAGTAGTGGAAAAAAAGTAGCTTTTAATGTAGGTTAGCTCAAACTCTGATAAATCTCAAGTGCCCTCACAATCAGGAGACAATCTCTCATCAATCTGCCTGTAGAAAAAGAACATGCAACACTATCCTTAACAATAAATGATGATAATTTTGCTTTCATTATTCTGCAATCAATCTTCTATTATATGTTGATTGGCTCAATCCTATAAGCATTCTGTACTCTAGTGTGTTGATCCCAATCCCAGGGAGCAAAAATCCCAGAGGCTGAACCTGAAGTTTCCTGAAGACACTAATATAGGTATAAAAAAGATGCTGGATGCCTTTGGGAGAGAAAAAACAAAATAAAAAAAAAAAAAAGCAACTTCCCAAGGTGGGCTTGACTTGGTTGCATCAGGATTCCAGAACACTGAAGGAATGAGTAGGAAGAAAAAACAATTTCTGTATCAGAGCAAGAAAACTTCAGTGGGAATCCTACTGAATGGTAAGTGAGATTCCTAACAATGACAACATACATATGCTCAAAAAACTTGTAGAATTTTCCAAGTCAGACATAATCTGCAATATATGGGACACCTGCAGTATGTGATAATTCTTTCAATACACAGCATGCTGGGGATACTTGTAATATCAAAGAAAACAGCATGGTTTTCTTAAAATTATTTTGTTTCTGTTTAAATAAGTGTATTTATTGTGATGCATAATAATAATAGGAGAAGAAAACATGAAGTTAGAGTAATAAGACCGATCAGAATCCACAAAAATGACGTGTTAAGGACATTGCCACAAAGGACAGGCAGGAATGCGGGAGAAATATGCAGACAAAGAGGACACTTGCCTCACCTCTAATGTGTTGTCTCTCTACTTTTTAAGTTAGATGTGTCAGAAGCTTCTTCACGTAAGTGAAGATTTTGACCTGTACTCCACTAAAACTACAAGGGAACCCCAAGCTCAATTACTAGATTCTTTGGTGTCAATCTGCTGCTTTATTTATTGTTTCGAAACAGACAAACAATGAAACACAACTGCATGTTTTATTGGACAAATGTCCTCCCCACTATTTATTGCCAGTGGCTTACTAGACAGCCACCTACAGCTGAAGGTTTCCAAGCAGAATTTGAAAGGAAGAACATGTTGCTACTGTTCCTTACTTTTCTATGTGAGTGGTATTTGTATGTCTCAGTCACCAATAATATCGTCAGTCTTGAAAGCTTTCACCAAACTACTGTTTCTAATACGTTTACATTACACTATTAAAGTTAGTTCGAACTTTTCTCTTAAAAAAAAAACAAACAACCCACCCAATACAAATCAATGTCTAGTAAAAGCACTTCCTTGATAATTATTGACTGTATTAAAGTTCCTGCAAAATGCAATAAACCAAGATAATTTGCAGAACTCTTCTCAGAAGTGATCCCCCCTCCCCCCCCTAAAATATAACACTTAATTTTCATATTACTGTCATTTTAATGACAAGCAATAGTGATGTAAACATGACTAAAGCTGTAATCTGGAAATCCCCTGACTGCTCAAACAGGCAATGCATGCCTTAGTAATAGTAGAGAAAGCCATCTGGGTTTGCATAGATTTTTCAAAATGTAGATATCAATGCTAGAAGTAGATATCAGGTAAGTTTGAAGCCCTCTGAAGAAATCAGAAACAGTTGTGCTCTCTCTTCTACTGACATGTTTCAGCCTTGATTTGAAAGGTCTGTTTTTCAGAGAAGCAAGGATAGTTCATGCCTGCCATACCCTTGGCCTTCCCTGCTGAGAATACCCACAGGAATGCCTCATCTCCATGAGATACTTCATCTAGACTGTAAGCCCCTCGGGGGCAGAGATCACATCTCCTTGTCTGTAAAACCTCATGTGCACATATGGCAAAGACCAAATAGTAAAAAGGATCACAAGCAGTATGTGATGCTAAGTTTTGTTTACCTTTCCAACATAAGAATTCATTTACACCAGGATTACTTTCCAGAGTACTTAAGCCTGCTAAAGCCTGTGCAGCTCTAGTCAAAACGTACACGATGGCGATGTGACACCATTCAGCGCAGTAACACGAAGTGTTAGCATCAGCCTTTCTGAAGCACGGGTGTTCTGTTAACGGTGTTTGATGTTTAAAGGCTAGTTAGAAAAACTGAACCCTTTGTTTTATCTTAGTGTATCCCTGATGTGACAGCTGCTACCTGACATAAGAACTGGAGAAACTCCAGAAATGGCAACAGAATTTAAAGTAAGGAATGACAGAAGTGTTTAGCTTTTCAATTTTTTTTTCCTATTTATTTCCCCAGTTAGAAAGTAGCATATAGTAGCTGCAAACCGTCAGCAACACACTACTGAGAATTGCTAATCTGTGAATAGAGATCTGGAAAGAATGATGTTGCTCAGCAGTGTGCTAATCACCTGACCATGGCAGTTAAAATTGTCTTCAACACAACAAAAACGTTCATCCCTAGCAAGCGATCACAGGGTGGGTTTGACTATTCTGTTTCCAACTGGAGATTCTGCCAGAAAAAGCTAGCGTTGCATCTTAAAAGTAATTTAAACAAGCAGCCTGCTTTGGCCAACATGACAATAATCTGAAATAATGCAGGTGAAAAGCTAAAAATTGCCTTCCAAACGCAAACACCCTCTGTTGAAGTCATAAAGTATGCACATGATCATGGGGTTAGAGTAGGGAGCCAGCTTTCTGCCAGAGCTGGCATAGTAGTAGAACATTATTTGGATTCAAAAACTATGTTAGATAGGACAACAACATTGTCTTTATGACTCATTTTTGTCAGACTGGATTCAAAACTTATACCAACAAATTTGACATTTCATACTGCTCTGCAGAAAGCAAGTAAAATGAGTCCATGTTTTAAAACAGCAGGGAAGCTTCCAGTGCTACAATTAACTGGTAACATATGCCACTGCTGCCAAGAGGATTTTTAATCTCTTTAAACATTAATGTAGCATTTTTGCTTCTGTCGCAATAAGGCAGCCATCTGTGTTTGAACCTGCTGGGAAACTAGGGATATGTTTACAGAGAGAGAAATAGATAGAGGCAGAGAGGGAGGTAGACATCCATGTTTCTAGACCCAGCATCAAAAATAACAATTCAAACCTCTTAAATAGTATTATTAAGGTGTCATATAGCGGTAGGAAGATTGTTAAAACGCTCAGACTGCTCAATTTAAAACTGTACAAGAAAGTAACCTCCAACCTAGAACATATTCTCCTTATTTAATGTACTTGTTTTTCTGCATAACTGTGAACACTTAATAAAGGATTTAATTACAGACTTATTTCCAGGAAAATCCCAGTTCTAGGACTTTGAAACAAACTACTTATACAATATCAAGCAACAGTAAAAAGCTAAGAGTTCTGTAAACTCTTCCAGCGTGAGCCTCCAATTCTGTATTTCTGTAAGCACTGTATTCTAGCATCAGGAATTATTTGACATCTTTTAAAGTGAATTCAATTCTTACAAATTATGGGGCACTAAAAATTCTGTACCCCAAAACGTATGTTCTGTATTTACCTCCACAATCTGAGGGTATTCTGATAAAATATCACATCATCTGCCTATCTTCTTCCTATCGAAGCTCAGTTGACCTTCCCTCTAGTCTTTCTCCCCCTACCCCAGTGCTACTCACACTCTACTCTGGGTGTTAGTCTAGTTTCACAAGTGCCCCGTGGTAATCACGCCTGTCCTTCCTGCTCCCGTCCAGACCCTCATAAGGTTAAAGGCACTGGCCAATTTTAACTAAATATGAGCCACTTCCGAGAGAATTATTACTCTACAACTGTGATGAATTGGAGAAAGGGAAAGAATGTCAAATTTTCCCACAGCAGGAATTTCTTCAAACAGAAATAACCAGGCAATCGAGACATATATCAGCTCTGAAACAAGCACAGTCTCACCCAGTCCTGCTCTGCTGTTCAAGGAAAATGGGTAAGAATGGGAATACCCTGGACCAGGGAGGACCAAGGAAGGAGAGAAACTCAAGCGCTAGGGAGGTTATAGTAAGGAAGACATCACTGGGGCAAAAACATATGAACCAGCCTCTCTGGCCATGGTTTTAATGTAATTATTTTTTATTAGGAACTGGTGTCCTCTGAGAACCAGATACAAAAATGCAAGCTCACAGTTACCCTCTACAAACATAAAAGGGTACCGATCCACCCATCTTGGAAAATTATCAGCTCTGCTTTTTTTCTAAGTTCTGTCCACACTCCTTGGGATGACAGCCTCCAAAATGGGAACAGGTCTCAGGAAAAGACAAAGTGTATGGGATTTGGCTTAAGGAGCATGCACCTCACTCAAAAGGATTTCTTAGAAAACCAAAACCACTGATCTCTCTTGCTTCTGGAAAAGATCCCAAGGCAGCTCACAGCTGCTCAGATGACTACTGCTGGCTCCAGAGCCAATGAACCCTCCACAGCCCCAGCCAGCTGGATCCCACCAGGGCCAGCTACCCCACCGAGGAACAAGTAGCCACAAAAATAACCAGTTGCAACTGCATGAAAAACATCCCAAACCGAGGATACATTCCTGGTAAAACGCCAGCTCTGACACAGGTCACTGTAGTCTTTATGAATTCACATGGTTAATATTTTTAATTTGGTGGACTAAAATGTTAAGTGCTGACATCCAGCATCTTTTGATGAAGCTGCAGGTGCTCAGCAGTTTTAAAAATTTAGCCACACATATCTGGCCCCATTTGTTTTTCCTGGCTACAGCCATTCAGGTGGGAGAGTTTAAAGAACTGAAGTATACTTTTTGCTGCTGGGTTATTGCTGGTTGCTGTGGATATATTGACTAATGGATGGAAAGGGGATACAAGAGTGGTCTATTGTGTTATTAAGAATTGTCTAGCAGGAGATAAACCTCCTTTTAAATGGATATGTGCACAGGTTAAAATACATCAGCGTGGATTTAGACACAACTGAATAAACCCAGGGGTGTTACTTTTGGCTACAGCCCCTAATTTAGTTTAAATGTAAAATGGCAATAAATAATAGTTACTTCTCACACAGACAATTAAGTACCTAATATTTATAAAATACTATGTAACATGCAGACCTTTGAAGTCTGGGAAAAATCTTATACTGACTTTTTTGTGATTTATTACATCCTATATATTTCCTGTTACATCCCATATATTACCTAATGAAAGAAAACCTATATGAAAAGAATGACTTCCTTTCTCATAATACTTGTTTCAATTTTATTTCTTTTTGTTTAAAACAAGCTACTTTGACCTCCTTCTTAGCTTTCCTGAACTTGGATCTGGCATGTACTAGCTTTTATCTTTATTATCTGTTGAAACCAACCATTAAAAGGTAAGAGTAATGCTACGACAAACCATTTCATCTGCCACCAGTTAAGCTCAGACTAAACAGTTAAGCCCTGACTAAAATTCTGAGCCGCTTGATTTTGAATCACTGAACATGTACTTAAGTATTTAGGAGTTCCCTACATTTTTCACCACTATACTTAAAAAGAAAAAAAAAATAAATTATATCACAAACAATTATCTGAGAACAAACTAAAGTAATCCTGGCAGACAAAAATAACTGCAAACCTAGTGAGAGAAACTGAAAAGGACAGCGAATTTTCTGACAATGACAGTATTTATGAGCCACCTGCATAGAAGCAGTGTAATTTGTTTAGATGACATTACTGCATTTTAAAAACTGTCTGTCTATTTTTTAATACTCGGAGTTCCAGCTAGATTTTGGCTTTGAGATGACGTACTGTGATTGCCTTGGAGTTTGCTTTCTGCAAAATATTTGAGAGAAATAATTTTTGTTCTGAAGCAGAATTTTAATCATTTTTGTTTCATAAATTCTTGCAGAATTCTAACTTGCCACAATCTCTATGTACAGAATCTTCCTGCATCACTGCTCGGTGGCAAAGAAAGGATGCTGATGCTGCTCATACTTGTGCATATATTCACTTGCTAAAAACTTGAAGAGTTTGACTGAGCTATTAATGTGCCCAAAGCTAAATATAAGTGTATATTTTTCCACCCATAAACCAAAGGACACTCTATTAGTTAGCTAACTTTACAAAAATGCCTTTACTAGATGTTTAATTCAATGAACACCTATGGGTGGTAGATAATAGCAAAAGAATATTAGTTTTGTGATGGATTAATTAAGGACCTAAAAATTAACTTAGACAAAAATACTGTTAATAAAAAGCCCAGCATGAAATCCACTGACAAAATAGTTACTAAAACTCATTTTCAGTAGCGTTCAAGGAAATCCCAATATTCACTCAACAGCAAAAAAACCCACCCCAGATTAATAATGTTCTGTAGCTAACAGAGGCAGTCCAGACAGGCCAGTATTTTAGTACAGAAAGCATCGGGTTGGTCAGGTATGATGTGCTCCTCTTCAGCCCACACTGACCTACTCCAGCCACCCTTTCCATCTTGTATCTGAAAATCATTTCCATGAAGACTTTCTCCATAGTATTCTTCAGGTTGGGGGTTAGGTTGTGCAGGCCCATAGTTCTCCAAATCCTCCTGTCCTTTAAGGAGGACATAACAATCCCACCTGTGAGTCTTGCAGCCAAATTCAGACATTACAATAATTTCTGATGGCAGGAAGAAAAGATCTCTGCCTGGAGCCAGTGAAGGCTGTCACATATAAAGCAACACAATGGTTGTCAGTGTAGTAAACTTGCTTACATTTTTTTTTTTTATTTTTTAATTTTTCAGCCTTGACTAAACTGATCTCCATTTGATTTGGAATATCAATAGAAATGTTAAATAAATTAGCATGTCAGCCTTTTAAAGGTGTAAAAATAAATTAAAACCAGAAAATTTGGACTCAACAAGTTGCTAATAGGTTGTTGATCTTTTACAGAATAGAATATTACAGGTGTTCGTAACTACCCTCCCTGAAGGCCAATCTGTTACATGTTTTTATCTCAACTAAATCTGAGTTATTCAATAATTCATCAAATTGAGTGAGTCCATCTTCAACAGTCTACATTACAACTGTAACATACACCTACAAATACCTTAGCTTGTCAAGTACACCAGCTTTCTTATTACTGCTTAGAAGGATAGCAAATAACCTGCCTATAGGTGCATGTTTTCCTTTTTTCAGTTCTACTTTTGCCTTGTCCCAATCATCATTTAAGCTTCATGGACGCAAATCACGCCAGGTCAAACAGCCCAGCCAGTCTTTATTGTAATAATAGATCAGAAGCAGAATCAAGATTTTCAAAAGACAATTACCTATGGGATTAACCACCTCTTGTTACTTTAAAAAAAAAAAAACTAAATAAAATCCCTTCTACTTGGTGAGCTAACCCACCACATACATTTCTCACATGAGATGGAACGAGGCTCATTTCGCCACTTAAATAGGCTTCCAGAGTCAGACAGGATGATTTAGGAGGATAGCAATGTTTAATGGGTATACATATCGCTAAACACAATCATGAGTATAAGCAACAGTGTGAATATACTGAAATGATTCCGGATAGAGTTCCTATTCATTTTTATGCCAAAACTCTATCAGACTTGAATGCATACAAGACAAAACCATTATTCTGCTCCTTATTCCACTACTGGAAAGATAAACTCGAGCACTACAGTTCTTGGACATATTAATTTTTTTATATTAGCACCCTAGTGTTTGTTGTTTGGTTTTTTTTTTTTTCTTTTTATCATTTTTTTTTTTTTAATTTTGGTCAATGTTGCTTTCTAAAAAACTATGATTGTTGGCTCAAATATGAATTACTGATCTTCTGATTGGAAGTTTACTAGTGACATCGCACAAAAAAAAAAGAACATATAATCTCAAGCAGGACACATCAACTACTACAAATATCACATTGCCATGACCAAATATAAAGTCCATTTCTTCTGTCATCAGTTGTCTACCATTGTCGGAGCTTTCCTTACACACAAATCAAACTGATTTCCCCTCTCTCTCTGGATCAATTTCCTTCCAGAATAAAAATCAATTCTTAGTCACTTTGTCCTCCACAGTCAAAGTCAATTCCCCTCATGCTGACATACATATTCAAATATCTCCCTCTGTAACTCAGCACTATTTAGTGCATGCGCCATCAGCATCAATTCAAGCCACAATCAAGTCTTTATGAATTGATTTGGTTTACCCATAGCCAAACAAAATTAATCCCCACTCACACTTGCTAGATCAATTTTCTCATCCTAGCTGAAATCTGTTTCCCCTCACTGCCCATCCTTTTCCTCCCTTGAACACTCAAAACCAGATTTCTACCCTGACTTATGCCCTTCAGAAGCTCTGGTCTCCTCCTACTAGCAGGTCCCTTTCAAGTTTTTATGCCAGCTTTACCCTTTCTTATTCCTGTTCCTAAGTGGCAGAGGTCCCAGAATACATATTCCATTCTCCTCTTCCTTTTCTTTACACCCCTGTCCAGGGTCTCTTACCTGGTATTCCTTGAGTGCTCTCTAATTTTCATACATGTGTTGTTCTTCACTCCTCGTTAAAACTCCACTAGTCCTCCTTTTCCTTAAAGCATCTAGTCCTGGTTCACAGGGTGTAAATCTCACCATGTTGACTCCAGTAAGTGGCTGAAGCCTGGACTGAGGGTTGCTAAGCAATTAGCGGCTGCTTCTTGACGTATAGGAAGAATAACAATCCATTCCTCTTTAGAAATCATTTCAGCAACGGATCCCAATAGCACTTTCACGCCTACCCATGAGACAGTCCAGCTCTGACAGGTGGAGCAAGAGTAGCTATGTTTCACTACTACAGAATTGCAGAGGGCCTACTATGGCTGACAATTTGGGAAGACATTTTCAGCTTCAGTATTCCTTAAAACCTCTTAAACCCCTTTTGATTTCCCGTTGGAACATGATAGGACGTGGTAGGCTTAGGAAGAAAACTTTCAAATTCACTTATTATGCCTCTGTAAAATGGTCTCATTAAGTGTCTCAGTATTGGAAAAGAACCTCTTCATAAGTAGCATTTTTAAATTTTCTCAACATACATTTAGCATAATCTCATTTCACTTTATTCTGTTTCAACTATAAAGAAGAAAATATGCATAGTGTGCTCATAGTGTTATCTTTCTAGTACTGACTACTACTATCTCGGCAAGTAATTCCAAAATTGAAGTGGCGATAAAAGAAAGTGAAAAAGGATATGTTATGGAGTTATAGTCACAAGGAATTTGATGCCTATTCATGCACAAGAATTAATTTCATTTAGAACTGCAGGACATTCTTAATATCCAGCATATTTTCCTTTAAAAAAAAATCCCCATGTAGTTGTCGACTAATTTTAGTTAAATATAAGATTAACTACTTTGTTGGATCAAGGCATTAATTCTACCTGTACCTTTTCTTTCCTTTTATTTATCCACTTATTTTGCTCAAGGTTCTAGCATTTTCTTAGACACTGATCTTCTGAGATTTCAATACATAGTTCTTGGAAACATATCCCAGTTGGTGTAAATTGTCATAATTCCATTAACTATCTTCTCTGAACATCTCAGAGCCAATCTTTCCCTCTAACAAATATTTGTGGGATGTAATTTTTTAAAAAACGTTTTACAGATGGACTCTGAAGAAAACCCACCCACTCATCATATGCCTCTCATAGTGTTTTTATACCTTTTTGTGGATTTTCTTGCAGCCTTTTCTGATTATGTTTTAAGAATAATTGTTTTATAGCTCAAGAAGAAGGAAAAACACAAAAAGATAAGCAGATATTCTAAACAGCATCCAACCAGAGTTTCACATCATTCAGCTTTTGAGTAAGACTTCACCCAAAGTTAGATACGATAGAAAAGTGCATAGAGAAAACAAATGAGATCAAGATTCAAGTTTTGGTGTGAAATACTAGATGTCATATCCAGAATATCTAAAACAAATGATATGGTCTGATGACATTCACCTTGAACTTTATTTCAGTGCATAAAAGCAGAGGACCTGCACGTACAGTGGCTAGACTGTGTTAATGTGCTAATGTAACGTGCTTCAAATTTTTGATACACACATAACGATACCGATCACAGAATTATACTCGTATCTCATTTACTTCCACAGTATTAATCTATTTGATACATAACTTCAGAAGACTTTGCTCTTTCTAGCAGAATAAACAAAGGGCTTTCAGGTTTTTTCTTCCCCCCAAAATAAAATTTACACTATTTTAGAAGAGAGTAATTTTATTTGTTCATTATTTTCTTTAGCCTCTACCAGCATTTTAAAATTGTAATACTACTTATGTGTTCTGTTTGTAATTAAACTCAGTGCAAAAATGGGACAAGCTTTCAAAAATCATTGTAAGGATAAACAACAAAACAAAACAGTTATTTTGTTGGCGTGGCGTAGAGCAAGTCATGGCTGACTGCTTTCCTGGAAACCTAGTGTATGAGGGTTCCAGTTCCATCCTCTTTATAAATGTCTTAGTACCTATTGTTTTAGCACCAGGTGCACATGTTTGTCTACAAATTATTTTCCTTCTGAAGGCCAAAGAACAAAAGCCAAAAACCCTTACATTGGAAAATAACCTCATCCAAGCTCATATACAGGAAATCCAACACTCTCAGCTATATCATTCCAAAAAACATTAAGACAACACAAGGGAACTGATGTATGTGCATTACAGAGAGAAAAAGGACGGTATTTACTCAAGAAAACGCATACAAGCCTCACTGAGAGCTTTCCCTGTTCTTTCCCTTTACAGCAAGCCAGTACGAGTCTTACGAGCCACACTGCCAAAAGATAGAAGGGACACAGAAGTAAGGAACTCTCATTTCTGACAGGACGTTCACCCGGGAAAACTCCTGCGAAGCTTAGTGTGACCCTGCAGCTGCCAGCACTAACAGCTACATTCTCATTGCACCGAGAGGCATCATGACAGCTGATGTAGCCCCCAACATGCTCTCGGCCACTGTTTTTCATTCATCTGATAACTGGTAGTAAGGTATCCTCTGCCTTGCACTGCAACTTCTGAATATCTTATTTCTTTAACTTGAGATACATCTGGTGACCTATTTTCTTCTCGAGTACCAAGTCTAATGTTGTGTTTGATTTCAATAACAGTTTGATGTAATTATTTAGCAATAAGATAAAAATATGAAGTTTATTTTATCACTCATTTTATCATAGGTCTTGCTGCACAGTCAGAAAAATGAAATTCTTGTTTTAAATGACTGACAGCTTGCCTAAAATGTAAAGATACATGATGCTTTGTTTTTGCCATTTTCTTTTTCCTCCCCAATGTCTTGCTTGAAAGTCTGCACAGCTGAAGTGTTGTACTCAAGTAAAAAAGGATCAGATTGATAAGAAGAAATAGATGAATGGAATGGCGCTTTAAAAAGTGAAAATACTTTAAATTTAATAGGAATTTTTACAGTGATCTTGCTTCTGCAATTCAAATTAAATAAATCCTTGCAATTCCTTCCTTGTGATTGCATGGTAATGATGAACAATAGATACAATGATCTGAAGCAATTTTGGAAAACATCACACAGAAAATCTAGGGCAGATCTTTGTGCCCTAAGTGTTTAATATCAAAAGCTACAGAGAAGTTCACTCAGGTATTGTCAGTTTTCTGCAACTCTGTTTTGTCAATTTTGAATTATTTCAAAGAATACACTTAGAATATTCGGAGAGGTGACTCTATGTAAGTTGTCAAAAATCTAAGAGTAGATTTTAATCCTCTTACACTGTGATAGTACAACGAGCAGCACCATTGCTTTTAAGAAGCAGATATTAATCAGGATATAACCAAAGAAAGATTTCAACATAAGCTTTCATATTTAGAGATCTTCCAAGATCTAACACTGTTACTCTTGCAACAAAAAGCTATGAAGAGTTGCAAAGTGAATTAGATGTACCATAAGAATTTAGGAAGGGAGGGATTTATCCTGACAAAATAGTACAGTGTTCAAATCTACCGAGCACTGCCACTCCTCTGTAGCGAAGTACTGAATTTAGAAAGGCCATTTTAGTCCTGTGCAAAGTCAAAGGAATGCTTTCGCCTGCGATCTCTTTTTTCTTAACATCACAAAGGTAATATAAGCAGCTCAGAACAAGAGAGCAATGTGTTACTGTGGCCAATAGTGATTTCCACAAACCTAGTTCACCAATTCCTATGTTAAACATTTTTAGAAACTCTTTTCTGTTGAGAAGCATAGGTATGGGTTTAATATTCAGGGACACAGGTACCAATAACACTGTGCATTTGATTAGCTTTCACTGAAATATGTTGCTTGGCTGAGTAATGACACAGCTTAGAAATAAACAACTAGGGAGTCATTAAAGTTTTAAGCCATATGGACAACATTCACCTCTGAGGCAGTGACAGAAAAGTAATCAGGTGGAATAAAGGGGCAAAGAGACTTGGGAGCCAGTAGCTGACTTTGCTGCTCAGAGAAAAGACAAGAAGAAAAGAATGGGAAAGGGGAGTTTCCTGAGAAGGGTAAGAAGAGGTTTTAGAAGTAGAACATTTTCACTTACTTTTTTAGCCATCCTGGTTCAGTTTGTCACCAGTCACTCACCATACAGGGCCATCTCTCCTGTGAAGAACCTCTGAGCCCTTTCACCTTGTGTGATGAAGCCCCATTCCAGTCTCCAAAAAGTAGTCCTAGGTAGATCTGTGTGTAAAAAAAAAAAGTGAAGGTTTACTCCAAGGTCCTTTGAACCACCTTGTATACAGGAGTGAATGAAGCAGATTAAAGAAAAGGTAATAAAAGTTATAATGAGAAGGCCCACAGTCAGGCAGTCCTTTCCTCTAGAAGTTCAACACTGTATTTAAATGAGTAAATAAATCTTAGCTAGCAATAACAAGTAATGTGATTCTTTGGTTACATATAAAACAGAAAACAACCCTCAAATTATTATTGCCTTCCTAAACAAAATGACTTCATGAAAAAAAAATGAATTCAGAAAAAAGTAGGCTCCAAAAATGTCTCTTACTTGTTTTTTCACTGGAGGAAATAGGGGAGCGGGGGAACACTGAAAACTCACCTGAAGTTCAGCAGCAGAAAGCATGAAATAAAGCCAAAGTAATTAAGCATGTGCGAACTGCTGCTAGCAGGGAGGATGCAAATTACCTGTAAATTTGACTTTCCAAATTGTCAAGGAATGTTGGGAAGGGAAATCATCGGTCTTGGGGGTGATGGGATCAGCTAAGTATCTAGGAACCAGGTGGGAGTAGAGGGGAGAGAGGAATAGTTTTCTGCTTCTAGAGGGGGATTTGTCCCCTGTAAAAACAGCAGCAGAAGCGACAGTATATGAAAGGAAGAACCTGAGAAATAAAGTACAATTCCAAAGTTTGATACAGAAGGAGACAATTCTCTTTTCTCCAGTACCTTAAACCTCACATCAGAGGAAGACAGTATTATAACAGTTGTGGAAGGCAAAGGAAGACTAGCAGCTGCCTATCATGTGAAAAAATTAAGGTAGGAATGATGGCCAGCATCCCAGAAGTTCTCAGGTGAGGTGAGTCTCTCAAGCTGAGAAATGCAGTTCCTCATTCTCCTTCAGAGGCCATTATGTTCTAATTTAGGAATTGGCTTCTGTTACAGTCATCATCTCTATAATGACATAGAACAGAAAATAATGAAAATTTAAGTATAGAACTTGCTACATGCTCGATGTATTTGTTTTTCTGTACTACAATCTGGCTCTTAAATATTTAACTTAGATGGACTTCTGAAACATTTTTTTTTTCCTACTTAGGGACTGTAACCAGGCCAATATGTTATTTTCAACTGTATTTTAGTATTACATTTTCTTCTCTTAATATTTGTTTTCAGGTATCATTGTTGGCTACATTTTCCAGAGCCCAAAGTAGTGTGGAAATTTCATATTCCATTCAGCACTTTCTCATGAGATATGAAAAGAGTATTCATAGAAAGCAGTTGTATTTGGGTTTAACATTGTTAGCATTTCCTCTCATGAGAGATATTAAATAATTTCATGCACAACTGCTCAAAATATTTTTTAAACTTCTGTAAACATAAGATTGCCAAAATCTAACATATGTTATGTGGTATTTAATCCTCAAGAGGAACTGAAGGAACAAAACACTTCTGCTAAAGTAATTAATAAGCACCAATACAGATACCTAGAAGCTGTTCCATCAAAATGAATCATATCCTCCTGTAAGTCACACCCAATATTTAGCAGTCTAAAAAAGAAAATTCAATACACAAGAA
>WHYT01017555.1:429722-446012 GCA_009806455.1 Tetrax tetrax
GGAAAAAAAAAAAAAAAAAAGTTACTGAAGTTTAGTGCTAATTCCTGCAAATATGTTAGGATGGTTGAAAACTATAAAGAACCAAAAATCTCCACAGAGCCAATAACATAATATGAGGGCACCTGAAAGATAATGTTTTACAAGATACAAAAGAAGATCCCAGAAGAGCCTGTACCATGATTGAAGGGTGGAGGCGGGAGGGAATTGGAGTCCAGCACATAAAATCTTTGGACTTTCAATAGAAGCTTTTATGAACAATACAGACTAATAAAATTGCAATAAATACAAAATAAAATGAGAAAAATAAACAGAATCCAGTGTGTTAATCAAAACAAAGCAGCTGAGAATCACCTTACTACTCTCAGATAGGATGGGCTGCAGAGAATCAGAGTGAATTCCGTTACAATACTGGCTAACTTTCTGTTGTACTGCCAGAACTGGCTTTCAAGGTGCTACAGAAGAAATGCTGGGGTTTCCCTCTTCTTACACAATTTATGCAGTGTCCCCTAAAAAAAGCTGACTAATCCATTGCTATGCGAGAGGGAATTTTTTTCAAATTGAGGAAAAAAAAGTGGCCATTGCTTCTTGTAATTTAACCACATTAGGAAAAATTCTAAGACCTTATACCAGAACGAATCATCAATCATCAACAACTTTTTTTTTCTACTATTTTCAGTTTTCAAATAGAATCATAGAATGGTTAGAGTTGGAAGGGACCTTTAAAGGCCATCCAGTCCAACCCCCCTGCCAGGAGCAGGGACATCTCCAACCAGATCAGGTTGCTCACAGCCCTGGCCAACCTGGCCTGGAGCGTTTCCAGGGATGGGGCGTCCACCGCCTCTCCGGGCAACCTGGGCCCGTGTCACCACCAGGTGACATCACGTCAGCACTTTATACTGCTATGTTATACTTCATGTTCTTTGCCATTTATAAACCAATACTTTAAATTTCTCTTTGTGATGACCTTTCAGTGAATTTAGATTACTTCTATCCGTAGTATTTGTTCAATGAAATGATGGTAGATAAAGCTGGAAATAGTTACAAAGGTGGCAATGGGGAACCAATCTCCAGGGATGAACCTGATTCATTCCCACTGCATTAAACAGGCTTTGCTACTGACTTAATTAAGAGGCTCTGAATACGGGGAAAGGGTTGCCTATTGGTCTTGCAGAAAAGTTTCTTCCCATCTACTTTTAAAATTTCACTTCTTGTGTGTATTTAAACAGAGTTAAAAATTCTATGCATTTAGAAAAAGAATGAAAAGCTAACTGTACTTGCTACCTTTTGCAATTGATTATATATAATTGCTTAAACTATTATCTTTTTTGTTGATACCATCTGTTAAATTCTGGCATGAAACAAAGTAAATTAAATATATATATTTTTTTTTTGTATTGTTTCATGAGAAATCTGAGGAAAATAAGTCAGTAGGTTTATTTTTCTCCTGTGAATTTTCCTAAGTACCTACAACTCGTTATTTCAGTACCTCTTGAGAGCTGATGAAAATAGTTAGGTTTATGAATGTGATGGCTGGCTATTTGAAGTATTTTCTTTATTATTATTATCTTTTAGAAGCCTTAAGATTCACAGCTTAAATCCTTTGTTAGCTTGTCATAAAGAGCTAAATTCCCTTTCCCTTCTTTATTTTATGATATCCATAGCCCCCTTATTCAACACTCTTCAATGCTATTTCCAGCGTTAGCTAGTACCTGTAATTAGCATTAATGAATTTCAGTAAATATTTCATTCATTCAGAAAAATTGAGGGTATTCACATTGGCCATTTAGTTCTAAAGAACAAAACTGTTTGAACTCCTCAAAAGTTGGTAATTTAAATAAACATATGCAACAAAGATATTAGTTCTAATATTTATTTCAGGAATAAACTATTTATTACAGAAAATCCCTGGTTCACTTAAAGATAACAATACTAAAAGGCTGGCCTCCAAATCTAGGAAATACCTGCTATTTCTATTTGGCCTCTTGTTGATAGAATTAGCATTAAAAAGGAAAGAAACACTTGACTAAAGCAATCCCTTTCCTTTCTTTCAGGAATGGCAAGAGTGAAGTATTTATTAGCCAACTGTACCCTATTTTGCACCTTATTGCCTCTATAGGGTAACTCAGAACACCTGGAACACACGACCATCTCCCTTTCAACTTGCAACATCAAATGCACTGCTGCTCCACTCCCTGGGCAAACTCTAGCAGCACACCAGATTACGGACGTTAAAAGCTCTCATTTTTACACAAGAAACCTGGTAGTGGTGCTTATTAACTGAGAAACTATTCTGACTCTTTTTATATGGTGAAGCTTGAAAACATTATCCCTGTGAGGGACATAAAAATGGAAATTAGATGCTGCTTTTTGCCCAGAAAGCAAGCAACTATCGGGACACCACTGAATGTTTGCTTTTTCTTTTCTTTTTAATTCTTTGGGAAAAAAAAAGGGCAGCTGGCATTATTTCAAATTTTTATTATTTTCTCAGGATTTAAAGAGTAAGCCAAACTCACAATTACCATACATCTAGAGAGCAGACAGTGTGCAACAGATAAATCTACCAGCATTGATGATTAGCCTTTAGCTTTTGAGAAGATGTCCTGTTTTTGGTAAAGACCAAAATCTGTGTTGCTGTGGAAGCTGAGCTACCTTGCAAGTGCAATATGGCTAATATGTTTGCTACACCACTAATAATAATGAAGAGAAATCCCATGAAGCATGTTTATTTTAAATCTCAAAGCAAATTGTAATGTTAATGCAGAGATTTCCAAACTTAGAACTCAGCACATATAAATGAAAAAGGAAAGGGAATTCAAACTCATACACAGCCAAAGATCTACAAAGGCATCTGGAGTTGCATCCCTTCACTTGGAAGTAATTAAGGACAAATTTGGAAACTGCTGTCATAACAGAAAAATACATTGCTGCAACTTTTCAGCTTTTAAACCTTTTGGTTAGTCACTGACAAAATGAGTCTGCAGCTAGTAATTTTCAAATATAGCCAGATGGTTTCCAGAGTGACCACAGTATATGGAAATCATAACCCTGGATTATAATTATCAAGAGTCTTTGTTCAAAATAGTACAATTTCTAAAGAAAAAAAACCACTTTGTTGGTGATTATTGAAAAATTATTTTTTTTTTTACAATTGAAACCTGTGCCTGTTCACCTGGGAAGAATTTTAATATAGAAGTATTTTAAACGTTAACACCTACATAATAGCCTACAGAATGTGCCTAATAAAGGCTGATTTACCACTGTATTTGATTAAACTGTATCTCCATCCGCAGAAGGTAAATGGATTCTTAAATTACTAGGGATAATTATAGCCCACAAACCTTGCAGACCCCTTGCATCGGTCCCTGTGCAATGAATAAGGCGGCAGCTCCACCCCATCTTACTGTGTACCCTGAGCTGTATAATGAATGCTGCCATGCTGTCTCTAAGTATGAAATTAAATCCAATGAATCAGTTACATCTCACAAGGAATCCTCCTGCCAAAGACATTATAGGAAGCTTATTAAGTGCCCTACCCTAGCACTGACCCTCCATGCAAAGCAAACCTCTCTCCTTACGACAGCCACCGAATCCCCTTTTGAAAACAGAACAAGCCTAAAAATATGTCACTAGATACATCCAGATCTGCACCAAAGCTCATGCCATGGCAGTTATCATGATGAGAAAAAAATGTTATTATATCAATATTTCGATCTTCCAAACTGCCTGTATTTCGATATCTTCAAGATACTGGTTCCCACATTTCACAAAAAAAAAAAAGTTAAAGTCCTTCTTTAATAATTAAAATCAGAAAAAATTAAATACGACTTGCTCTTTTTCTTCAATCTGTCTGATGTTTCTCTGCTTATACAGAGTAGTATTAATGACATACAGCTATGCTGTAACTCAGACCTGACAGATGATTTGTAACTCACTGTGCAGAAGTTCTGGTCTTTGAAATGACCCCCAAAACCAAGACAACAGAAATTCATAACAGAAGCAGAGCAACCAAAAGAAGTTGTGGGGTTTTTGGTTGTTGTTGGGTTTTTTGTTTTTTGTCTTTTTTTTTTCTTCATGAAATGGCTAAAACACTGAACAGTCCAAATGCTCCAGGTAAATACAAGCTCAGCTAAAATATTAGCGGGCAAGTGTTCTGAACTTAGCCAAACAAGGTTATTAAAAGTAATTTCATGTGAACATCAACAGAAGTTTAGCAGATAGAAGGATAATTGCTAGTTAATTATTGAAAAAAAAAAAAATTTAAATGGACACACCATCCTAAACTCAATGTTTCTGAATTAATGATGTACAAAAGCTGATTTTTAGACAGAATCAGACTAACATACAGATTGTATTTTGATATCACATTTTCCACCTCAAGTTAAAACAAAGAAGGTAGGAATAGATTTGAGAACTTTTGAATCCTACACTGTGTGCTGTAGTCAGTCTTCTAGAAAGGACAAAGTGAGAAAAAAGGCGCCATAAAATGTTTTCTTTTTTTGATAATGGGAGAAAATTGTCCAGTTTCCAATTTTGTTGTTGACTTTGCTGATAAGAAATCTGCTGTTAATGAAACCTTTGATGATAATTAATTTAACAGCAAAAAAAGTGATTCATTGTCTTTTAATTTAATGCCAAAATTTACCCTTTTTGCTGGTATTTTATTAAAAAAAAAAAAAGTCTGTTTCCCTTGAAAAGCCCCTAGGCAATGGTTTTAAAGTCTACAGAAAATAGAGATAGGAAAATAAAAAGATTTGGCAGGACACTAATAAAGGAAAAAAATTAAGATGTTTAAGCCAAAAGATCTTGACAATAAATATCTATCAAACGTTTATAATTTTTAGAAATGCTGTGTTAACTCGCTACGAGAAAACTTAGGATATTGCAGTAGCACCTATGCTTCACTCTTCACTGTTACACGTATAGCAGAAGCTTTGATATAGTTGGTTCTGCACCCCTTCTGAAACATAAAGCGCAAACGGCCTGGGTACACCTCACCTTGTTTTAGACATCTAAATGAAACAACTAACTTAAAGTCTCCTGTTCCTTTAAGGCCAGTAGAAAAGACAAGCACATCTACGCTGCTCATTTTATGATTCAAAGGATCTCCTGGAGAAGTTTGTCTTCATTCATTGACTGTAGAGGAGACTTGGCAGTTATACACTTTACTTTGAATACTGAACTGTAGTGTCTATCTGGGCCAAAGCAGCTTAGAGATTGTCTTTACAACAGGACAACTGCAACAGAACTGGGAACAGGACCTCCACCCTGCTCCGGTGTCAACCCCTGCAGCACTGGCTCTCCTACTCGTGCACTGCAGGGAGGCAGAATAAGGCTAAGTGACCTCAGTCGGAGCTACACTAAGGTGCGTACGCTGGTACTACATCAGCCCAAACCGATATGGCTCAGGTTACTTAGCTCTGCAGAAAACAAAGAGAATTTGGTGCACGTTTCTAGATGGACAAAATACGTTCCATTTTGTGGGAATTTCCATGCAGTATGTTTCCTCCAAGCAAATCTGATCAGCAACTTTTGCTTACATGAACACATTTTAGAAGAATAAAATAAATCTGAAGAGAATCAATTGGCATGTAAGCAAAAATATAAGGAACATGACAAATGAAGAATGTGTTGGAAATATGTTAACTCAGGTCTCAGTATTTCATGTCAAGGATGTAGAATAACTGAATTCCTTTTTCCAATTATTGCTTCATGTAGTACTATCACTTGAGCCTTAACTCCAGAATGAGTAACAATTTAAAAAAAAAAAAACCCACCACATCAAACGTAGCTTAGTAGGAAAGAAACTACGTGACATTTTGGTTTTCTCTAGTCCAAGTATTCTAATGCTATGATTGAGGAATTCAACAGCCATAACACAAATTATGTAAAAAGGAAAAAACAAATTCCAGCAGATTTCAGATTGGAATAGACATGTAACTGCTATGTTCCCTAGCACTGAATGAATGGTATTCTGAGGTGGTGAATGAAATCAAGGTTTGAGGTACAAGGTGTAACATTACTACGCTGTACCGTGTAATTCTGGACGCATCACGGAGATGAACTGCTGTTGAAGGGAATTCCCAACGCTTAGCTGAAACATTAATCAACAGATAATTAAAACTGCTTGAGAATATTCAGTGTCCTGAAATGATATATATTTTCCAAATAATTTAATTAATTTGGACAATTACGCTCTTACCTGATAGCTTTAATATAATACATTTTATTTTATACAAAAACCTGGGAGTTACTATGACAACTACAACATAATATGATTGTTTTTCTGACACTCAGGCATATTAAAGGAGAAACACCCTCCTCAAGTCACATATGCTCTATTGTAAACTTTCAATTTTGCTCTAACAGATGGGATGGCTGAATTACAATAGAATCATTTATGTGTGAGGGAAACTGCAATTTCTTCTGCAGTCCATGTTTTATTTGTCATTGTAATTGATGCTGGGTCTTTTGACAACAAACAACTTTTTAGCCTGTAGAATTTTCTTATGCTATGCCAGTAATGCTGATACTGCTTTTCACGCTATGCAATGCCTAGAGAGAGAGAAGATAAAGAGTAGAAAATCTAAGGCATTAAATGAATGATCAATGATATACGCTGACCATGAAATGCAACCGGACACACATTTCACTCAGTTCTGAGTTATCTTAGGCATTTCAGTGTCCTTGGTTCATGCTTGTGGAAAGACCCTGTGCAACTTCACAAAGCTTGCTTACTCCTCTCTACACGTTCTCAGAAAGCGCGTGAGCAAGCCCAAACACAGGATGTCACCTTGCCATTTTTTTACAGCAAACAAAACCAGTCATCTTTTGCAGGGAAATTAAAAACTTGAACATGAAACGATTTTGTACCCAAGACTACTTGTATTACTGACATTTGCAAGCTGCCATCAGGTCAGCTTTAGCTGAAACAAAAACGTTTCTACATTTGGCAGTTTCAGCCACAGTAAACATACTTTTCTGCAACTAAGAGTCCTGAGGACGTTTTTAAAAAAAAAAACCAAACAAACCTCCAAATAGAAATTATTACTTTAAAATGTACATAATTTTAATACCCTATTTTGCTATTTTTGAGGTCTTTTAACGGCAAACATTCAACATCCCTACCCTCTCTGAAAATTCAACGCATATTCCAACTTTGTGCTAAACTGTCTCACAACTATAAACCACTGCTAATCATATAAATCAACAAGAACCGATTAATATCTAATTGTTTGTACCACAACACACTACAGACCAGTACAGCATCTCTGGGAAGTTGAATGTGCAAAACACTGCTACATAAATGACTGTTTGATGTACTTCATTCAAGTATTGATTTAATGTGTTTGAAAACAGCAAGAATTTTCAAAAATAGGCAACAGAGGAAGATATAGCAAATAAGCATTACGTCGCTATTAACTGTACCTGTATTGAACCATTAAATTTCCTTCTGGATAGAAATATAATTGTCAGCGTGTATTCAAGCCAAGAGAGTCAGGGACATAAGGACATCCTTTCCTAATGCCAACACAGATTACAGAAAACTACCATGAATATTAGCACATAGGTAATGAAAAAAGGCCCAAGGACAAAATGGTTTTCCAAGTGATGTAAACGATGTGGTGGTTGGCCAAACCTAGATCAAATCTAGCTCAGAAAAAAACAAAGCACGGACACACAAAACTTGCAAGTAGGAAAAGTATACTGAGAATTATTATATTAATCTGGATAAGTTACTTCTACCAAAGTAATACAGGAAAAATATGATAGAATTGCAGCCTTGTCCATTCTGATGAAAATCACCTCTCTCGAAGGTGTTTAAATGTCTTTAGAATTATTAACTTTCAAAGTTCAAAACCAGCACTTGCACCATTTCTTTGTTAAACCAGGAATGAAGACAAGCATCTTCCTACTCTGACCAGTGCTACACAGATTCTCATCTTTACTGTTTTGCGCAGCCTACATTGTTTGCAAACTATTTTAATAAGAGTGGCAAAGGTGAATGAATGGATGATTAAGTGAATAATTTATGAAGGACCAGATTCTGTTGTATTAACATCAACAGCAAAGTTGCTTTATCGGATCGTAAATAAAACTGGAAATACAACAATTATCAATGGCAAATGAGAATATTCTGCTGCAATGAGCAGCAGTGACAGTGAGTTTAGGGTACCCTGCACAAGCAGAGGGGCTGTCTGATATCGTCCTTTCAGGAGGCGATAGCTCTGCTGGAGCAGTCTTGGGAGGTCATTTTACTGGTCTGCGTATCACAGCAAAAAATGCTTGTAGTGTAATACACTCTGAACAACTTAATCTGAAAGTTAAGCTAACAGACTTGTTGGACAGTAGTAAATCACTGTCAAACAATGAGAGACACATTGATGGTTATAAGTCTTTTCCTTGTTGCCACATCAATCTGTCTGTCATCCAGTTCAGAAAAGAATCCATTACATTAATATGTTTCCATAGAAAAATTGAGAAATTCTGATTTTAATCTAATCAGGGTGGTTATTTTTGTAAACATCAGTTTTAGCTTGTTTAAATTTCTTCTTATAAGAAATGCAATTTTAGTTTAAGAAATGAAACACAGAGCTGAAAATAACTAAATATTAGTGAGGCTAAATTAATTTTTGTTTTTAGTAATACTGCTTCTGGAGATGGTAATATTGTATAAAACAGAAATGAAGCTGCTACAAATGTTATCTTCCTCAAAACTAGAATATACTCATTCACAAGAACACAGATGCACTGATATTTCAGGTAAATTAAAAATTCACAAGTCTTTCCTTACTTCTTCATCAAACACAACTAGCCGATACATATTTTTTCAATCAGATACATGCTACTGCTCCATCAAATAAATAACCACTCATAAAGGCATAATTCTACTGAATCAACGGAGCTGCCCCTGTAGGCTCAGATGGAGATGAAAATCATAGAAGGCTGAGAGATAGGCTCCTTGAACTCATTTCTAACACCAAGCACTGCACATTTTGCAAAGAAGCTCTTTTTTTTTTTTTCGAGTTCACACGTGCATTTTTGGACAAATTTGATTCAGAGAATCATCAGAACATGCGAAGAATCTGAACCAGATTTTTGAGAATTCAAGCTTTTGCACCTTCAGAAAAGCGTAAAGTGTTTCACAGTATTTCACCTTTAAAGTGGAGGTTTCTTCTGGTACAGACAAAATCAAACCCAAACTACCTGAAATGAGGTTCTTTTTCCTCTGAAATTTTAATAATGATCTTTATATTTTCAGCCTAATACTGCTCTCTGAAGATCATTTCATTGCCCAGTCAAGTGTAACTCATTTCCTTTCTGCTCCAGAATTACAAAAGTACTCTTCCCTAATTCAGACCACATGGCTAGAACTTGAAAGCTACCTTAATAAGACTAATATAATTGGTTTCAGCTTTTTTTAATATTTTCATTAATGACAAGGAAAAGCATGGACATTCACAAACTAGCAAGAGCATCCTGAGCTAAAGGAGCAAAACAGAAACTATTTTTTTTTCAATAGACTAGATCACACAAATAACATTTACCATTACTATGTATATACTTTAAGTGTGTCAAAAGAAGACAGCACTAAATTATACAATGCCAGATATGCAGCAATGAATTTCCTACTGATATTATTCTCTAGGGATTTTCTCAGAAACATTAGAAAGGTTATCTACCTTAAAAAAAACCAAAAAAAAACCCAAAAATCACATTTCCCAGTTTGTCAATATTGTGTTGGTCTCTGTGTTAGTGTTTTTATACACTTGTGAAAGACTATGGTGAAAATACATGGCAATGTCTTATAAAATAAAAATATATCACTGACTCATGTATCACTTATTGTGAAACTTGTGTAGATGTCATAAAGCTCATGAAACTGTGACAGCTGCATATGAGTATTAGCAGATGCAATAATGTAAACTTTAAGGCTCAAGTAGGTCAAAGAATTTGTGTTTGTCTATAGCCTGTGGTCTATAACGTATTTACCTCCACATATACTTTTATTTTTGTGCAAACAATTTTACCCTGCTATTCACCTTCTGGGTTGTGTCTTTTATCAGGTATATTTTAGATTACAAAATGCTTAGTACAAAATGCTGGACATGAATATTTAGGTTCCATTACTTCCATGGTAGGCAATCAAGACAGAGAATGCATATTTTTTTCCTCTTTTAACCTACGAGTGACCTGCCACTGGAATGCAGTTTCCTCTTTCATCATCATTACTCCATAAAAACACTAATAGCACTATGTCATGCAACATTAAAAAAAAAAAAAACCCAAAAAAACCCAACAAACAAAAAACCCAAAACCCTCACAGACCAGTAATTACATTACTGCTTAGATAATTTTCCTTTATGGCTCAGAGTTGGATGCAAATGTAACAAATAATGAGAAGGAAATTTAGAGTGTGTTTTTCTTGTGACACAGTGCTACAGACTGCAGCCAAGCAATACCAGCGTGAACTTGGGGACAACCGACACAGTCACCCGAAGAAGCAGAGCCCGCGTGCAGACCGTAGCTCACCCACCAGAAGGAGCTGGCTGCAGTACACTGCAACTGAAGGTGTTTTTCAGAAGCTTAAAGTTTGCCTGTAAACACTCACTTTGGACAATAGAGGAGAGGCTCTCTGTGCTGACAAACAGAAACCAGCAGCAGTGAGCAAGCTCTGATTCCTACTGTGACTACATAAAAACACAGACAGCGAGAGACATTTAAGGAAATACCAAGGCACTATTAATCAGCACGACAGGCAACAAGCATAGCACATCAGCACCTGTTTCCTTGAGACATCTCGAGGAGCCGACCCTGCGAGGTTTCACGTGCCACGTATCCTGGTGGATGCACGGTCTTTTCATCCCCGAATCTTAGCCATGTAGGATGTTGGAAGGAAACGAGGAGGGCTGTTCTTCAGAGGAGAACTACTAAAACCCACTAAAAATAATGGAGTGAGCTCAACTGCCATATAGTTCCACAAATTTATAGCCGTGCTAGCAAAACTAAAACAGTTAATAGTGGTTAGAGGGAGAAGATATATGACTCCATACGCTCTGTTGACTGAAATTTCTGCAAACCTGAGAAAGAAGTTTTTATTTCTTTTGCAGTATTTCCTAACAATTATTTGGGAATTTCCAACTCCCTGCAGGCTTCAAGAGATCTCAAGAGAAGCATAAGTTATTGAATTAGTTTTCAGATATGCTAAGCCTTTTAGCTCACATTAAATCAATGGCAAATGAGGTACGCTACATCTCTAAAAAGAGAATTACTCATTCAGGATCAACATATAACTTTGAAATATCTGGCAACAGCATTTTTTAAATTTAAAATGTATCCATAATTCATATTTTGGTAAATTCAAAAGCCTTTCAATAGGAATTTTCTTTAGGTAAAATATTCCACGTGACAATTTAATATGACTACTATTGGAAAAGATAATAATTGCACGTGTAATTTTCAGGTGGGTTTTTTTTTTTTTGGCAAATACCACAAACTACCATAGGAACCACAAATAAATACATTATTTCCTCAATTCACAGCATTCTTTCCCTTGAGAGAGAAAAAAAATGGACTCTATGCAAAATATTCTCTATTCTATTTGTGTTAGTCTTATGTTTCCATTTAAATTAAAAACTTGTTTCAGAAGACTTGTGTAGTGAAACAAGAAAAATTTTAGTGTTTCAGTTTGCAGATATGATTTAGCATTCAAAAAAGCACCTTTACAAACAAACTCATTCTGCTGCATTTTTAAACTTTTGTAAACAGATTGTAGAGAAGGAGCCAATGCAGATCTGGACATCTTGTATGTCATCAGGCACAGCTTTTGAGTTTTTTATTGCATAAGGGATGGATTTCTGACAACACATTTTAAAAATTGCTTCTTATCCAAAAAACGACAGGCAAGAAAATTACTCATGAAGAATAATCTTTGTTCAGTAAGTGTAGTCCCCCCACGTTCTTCGCAATGGCCGAGTAAGTTGGCTATGCGCGTAGAACACCATACGGATCGCAGGGGACAAAACCTACCCAAAATTCCATGCCATAGTGTGTTTCCACAGCAGTTTGTGGCTTCTACTCCAGCCTCTGGGCTTGTGAAGGGGCAGAGACATCCGAGTTTTCCATAACCAGGGGTCTGTAACTGCCAAATCGTTTTGTAGAAAAAGTCAGATCTTTCAGACACCTGTCACTGGACAATGCACTCTTATGAAATAATCACTAATTTAATTGATTTTTCTATAGTTGTATAGTCATCTGTAGCAATGGTCTCAGAAAGATGACATAAAAAATTTTAGGAGCATTGAAAAATTCTTACCAGAGGAGAATCTGAAAAGACTAGAAAGTCTACCTCATGAAGCTATGCATAAGAATGCATCAAACAAAACTCACACTCATTAGTGGCGTACATACATGGAATACACAGAGTTCCTTCCTGTGCATTCAGGAACGTATCTGAAGAACATCCAAATATCAGGTTGCTCCTCTCCACTAAGCTTGTGGCCTTGCCTGCATCATCTGCACTACAACAGAGTATCTTTGTTTTCTTTTTCTTCTTTTGTAACTTATTTTCTTTAAGCACTGCTAGCACTACTAATTACAACACCTCCACTACTTTTTAGTTTATAAACTTGCTGCCCTTCTCCAGTATGTTACAGCAGGGTAATTAACTTCCAGAGACCAGTGTTCTCACTTCATCTTACCTGTTTGCCTTTCACTCTTCACATCGCCTGTAATCCATCTAACAAATTAATTCACATCTAATGGTCAGAGACCTAATCCCGGCCAGACCAGAGATTCCTTCTGTTCTGATCTTTTGTACATTCTGTTTGTATCTCCTATTCTCTCTTCCCTTCAAATCATCTTGTGCAATTCTTACATAGTGTCAAGTAATAGAGAACAAGTATTTCAACTATAGGTATCGAGTCCAAAATTTACCTATCTTCTTATTAAAAAAATAAACATATTTGAAATATAGTTATTCAGCAATAATCTAAATAAAACTTGAGTAATATAGTAGGAAAAAAAGAAAACCAAACTCAGTTTCAATTAACACACAGTATCTATTACATCTACACCAAACAGAAGAATAAGCTGAACACAAAATTAACTTCTTGTTTTCCAACAAATACTACTTGGCTTTAGCTCATAACATTAGCTGAACAGATTAGGCCTATGAAATCTCAATTTTCCCAGTCCAATGGGAATACTGGAAAATGGTGCACAACAAAATAATAAAACCAGCCTGGTTTTACTTAAAAAAAACCCTAACACTGTGTCAACGTCCTCTTCCAGTGATTGATGGAGTAATATGGAGGTACACCAAAATACCAGTTTTGCTGCCATTTAGAAAAACAAACATATTGAATTCAACAAAAGAAACAATTGTACAGATAAAAAAAATACACTGACAAGGCAAGAATAAAATACAATATAGAAGCACAGAGACAGCAGTGGTATTCTGTTAGCTGCCTGACTAATCAGGATCAAAGTGCTGACAGGCCCTGGTACTGCAGTGGAAAAATGCAGAAGTCAAAGCCGAGAATCCCCCAGGGCTTTTTAGGCCCTCCCTTCTCCGATTGTCTTGTTGATAAAGATGTGCAAGCTCTCAGGAACTAGGGACACATCTCAGGTCACGGCTTTTGCACAGCACAGATGAATCAAGGAAAGCAGAGTGCTGGAAGGGCCTTGGCAGGCAGGCTGCAAGAGTTGTTGGGACAGGCATGATGCCCTAGACCGCTCCATCTCACGTACAGCATGCACGTCTGATGCACACAGAAGGGCCTCCTGGGGTTAAGGTGCAGGATTCTTCAAGACAAGGAGTTTTGAATAAAGTGTCCCTTCAGAACAGGGTGGATGGAACTGTGATGAACCAAACCCAGAATACTTTTCAACATTTTTAAAGAAACTAAAAATAACTACTGAAATTCATATTGTACATCTGATCTGTTACAACAAGTCTTATTGAATTTTCAACCTAATTAATATGAATCTGCCTTCTAAGTTTTGTAGCTCACTTATTAAAATGCATCACTTTGGTTCAGAGCTCCAAAATCCGTGTAAATGGCTGCGTGAACTCTTAAGAGCTGCTATTAGAAACACCTGCATTAGTCAGAGCCTGGACAAGCATGAGCAAACCTACACAATGGCCATGACTAAAGATGGCAATGGCTGATTCGCTAGTCATGTGGACTCTTGTGTTCTTGGAAACCATCCATATGATTTAATATAGTTTTCCCTAATTTTGTATGCTGTTACATTTTACTCCTGCCAGGTCAGGAGAGCATTTGAGCTCTTTCTTGATTAACTTCATGGTTAATGTTTGCTTAAGTTCCAAAATGAGTGTGCAGTGCTGCAGGACTACAAATCTTCTCGTAGTAGTACAATATTCTTCAATGGTTTTATTCTTGGAGAGAAGAATACTTAACGTAGAAGGAATAAGGTCTGTAAAGAACACAACAGAATCATAAACTCAAAGAAGCCTCTGGAAGAGAAAGGGAACAATGGACTAACTCTATTTGACTTGAATAATAGCATGATTTAGGAGAGAGTTATGAAGCAAGGCAGGTAAAATCAGAAGGAGATACTATTTTGCACAAACGCAGAGAAGATATCAACTGCAAGAAGCTGACAGTGAAAAGGATCTTGTGCTGAGGACCCAGGTTGTCAGACTCCCAAGTTAGCTTAAAGGTCACCTCTGAAAGATAGCATTTCAAAGGGCAAATATTATAAGGTTGCCCTCTCTGCTCCTACAGCTGAATTAAGCCTCCAAGAGCTCGACTTTGAAGGATGGCACTCTAGAGTTTTGCTTGAACTGGCCTCTTCTTTTGCATCATTTTTCTGTGTTAGAAGACAATACTTTATATATTTGCTTCAAGATCAGCAATGCAAAGAGCAAGATTACATACAATGATAAAGAACATACGCATTTATCATGATGACTACCTACTACAGAATACCAGATCAAGAAAATTAGGTGGATGAGGTTTTTTTTTTGTTTGTTTGTTTTTTGAGAGATACTGGTATAATCACTAAAGCAGAGTTTGCCAAAATGGAGAGATTTTACATACTTTGATGTGTTGTAAAAGAAATAAAACACAAATTAGCCTGCAAAGTGTTAGAAAGCATCAATGACAGCTTTTGCAACTGAGGAAGACAGCTACAAGAAATGCCCTTACAGTTTGTGGAGAGAAACTTGCTGAGAATGGGACGGTATAAGGCAAGGTGAATAAGATGAGAAAGTTCAGACCCTTAAAAAAATAAAGAAAAGAAAACCAGCAAAACGAAGTCTGTGGATTTTAAGCAGGATGACCAAATGATGAATTTCCTAAATGTGAAACTGATCCACTGATCTCACATAGAAGAGAGAAGCACACAGAAAGTGGAAATGAGGTAGACAGCTAAGGGAATGCATAAAAGACTTAACATGGGATTAATCTCAGAAGGACACAGATGCAAGTAGCAAGAAACATTAAAGTTATTGAAGCAAACAACAAGAAGTCATGCTGTAAGAACATCAGCAATAGGAAAAAAGTGGTTCAGTAGTTCAATATTCAATGGGACTATCAACAAACGACAATGTGCGAGCTAAAGTTTTAAACACCTGTGCACCTACCTTCATGCAAAATTATATAGGCGATTATCACAAATATTGATGGGAAAGAGGTGAAATTTCAGCCTATAAGAGAAATAACAGGTCAAAAAGCTAGAAATTTTCAAATTACTGAGACCTGATAATCTACCTGTTAACTGTTTGCAGAATCTGAAAACCTAACAATCAACATATGTTGCCTAGAAATGAACAGGTGATGGGAAGTAGATCTTGGAATTATAGTCAAATTCATCCCGGGGTACACCATTAAAAGACAATACTTGTAAATACTGGCAATAAGGAAATAAGAGTCAACTAACACTACTCTGCAAAACCAGTGTGAAGCAAATCCACCTAATTGCATTTTATACAGCATTTCTTTACTGCATATGACTTAAAAAAAAAATGAAGAAAAGAAATAAAAAAAAATAATCTTGAAAGGCTCTGACTTAAAAGACTTTTCAACAATTCTTGGGTTTCTAAGGAAGAGTCTCCAAAAAACTAAAAGCTATCTTAGGAAAATGGAAGTGCTTTAGCTGAGCATTAGAGACACATATGTAACAAGATGACAGGCAACATGGCAAGGACCTCAGAGCATGCCACTCCACATGGGAAAATGACAGCATTGTGCAGAGACATTTAATGGTCTTGAAAACAGTGTCTTGACTTTTAACAAAACTCCTCCTTTAGGATTCAAGACCATA
>WHYT01017558.1:4449-28360 GCA_009806455.1 Tetrax tetrax
ATCCGAAAGCCTCGGAAATTCATGGGAAGGCTGCGGAGCAGATGTCAATGGAGAAAAAATGGGAGGGACGATACAGGGAGCTGCCACCTGGAGAGCATGGGCACCACTGCCACACGGGAAAGGTTGCCAAAGGGGAACTGTCACTTTGGTCCAAAGCCTGCAGTTTTTCTCCCCTACAGAAATAGCGCTGCGGCAACTTTCACCAAAATTGTGGTTTTTTTCCACCTGCTTTTCCGCTGATTTCTTCTATGTGGAAAAGAAATCAGAAAGATATTTTAAACAAAGGGAAAATTCCTTCCCTTCAGAATAACCAAACCTGGAGGCACAGATGTTGAAAAATAAAAAAATCTGGTATTTTTGTACCAAAACAGAGATGCACTTCTGATTCTTTCAAACTCCTTACTCCCGAATTTGAAAAGCCTCAAGGTGCAGATTTTAAGCTTACTTTAGAAGCATGACAGAAAACACTTCCAGTTTCACTGCCCTCTAGAAACCATGCTCTGCAGGGGGAAAGGCAGAGGATGCACAGGCCATCTGCAGAGGGGAAGGTACCAGCTGAGGCATCATGCTGACAAATCAGAGCATTAAAAACAATCCCACATATCACACAGACAAGCTGCATTTAACCTTTTCTGACAGTGTTATATCCATTCTGCTGGAATACGGCTGGCCACAACAGTGTCTTTCTGCATACCTGAACGCAATTGGTACTGAGAGTTAAGAGCCAACTCCTAGATGCCATATTCAATATTTTCCCACCAAAACACAGAACAGCAATTGTGCAGAAAAACAAAGAGAGAAAATACAGAGAATTGTCCTTAAGAAACAGATAGGAAAGACACGTCTTGAACACTTAAAAGGGAAATTGTTGAAAAATTTTCATATTTGAACATGTGAAGTGTTTTGAAACATCCTTTTACTTTTTGCTAGTGGATGCTGCTTCATTCTCAGAGAGAATGAGAATTCAGCCTTTCATCTTTTTCCTAGATACAACCCAAAGTTATCACCATCAGCCATGCAGCCCCCAGAAGCTGGACCAAGATTCCTGCCGGGCAACGAGCATCCCTCCGCGAGATCCTTCTCCCACAGCCCCTTTGCCCAGGGCAGCAAGACTTCCACGGCAAGCAGCTTCTCTGCTTTTCCCTCGAAGCCCAGGAGGGCAGCCAAAAAATGTCTGCAAGTGAGTCACCAGTGATGGAAAGACTTGGGCCGCTAAGCCCGGCTCCCGGCCCTGGCAGTTTCCCGGTCACGGGCAGCCTACAGCAGTGGGAATACCCTTTAAGATAGGTGTATATATATGTACTGGAGGTACTGGTTCTTCCTAATTCATCTGCAAAAGCTCAGCATAATCTGTAAGGCCTGCATGTTTACACGAGGCAGAGGTTTAAGCAAGGATACCACGTGTCCAGCAGATTTGGGAGAGTTCAACATGCCATTTTCTAAACCCAGCAGAATCCCAGGGAAACCTGTCTGTGGGGAGGCAAACAGCCCTGGAAAAAGAAAAAAAATTAGAAGTTGAGAAATTTACTGAGCTTGGCTTAGTTCACGGTTGTGCATCAGAGCCGGGTAAGCAAAGATCTCAGGAAAAGGTTGGTTTGGCTCAAGCCAAAACAAACTTTTTCCAAAGATGAAGAAAGAAACTGAAAACCAGATCTACAAATAGCCTCAGTCCCTTCCCTGCTGTTTCCAAAACTCCACTTCTTTTGGTGAATTAACTTTTTGGACCTCCTACAACAAAGCAGCCACTGCCGAATCCTGAACAGAGGAACAGAGAGCACGTTCAAACAAACACTCTCCTTGTGTGTATATTTGGATCTTTCATCATGTACTAAGTTTCTATGTGGGACTTTTATTTGTATTTGTAAACTTTGAGATAAAGGTACTCGGAGAGTTTACTTCTTTCCAACATCACACATCCAAACAACCGCGGAGCACAAATCCTGCATGGACCTGTTTACCCCTTCCCCATATTTCTTACTTCTGTATCCTCCTGCCCAAAACCAACCACCACCAAGCAAACAAAGGAGAACTGAACACAAACAACCTCGTTAGCATGATGCTGGCCTGCAAAAAGTTCAAGGATTCAATCTACTAACATAACCGTAAGACGCCAGAAACTATTGCGGGATTGGCAGCAGCGAGAGATTAATCACGTTTAATGATTTACTTCCCCCCCTCAAATTAATTTAGGTCTTCACGAACCATTTGATTTCAAAATGGGTGAAGAAAACTGGCAGCGAGGTCCAGCACAAAAATCAGATGTCTGGCTTCAGCATAAGCCCGCAGCCACCAAGTGTTAGATCCCTGCCTCCTCGCACGGCACAAAACATGCCAGCAGCCTGATGGGACACGGCGTTGAGAAGGTAGAAATCCCAAGCGAGATGAAAGAAAGCAAAACGTTGGTCCATCTTTCTTTGCATTGTAAAACGTAACTCAGAATATAGTCCAGAGACTCACTAGGAAGGAAGCACATCAACATCTCCAAATTTTTCAGTCCAGTCTCCCTTGACGATGTAGACATTACTAAAAGCATCCCAAGAATTGTATCCAGTTATAATTTTACCCACCAGCAGTGAAATTGGGCACTTTTATATATACTTTTTTTTCTGTCCTGACAAACACTTGCTGGAGACATAGGACAATGTCTGACAACTGACCAAAAAGCAGGACACGTGCAGACCTATTTCAAGTCCTGCTCACCAGGGAAAAGTGATTTCCACCACTGACACCTCACCCAGGCTCCTACCAGACATTTCTTCGGGGAAACCTATGGGAGCAGGCAGTGCACAGCCTCCCTGAGAACAGGGATGCCAAAGGTCCTCCTGCAATCGGCTCCTTTTCTGTTTTATCATGGAGCAAGCAAAAAGAAGACAGAAAAATAACAACCACATTCCTTCACAAAAAAAAAAACTCAAACAAAAACAAACAAAAAAACCCCAACACCTCAAAGAGTTTCCTTGTGAATTATATGCACAGAAAATAATTTGTGTAGGCTCTTATTTTATCAAAATCATCCATTTCCTATGTCAATAAAGAGTCATTACCGGTTACATGATATTTCTGGCCTGTAATTTGATGTCTTGCCCGTATTTCTTCACACTGGAATCAAAAATGCCTTGTCCATGAGGCACAGGGTCAAATAATCTGGGTTTTACAGTTGTTGGCAGCTCAGATTTTTTTTTTTTCCCCTTTCCCTTCACAATTGCTCGTTTTCTTCAACCTGTCAACATCTCTGCCCTCAGTTCTCTTCTTTCCAGTAAAGCAAATCCCCCTAATGAAAACCTTGATATGGCACACTGTACATCCAAGAGAAGTCTCCATAGACTGCAGCAGGCATGGAAACCCACCCACTTGCAGGCATTTTGGGGAAACCATCAGCAAGAAACATAAGCAGGGGCTTACTAGATCCAAGAGGTTTGCAAACACCTTGAACCTGGCTGAATCCAGGGTCGGATCCCACTTGCTTCCTCTTTGATGCACAAGCCAGGAGCATTTTTCCCTAAAACTGATGGGGTTACGCTCGCGTGGGACCAAACAAGGAGGGGAAGAGATGCCCTGCCGCGTTCCTTGCTCTGGAATTAATTAAGGATGCTGCTCTTTCGCTCCTCTCCGCTTAGGAAGCACTGTAAGCAGGATCAGGTTATAAATTTATCTAGATTGTTTTGAAACTAGAAGAGGAGGGGAAAAAAAAAAAAGTACAGTACCCAAGATCCCAGCTTTACAGCCTCAATCTACAATTTAAGGGAGAAATAAAGGTCCTTGTGTTTATTCTGCAGTTCTCCAGGGGCTCTTCCAGTGGTGCACTAAGTGAAACCAGATGAGCCAAGCACACCAACCTCAACATCTCCTGGGGACGCCATCTCCAAACCTCTTGAAAGCCAACAGCCTTGAAGGAACATTTGATTCCCCTGAAAGGTGAGGTTATTCCTAATGAATCTCTACAGGGGAGCAAGAAAAGGGAGGCGGAATTTTTACACATGCAACTGAAAATTCTGGAGATGGCTTTTGGCCAGGCTGCGCTAATAAATATGGACTAATTTCTGAGAGCATAACTCATGCTGGTGGGAGATAAGAGAGGAATGCAAGATCCCTTGGAGAACAGCCTAGGAGAGAGTTATCCTCTGAGATCAGAGCAGAAATCATCGAGTCAACAGTAGAGGCCAGTCACCAATAATAAATCCAACCTCGGTAGAGCAGACCCCAAACGCGGCGGAGCGAGGCACCGTCCCCACCCAGTAAGGCAGCAGGAGCCATGCCAAACTCTTGTCCCAGAGCGAGAGTTTGGTGTTTGCAACACAAACTCCATTTAAAACAGCAGGCCGTTTATCTCCGTTATGAAGCGAACGCATTCCTCCAAGGTGAGGCAACAGGCCCCACGGACGGGAAACGTTGCTAGTCCTTCCAGGAGTGGTTTCAGTGGCACTCCTGTTTGGGGAATTGCCAGGGAGGAGGGATTCAGGTCCAAGAGGTTTAAAGCTGAAAGGGCTTCCCAGAAGCCTGGTGCTTCTCTGCAGCCATGGAAAGTGAGCCTCCTGGTTGTCCTGCTCCTCATTTAACCAAGCAATGGAGGTTCAACCAGCATTTTGAGAACGTGCACCCCTGCTTAGAGACCCTCATATTTCTTCCTAAAAGCTACATCTTCCTTTGCTCTGTTTTTCTTAGTTAAACTTTGGAATTGTTTCAAATTACTGCCCACCTTGGATCTTGGAGACACCAGGCAACCTTTATCCCATCACCTCATCATGCTGTTGATGTACAGTCCCCATCCCTGATCACTCAGCTATTCAGAAACCCTGGATGATGTGAATTAACCTTCCTGCTCTGTCCTTTACACTCTGGCTGCCTAAATCTTCCCTTTAACTTTTACCACGAAGATTTTCACCACTACTTGTCCTAAATAATACTGCAATTCCAGCCTCCATGGATTGTTTGTCCCACCCTATCCACTTATAACAAGGCAATTCTCAAATATGTAGCTAACTCATGTCCTAACACATATCCATGTACCCACTATTCATTCTGTAATGAATAAATTAATTTTCAGCTGTGAATCCTGACCAAAATTCTATGATCTGAACAGCCTAAAACTTGGGGAAAATTCCTAGTGCCTGTCCTGACCCTGCCAAACCCAAATCTGAGTTTTAAAGGGCTGTGTAAGCATCTCCCTCCTTATGCTGCAACATTTTTTTTGGCAGCTGAGCTTTCACTGTAGCAGGAGAAAGGGGCTAACAAAGCTCCTAGCACAGCCTGGTCCCTTCCTGCCATTTCAGGCTTTTCAGCACGGTGTGAGCTGAAGGAAGCTAGTAGGCATGGTGGCGTTAAATCAACGGTTGGAGTTGTTGATCTAGGAGGTCTCTTCCAACCTTAAAGATTCTATGATTCTAAGCTGCAGCAAAGCAGTGGCTTGTTAATGGTGGATGCCTCTTTCTTGCTCCAACATGGAAGATGTTTGTCTCAGCTGCTTCTAGGATTCTGCCCAACACCCAGCAAGGGCTTGTTGACGCAGGACACGAAGGAATAGTCATCTGAACCCTCCTGGATTCTGTTAGCTTAATGGCATCCAACTCCTACGTGTTCAAATCTTCACTGGCTTTGGGAAGCCCAGTATCTACACAGTCCCCTTGTGCGCTCTGACTCTCCCTCCTGGATTAACACCTTTGGTTAACTCAGAAAAACCTTTTTTGAATGTTTTGGCACAGGCAGGCCAAGATCTTTGCCTCCTTCATGTGGTGTCAGAGACAGCAGGACCCCTGAGGACAGCATTAACTGACCATTAAACCTGGTGCCTCCTCAGTCAAATCTTCTCCCTGATGGGAGCAGGACCGGGCCACAGTGAAGCCAGAGTCAAGAAAATTGGCACTGTTAAAACAGGACGCTGCCTATCAAAGCAGATCGTAGGGAGACAGTGCTGCTCCAGAGGACTCACAGTTGTGCAAGGAGAGAAGGGCTGGGGGCTGAGTTCTCCTCCTCCTGCCCTAACCTGTCTGTACAGGGATGGAGGGAAAGGGACACAGCAGATTAGCGGCAGCCGAAACCCAGCTCTTCCCCACAGACCAGGCCATGTTCCTGGAGCCCTGGCTGCACCTGCTCTGTATTTATAGATCGCCTCAGTGGGAAAAAGTCAAGGCTATGGGGCTGCAGAGAAAACGGTGGGAAAATCAGATCTCAGCTATGCAACCCTGCATTTTTCTACAGGCATATTAAATAAGATCTTCTATATTAAACCAAAGGCACATTGTTGAAATCCTAAGGGGCTAATCCAGTTTCCTATCTAATCCCTCATCTCCCCAGTGCATCTTCTAACAGGCTCTCAGAGATGTGCTCTCAGTAAATGGAAAAACCTGAAAAAGATTCACAGCAATCCTTTAGCTCATGTGTCTTAAAAATTATCAAGGAAAGCTTCCCTGAAAGCAAGGCATTTGGGGCTTTGCACAAACCAGAAAACTTCTTGTTTTAAGACAGTTACCCCATATATTGTCAAACTGGTAAAGCCAGGCAATTCTGCCACTGTGAAATCTGTTTCTGAAATAGGGATGCAGGGTCAGCTTTCCAATTTCCTGGCAACCATACTCTCTGCTCAACACACAAGAATTGCTATTGGCTCACTAACTCTTGCAGGAATGGCTCGTTTCGGTAGAAACCCCAATTTCCAAGCAACAGGCTCTTCCGTGGAGCTCAGCTCCCAGCAGTGACTCTCCGTGGCCACATCTTGCCAGCCATCCATCAGTACATCCTGGCTGGTAGGAAAGTCACCTGCACCTTCTACCATGTGAAGATGCATGAAGATGTAAGATGAAATAAGAGAAATAAACCTTCTGCAAGAAGGGAAGGAGGACTTCTCAGAACACACACAGCTTCAAGCATACCTTTGGCTCAATGAACTGTCCTCCCAGTTTCAAACCGACCTTGGTCATTCCAGCAGGACCATGCCAAAGCAACTCAGGACCCAACTCAGCCCCTTACCTGGACTCCAATGCCTCCAAAGTCATTTTTTCCAAAGCCCATTTTCCCCCTTCACCACCTCATCTTAAAAAAAAAAAACCCCAACCTGCAAACACCCTACATTAAAAACCTGCCAGGATCACACTGGGATTTATAGCGGCAAACACCAGCCAAGCGACAGAGACATCACCAAATAGCTATGCGAAGAGCTCTATTTTTAAACCTTCTCCTTGGCTACCTATTAACTCCTCTTCTCCTGGGACAAGGCGCAGAGATTCCTCTACGTTTGCAGAAGGCAACGGCCCCGATTCCTGCCTTTTAAACCTTTACGATTTGTTTTCATCTCCAGGAGGGAGAACTGCACCCCCTGGACACCATTTCAAGGCCCGGCTGTGTTGGTTTTGGCCAGGTCCCGAGCCGTTTCGTACCTCATACTGGCACCGATTTGTTATACCAGCTGCTTAACACCACCACACCTGTACACAAGCTGGGTCTGTGGCCTGTGGAGTAACTGAGCAGCGGTCTTAATTATTGCAGGGCAACGCAGTGATGTCGGCATGACCTCAGGGTTTACTTTAGCCAGATGATCTGATGCCATGAGGAGCACTTGTTTTCTCAGCTGTCTGTAGTCCCTCCAGGAGACCAGTGACCTGTGGGATAAAGCTCAGGTCTGGAGGTGGGCACCTGTACGTAAGAATGAGAGCCGTTCATCC
Organism: Tetrax tetrax; assembly: GCA_009806455.1. Lineage (NCBI taxonomy): Eukaryota > Metazoa > Chordata > Aves > Otidiformes > Otididae > Tetrax > Tetrax tetrax. The sequence continues at coordinate 12,105 of WHYT01017558.1, forward strand.
ATCCTTAATGAAGCTGCATCTCTTCCCTGTTGATGTATAATCAATTTTCCTCTCAGAAAGATTTATTGGAAGTGGTTTTGGGTTTGGTTTGGCTTTCACAGCTGATGAAAAGACTCCAATTCTCTCTTGGAAATCTGTGCCTTACTATGGCTGCCTACAACGGGCCAGGAAGCTACAAACCCAATGGCATCCACATAAAGACTGGGAAAACATCTCTGCGGCAAGCTGAAGGCTTGTGTAGGAAAATGAGACACATTTACGTAATAATTATAACTCACACTCGCACAGAACCTTTCAGCAGGGGATTAAAAAGCACTTTGCGAACATTATCAACCACAACTCTTCTACGAGGTAGGTATGAGGCCCCTTCTCTCTATAGGAGAAGCCAAGGCAGAGAAGGGTGTTTTTCCAGCCCGTATTTTCAGAAGGCAGCCTGCACGTTTGGAGGCCTCAGTGTCTGGACACTAAAAATCAAATCACAGGAGGCCTGACTACCCTGCTGGCTTCAGCACCGGCATTGCCTAGAGGTGACAGCTCAGGTTGTGATCATCAGGACCCTCACAAATCGTCTCTAAAATGGTTTGAGACAGTTCACGCACTGAAGAGCGGTGGCCATGTTTAGAAGTAAGAACACACAATAAGCTTTAAAATTAGGACTAGAGGCCAAGAGTTGTAATTAGCAAAGCCTACATATAAATGTACACCATTATTATTGTGCTAGCTAGGAGAAAAGTAACAGTTTTTCAGTCTTCATGCTTTAGGGAATAACCAGATGCACTGTGGAGCACAGTTCACCCCATCGAGATGTTTAGACTAATAGACTTTTGCTCTTCCCCCAAAAGGTAAGTACCAAGATATCAAGCAGAAGATATCAAGCCACAGCAGACGAGAAGAAACCTTGGAATCAACCCACTTATAAAGCTCTAGGAGATCACCTTCCTCTTCTCCTTGCAAGCAGGCCTTTGTCAGGACAACACAGAAAACAGGAGCTGCCAAGTGTCACGACTGCTCTCCCAAGCCATCTCCCAGACCCACAGCTGTATCATGGCCCTGGAGAAGGACTGTTTCTTTACAGACGGCTCTTGGAAACCTTGAAAGACCATGGGAAATCTGACATTTAGACACTTCATAGCCAGGAGGAAAGGTGGCCCAGAGCTTGCTGCAAGGGTTAATTCACCAGCCCTGCTCCTTATACCAAAACATGTCCAGACCTCAGCTATGCTACCCACGCTTTAAGAGGGCTGTAAAACATATATTGCATTGGCAAAACCGTCAACAGCACCCCTGGGACCTGCACTCTGAACTCCTTAAAGAGGTTTTACTTGATTAGATTTTTTTTTTTGGTTTGGGGTTGTATTTTTTTTTTTTTTAGTTATCCAATACATCTGCATTATTGTGAGGCACGTGCATAACCTCTGGGAGATTAAAGAACTATTTCTAAGCACTCTACCTATATAAATAGATCGCAACAGACCAGAGGTATCATTTTCAAAATACCTGAGGATCCGACATCTGTCTCCCACTGACCGCCAGCACAGCATACGCTCCCAAGTCCCTAAAGCCGTGATGAAAGGAAAGCGTGGGCTCCCAATGCACTGAGTGGTTTTGAAAGCTTTGCTAACCACTCCAGTTTGAGAGTTTTTCCCCCATTTCAGCACAACCACTCCTCAGGCATGCAAAGTAGCCTTAAAATGTGCCTATAGTCAGAAAAATAACTGCATGAAAGCGACACCTCATTACCACAAACATCTGCCCCGCATGTTTCTGGTGAGTCATATTCACTCTGTTCACGGAGCAGAAACAAACACATGGTTTTTACTCCTCTGACCAATACGGTACCAGCACAACTTGGGGAAAAACAGTGAGGGGTCTCTGCTGTTTGGTGTTGTTGCCACAAAACAGCCATCTCTGCAGTCCCACACTGGGGTCCAAAAGGATTTTCTTAAGATCAAGGACAGACTGATGAAACCTTTTTGTAATATTTGAACAGTGAGGTCTGCAGCAACAGGGGTTGCAAAGCTTCAGGTGCTCTTGGTAGGACCAGCCCTTCAGAAATTTGCAACTTCAAGGTACCACCACTCTCGGCTTTTCAGAATTATTGTTGCCTATTGAGTGGGGAAACTGAGGCACAAACCCACAATGAGCAGATGCTCCTTGTAATTTAAGGCAAGTTCAGAGCTCAATACACAAATATACTGAGCGATGTCAAAATAGAGAACTAGACCCACACATAGGTGCTTCTGCTTTACCACAAGATGCAACCATTTCATTTGAGGTGAAATAGAAATACAAGGAGAGTCTCATCATCCAAACTGCCTGGCAAAACCATGTTTTCCTGCACTGAGATGCTATTGAACACGTTCTGACACCTTCCCAAATTGGTGAATTAATGATTAATGGTATCAGAAACCAAACCAAGTCACCTATCCACAGGTCCAGCACCTCAGTATCTTCAAAAGACTCTGGGTAAAACAGCAGCACAACAGTTTTTTTTTTTTTAATAACAAAACCCCTGCTCCAAGTCAGAGCCAAGACAAGGCAATTTTTCAGGCTGAAAAGGACCTTAGTTGGGATTCAGGGGTTCTTCTGACCTACACTTCATCATATGTTTCTCATTTTGATGCTTCCTAATTTCATAGCTCTCCCCCTCCACTTGCCCTGGAGGGTGGTCACACAACGCCCGAGCCTCAACGGTATCTAGAGCCCACCCAAAATCACGCTTTGGCATCTACGTATGGTCTATTCCAGCCAAAAAAATGGCATGCGGAGCACAAGCTCTGATTAGGAAAAGCTGTTGCACAATGAAACGCAATTACAAGACAACTGGTGGATTCTGCCAGGAAGAGTTTATTCTGGTTTTTTTCAAAACCAAAGTAAACCAGAGAAATGTGTGATTTTTATTGCTGGTGAAAGGTGCTGGATTTGCACTCACAAAGGAAGCACAGGATTGGGAAGTGAGCTGGGGAGAACTGATTTCCCCATCTGATGAAGTTTTGCAGTATCCTGAATTTCTTCACATCCACATCACAGGATTAAGAACTCAGAATTACTTTTTTTTTAGAGCATTTTTACATTAGCTTTGATAACCAAGTTACCAGCTTTGGACTGTAAATGAAAACATCCAACTTAAGAACTATCAAAAAAATGTTCATATTACTCCCTCAAGATTGTTCAGTAGAAAAAACACATTTCATACAGGAATTTTCAGGGACTAAGAAACATTTAACCAAAATCCCTTAAAAAGAGGCTAGTAACCAGCATGGTAAGCAAGCCTCAGTTGGGGTTGGATCCGAATTTTACACCTGCAGATGAGTACACCACAAAGAACTGACCCTGGGCTTACATTGCCTTCCCACCTCTGATGGGCAATGGCTTGTGGTATCATCCTATCAAGGGTGAAACAAGCCATCTGGGTTTAAACACTCACCATCCTACAAGTAAAAGGGCATCAGCTAATACATGATTTTGGAGAAATGGGAAAAAGGAAGCAAACTTCTGCACTGGTAGTAATGGAGAAGGTGATGACAGAGGGAGGTGGGGTAAATACAGCCTCTGAACCTGACTCTCCTCTCTTCAGTTAAAGCATCACTGACTTCAACCCAAGAGTTTGCCACAGCACCTCTAACAGATCATGGTATACACATGCATTTTACCTTGCTCTTCCATTACAGAGGCAAAAGAGCATGTAAGCAAATCCTCTTCTATGGGAAAGAAAAAGAAAGTGTTCTGCTGGGCTTTCAACAGAAATTCTGCAAGTCAGGGAAGCACCCCCACTGCAAGGTCTCTGTGTTCCCTTCTCCAACACCCATTGTGTAGGTCAACACACAAGCACAGACCGAGCACAGGGATCTATGGTTTCAAAGCAAACACACAAAGCTGGGCTTGCTTTACGCCATCAGGCCATGTTCTCTCCATCATTTATCTTGGCCAGTGAAGAACTGGCACCCTTGATTCATTTTGCTTAGGGGAGCAGCAGTGGATTCCAGGCCACGGCGCTCCGATGCGACACGCGGATGGAAACAGTCACTGCTGAGCATGCAAGCACTGCTAGGAAGCCTTCTTCAGAGAAGTCCCTAGAACTGCTGAACCCTTTCCAGGGTTGCACCAAAGCTTCAGCATCCCCAGACAAAAGCTGTGCTGCAAAGAATAGGGCTGGGAAAGAGTTTAGGTGGTGCCAGGATGCAATCGTTCCAAAGAACTCTGAAACCACAAAATAACTTCCCCAGTCATGTACAAAAACAATCATTTTGGAAGAGCCTCCTGTGAGTACATATACTCATTTACACTCTGTTGTTATTATTGTATGTGTTCTTCTCCATTGGCGATGAAATCCATATGTCTGCTTTTCTCTTCGTTCTTTCTGCATTACTATCTGAGGCTTTGATTTATTTCCTGGCTTTCTAAATTGATTATTCAGAGCCATATAGGAAGGAAAACATGATACTAGAAACCCAGAGACAAAGTCATACACAAAAACAAAAGGGAAAAAAACAAAACAAAACAAGACGACACAGTGCCAAGTATCACACATCTGTAGTGTCTCTCAACAGAGGTGGGGGAAAACATCAAGCTGTTCTCCAAAATGAAGCAGACGGGGATTTATTGCAAAAACTATGGTAAACTAAACTCATTGGGCAAGGGTTAAGAAACTAAGGGCCCGATCTTATAAACACTAAAGCACATACTTAACTTGATTTCGACATCAAAGACTACTCACATGAGTAAAGTTATTGAGCATGTGTTTGCAGGGCACGAGGGGTTAGCATTGCAGTCATAAAAGTCTGAGAAGGCTGGGATAGAGAGCACAAATAAGCAAGGATTAAAAATAACCAACAGAGAGAAGCTGGCGAGGGAAATCTTGGCAGCTAAAATAATAATAGTAAAAGCCCCACATAAATTAAAACATTGTCAACGTTATATATGCAAGGGATCCTCAAGCGGTGTGTGCGCCAGACCGAGCAATGAGATGGTCTTGCTGTTGGGACCTTTGTTCTTTATCATCCCTCTTCTTACATGTCTAATATTGGAGCCTTGCAGAGGAGAAAACAGCTTTATTTGCTTAAGTCTTCTCACCCAAATAATGACAGCCTGCAGAGAAGGATGACTGCAGGATCTGGACTGATGGTTACGTCTTCCCAGTAGGACCTTCTTTCAAGGAAGTTTATTATGGTTCAAAATCGCGCTTTCAAATGGTTCAACTGGAAAAGCCTCACCCATTACTGCTCTTGTCCAACTCCTGCCAGCTCAGAACAAGAGTGACCCTTTGAAACGTCAAGCTCAAGCTGGAAAAAGTTAGAGACAGCAAGAGAATGAGGGGAAAAAACCCACTTACCCACAACTTGCAAGTTTCCTGTGGGAAAATTAGAATTTTTTTTTTTGTGGAAGGTTTTTAAAAAGGGATTTTTCCCATAACTGATTGACTTTCAAGGGAAATGCTGGAGCTGCAGCCAGCTCTATTCTAAAGCTCTTCGGCTGGGAATAGAATAAAAATAAGTTTCTTTGGAAGGGTGCTGGTATCTCTAACTCCTAACAGAGCTGATTTTAGGACCAGCATGAACAGTGATTAGCAGTTTTTAGAAAGCTGTCAATGGAAGATACAGCAGCACAGATGAAAAATGTCAGTAGCAGCTGTGGAGTACTGTTCAGCTCCCGTTCCCTTCTCCAAGCTATTTCCCCTGCTGTATTTTTCAGAGACAGATTATTAAGTATTCTCAGAGAGATGAGAAATCTTTTGTAGGTGTCTATCTCTGCTGTTTAGTTCAGTCTACCCAAATTTGGCCAAAGACCTTGGCCACTTTGCTTCTTCAGCTGTTCATCAACACTTTGCTCAGCTACGAACACCTACCCCAAAACCACTCATTGTCTGTCCACACGTCCAAAAAAACCTACCCTGACATACAAATCTCTTAATGGAAGTGGTGGGAGCTGCTCACTGTTCCAGCTACCAGCAGCAAGCACTCTCCTTAAATCACACCACCCCCCCCGCCTTGTTTGTTTACAGCATTTCAGGCTGGTGTGAGGTCCCACTAACTCCACGTCAGGCTGGGAGATGTCTGCTGCTGAGCCCTTGGAATGAGAGGTGCAGAACAGGCAGCTTCTGCTGGGTACCATACATCAGCAAGTGCTGTTTCTGGGCCCTGCTCCTCCACCAACTCATCCTTAAAGTCATACTTGTGCCTTCTTAAGGCAGTTGAGGGATGAAACCCTCACAGCTCAGATACCAGAGGATGGTCTTTTCCATGGCTCCCACTGAAATCACATCACTGAATTAGGAACTCCATCAAGTAACTTTAGATGTTCCTCCCTTGTTTGCTCACTGGAAAAACCTCACAAAAATCAAAGCGGAAGCAAGCTAAGCTGGCACCAAAAAAAAGATTAAAAGAGTTTGTTAAAAATCAAACCCTCGCTTTCCTGGAAAAGTTGAAGTGACAGTCCCATAGCACGGCGCTCCAGCCAAACCCACAGCACGTTTGCTAGAGCAATTCTCAGACAGTCGATTTCTAGGGACTAGATCAGCACAAATTACATACAAGGAACGCAGTGCATTTTAATCCCCAACCTCTTCCAGCAACCATCAAACTTCCTTCTACTCTTGAACTGTCTGGGTTTTCAGCATTTGGTACCATATCCCATATTCGGAATTGGCAGGAATATTAAAGAAGTCTGTAGCTCTTGTCTTCACAAAGCATTGCAAAGGGATCATGTCATGGCTAATCCCTCCCTCCCAACCTATCACTTGTTATTACAAGAAAACTAAATCGCCTTGGAACCAGAAAAGTCTTTTTTCATCTTAAGATTGTCTCCACTTACAGTCTACAGCGTAACATTAAACTTCCCTCCCCAGTAATGCTAGCCCCACTGGGCATCTGATCTCACCAGCAAAGAACAATCCCACCAGCGTCACGGAAGTGCCAGCAGACGGAAACACAAGATCCAGACTTCAGCTCCATGGGGCAGGGAGACTACCTTGCGTTCTTGATAAGACGCAGTAGAAGGAAGAGCAAGCCTCAGGGACTTTCGAGAGTCTGCAGAGGCTTACAGCTGGATGAGAGAGCACGAACACAAGGCTTGGTAGTTACAGCTGAAGAGATACTGTGGGAGAATTCATCTCTTCCCTTGGAGATACCAACAGGGCCAATAAACAGTAACCTGAGAGGGGCTGTGGTTACTGAGCTATGCTAGATAACACCCTCATACTGTCAACCAAGACCTAGACCCACCCTTCCCAGAAGTCTAACCTATTTCCAGTAACCATTTGTTTGTTTGTGGTTTTTTTTTTTTTTTTTTGCAGCATAGTTGGCTTGCCATCACCCCGCAGATAGCTTGGTGCAATAGACTTGTACCTGTGCCGATGAGAGCATCCTCTCTGCTCCTTGATTAATCAAGGCCATTTGTCAACATCCTGAAAGAAACCCTGCAGAATCCCTGTCCTACCATAACCACCTCAGGTAGAAAGGAGATGGTACCAGCACCGCCAACGTTCACCAATGAGTGACATACCAAGGGAAGAACTGTGACTCAATACAAGCTTGGGATAAACAGAGGGAACCCGTTTGCTCCCCTTGTTGCAATGTAACGGGAGACACCAAGGACCCCGACTCCCAGCCCTGTGGTCCATCCAGCCTGGGAATACCAGTAATTCTGCCTGCTCCATGGCTTCTTGCCACAAATAAAAGCAATCGTGCTTCAGGGGCTGCGCTTGCTTCCCATGGACAGGCTGCCTCTGCACATTCCCAAACAAAGCATTACGCTATGTGAAAAGAAGGCACAAGCCCCTGCAAAGCCCATCCCGCTGGCTAAGACAGGAAATATCTCCCATCATCTCAGCTAATCCTCCACCGATACAATGAGAAATGATGTCCAACAGCCGCCAAAAAGATTATTAAGCGGAGAACAAAAATACCGCACCGCCCATTGCAAGTGAGCCAAAGGCAACAGAAGGGGAAACAAACTGCAGCCAACAGCTGGAAGGAGGAGGGGGCCAAGAGAAGCAGCAGGCGATGCCTTCAGCAAAGCCCCGGTGTTGGAGTACAGGTGGTTCGAGGACATGAGAGCTTCACCCCAGGAGGTCGCATCATCCTTTTTGCCACACCAGTGTCTGTTTGACTGCATCCATTGACCAATACTCAGAAGAAGGAAAGAGGACCAATGTAAGGCCAATGCACTGATGTTCAAATGGAGTGGACTTGAGCACTTGAGCTGCTGGATTCAAGCCATGTAAGCAGAAAGGTCTCCCCACCCACGCAAGCTCGGGTAACACCACATCTCGCAGCGACGTGTGAACCTGCCATTGCATTTCCTGTGTACTTGAAAGCCTCTCCCCTTCAGTTTGGCTGTAATGAAAGGACACCCAGGCCGGAGCTTGGGTTTATGGTAGACCCCGAGACCTGCCTCCAGGTAACACAGAGCTTCCAGCAACAGGAGACATCCCTAACAGCGTCCTTCCTACCTGGGCATCCTACCTTAACAACAATATTTTTTTTTTCCCCCCCTTCTATCAGCACATCCAACGACCAGATTGGCTTTAGCTGCAAAGACCCAACTAGAACAGCCATTTGCAAATACTTTGCTAACAACATTCAGCAAGCTGATGCTGCTTCAGTATTTCAGCACCGGGATATTATGAGCACTGCATTACCTGGTATAATCGCACACAGCCCAGCATCAGCATGCCAGCTGCTTTTAGGAGCCTGGCATTTTGATGCTTGGGACAAAATTCTCGCAGGATCTCCCTGCTGCTCAAGAAGGTCTGGGAAATCAAACAAGGCGTTTGGATGGACAGCACTGAGGGAAACTTGGCACCTGCTGCAGTACCAGCCTCCAAAAAAGCATTTCTCAGGTTGAATAACTTGTTTTTAAAGGCAGTATTCCTTGATATTATTATTTTGGTTTTCTAACAAGTGCATTTAAGGCAAACAGATTTAACTCTTGCAGAAAGAGCTTAGATAAGCCCCCTTCCCTTTGCTCCCCCTTGGAGAACATCTTCCCTTTCTAGTGTTTTTACATACACAGTCCCATTGTGCTCTGCCACAAAAAAAATAAAAAAAAAAAATCTTACTTTGGGGAGCTGATCAGGAAGAAAAAACAAAACAAAACACCAAAACATTCCACCAAGAAAGTTTAGACTTCAGTTATTTTTTTCTTTCCATGTGACAAGAATAGAAACTTGTAGTTTTATGCTTGAATTCACATTTGCAGTTATAAGCAGTGTTTTAAGTTTCATGTTTTATCTCAGTAGGAAACACCCATGCTGAGAAGCCCACCCTTACCATTCAGAACTTCCCCTCAACCTTCTCAACACCTTGCTCCCATCCCCTACAGCAAACCCTGCCCGCGGTCTGGCCTCTATGCCATCCTCACAGCCACAGAGACCCCTTTGCTGGCAGGGCCAAGTGATGCCACATGATGAGGTGCTTCAGCCTCCATCACCTGCACCACTCTTAATGACAGGGAATACAGAAAAAAAAAATTTTTCCAGCCTGTAGCTTGCAGATACCCCCAAATACCCTTGTACACCTAACATTTCATCAACTCATCTGTATCTATGCTGGTTTCATCTCCGTTAGCCAGCAGTTCTCCCACTGTCCCAGAGCAGACCTCAGATTCAGAGGAGAACTGCGCTTCGCAGTGATGGAGCGCTGCCGCTCGCCAATCCCCAGAACAGCTGAAGCCAAGCTTAATCCCCTGTATAGACAAAGGCCTGGGAAACAAACATGATCGGTTTTAATTTGTAGCTTGCTTACATTTTTGATAATGAATGCAGTGATCTTGGCACCCTGCAGAGTACAAACTCTCCTCAGTGAGCTTTTCCCTGCCGGCTCTCATTTCCATGCAGGAACATTAACCCATCCCCTCACTTCAGGGAAACATTTCTTTTGTGTGCTTTAGAGCCTGCTGACTCATTTCCTGCTTCACAACACCACCGAGCATTCACATTCCTCCAAAACATCTGGGAACACCTACGGAGAAGTTTGGGCTCAGAGATACAGGGCAAGATATTGTCCAGAAATTCAGATGGAGTCGGCAGAAACCTCGCACATCAGCCCTTAAAGCGCTGCCTACATCTCCGCTGACTCTCCAGGCATTGTTCACCCATCCAGATTTGTAGTCACACAAGCACATTGTGTCCACTTTAGCAGTCAAAGGCTTGTAGAAGCAATTTGGGGCAACCCAGGGACCAATTGTCTTCGAGCACAATGCCCGCGTCTCATTTTCAGCAAGGCTGATTCCAGTTCAAGTTGCACAGGACTGAAAATGGAGCCGTTTTGTTACAGTTCAGCAAAACGCATGCATATGCGACAAATCCCACGACCTGGGCCCCGTCAGCAGCACCACAATGATGCTAATACCGATAATAAAAAGAGGATGTTCCCTCCCAGAAAAGTTCATAGGCTGAAGAGACAGCCAGACAGGACCGGAGCAAAGGATTACCGTTATCACTAGTTTCTGTGACTCAGAGGGGCTTTACCCAGAAGTCATGGACAGACTGCACCAGTGCTGGGAAGGAGTTCAGCATCCCAATTCCCACGCCTGCACCTCCCACGTGCCATACTTCAGCAGTCCTTCTCCCTACACCTTCCCCACCAGCGGGACCATACAGGTTTGGAGACTGAAGCTCTGTTTCAGAGAGGAAGAGTCCTTCTGCTACTCAAGTCATCATCAGAACCTCCAGTTTCATAAATACCCAAGACACTTGATGTCAAAGCGTGGCTTGTGACAACTCCCAGCTCAGCATCTTAATTTCTGTGCACAGGACACTGCAAATTGGTCTCTAACACATCATTAAAATCCTATGGGAATGCCAAAGAGATTATACCAAAACTCAAACACCCAACACCTTCCAGGAAAACCTAAAGGTATTTTCCTTCAACATACTCAACAAATCCTTTGTGGAGTGACCTATTCCAGTGTTTAGGAATTATATTCCCACTGTGGATGTGTTGTTAAAGTTTCCACAAGTAATACTGAGTAGGTGGCACAGAGGGAACATGCATCCTTGCTTTTCACTGGGCTTGAGATCTGCCACAGGCTCCAAACTGGCAGAGTAACACAGGCAGATCCAATTCCCACCTCCCCGGTGCCATTGGAAGTCACCTCCCCTCCAATGAGATGCGGAGCAAACTGGAGTGCGTGCTAGTCCTGATGTTTCAGGTGCTACTGGGTGATTTCTTTGCTTTCATCTGGTCTGAGTTCAAGTCTCACAACTGGATCCTCACCTAAAAGCTGCTGGTACTGCAAAGCAGAATAATTTTCTCCCGGTGGTCTTCAAAAGAGGGTGGTTTCTAGCAGAGGTTGCTCCTATTGAACTGTCAAGAGTGCTTCCAGTGCTCGCAGCCATGAAAACAAGTTTACTACATGGAGATGGCTTTTATTCAAAAGCCTGATGACCAGACTCCTCATGCAGAAGCTTCACCAGTTCAAAGCTCCTGGAGAAGTCAACGGGTAGAGGTGAGGTGGCACCAGGCAGCGTACACCTTCACTATTCTCCATCTCTCCCTGAGAGCGCTTACAAGTCTGTAGAGAGCCTAAAATACACATATTCCTCACCTAATAATTCCCCCAGCATCCCAGCCTACGTTGGCAACTCCTACAAGTGACAGCTAGCACAGAATCTGCAGGCTTGCAAGAGCCCCATTTCTACATCCCAGCATGACATTCATCTTATTTGCAGTAGAAAACTGCATGAGGTCCAGGCCGAGGTCAACTCCAAACTCTCCCAGGTAGAGCTGTTAGCTGGCCAGTCTTTCTCCTTCCTCTACACACCTGGTGATTTATGTGCAAACCTCCTCCTTGACAAGTTCTATCCAGGGCTCGTTCCCCACCCAGAAGGGAGGGTGTTTGCCTCTGCCGCGTTGCCTCAAACACTCATCTCATCCTCTGGCAGGCTCACCACACCTCCTCGACTGGCAGCACTGACACATGTATTCCCTCTTCCATCATCCAGAACCTGAGGGATTATGAAACACTTTGGGTTTGAGTGTTTTGGTTTTTTTTTTTTTTTTTCCTCCCAAGGTTGGCAAAATCTCACTTAATAAAGCTTGCTGTTTTGGCAGCAGACCACTAACAACTGTTCTGTGTCTGGTTTTCTCCTCCTTACATCTACCTTGGAGCAGCAGCCTCCAGACTGTGTTTCCCCAAGTTAGAGAAAGGTCCCCAACATAGTGCCAACAGCCTTCAAGCAGAAGATATACAAGTTTACTCTTCCCTCTCCTCTTAATTAGTTACCCATCAGGAAAGGCAATTAAATTACCTGGTTGACAATAAAACACCAGTAATAGCCATTATTTCTTGACATTTACTTGTTTCAAAGAGTTCCTGGATTCATCAGAAGTAACACGGGTCACAGAGGTGGTGATATCAATGCAATGAAACTCTACACATTTATTTTTAAGATCCTCAAAGAGCAAATTTATGGGAAATGGGCCCCATGTTGAACTTGCCCCAAATTTCTAACTCTGGATATATTAAATGGGCAAAACTCTGGGGCAGCGGGTGTTTAATTAATGCAGAATCAGAAAAGCCAGCAGAAGCATGGAAGCTCTGGGCATTTTTTTTTTTTTAATTCCCAACCAGCTCACCTGTTGCACTATAACTCTTGTAATATCTACGTACGTCTGCAGGAACACATACGCAATTGGCACACAAACTACTTTTCAGCTCTCTGAAGAAGAGAAAAACATTGTAGGAACCTGGAAGCCACCTCTGCTTTTTATTGAGCTCCCATTCCATACACAGTTGCTTTTCATCTACCAGGACTCACAGAAAGATTTCCCACAGAGGATGCAGCACTCCGTTTCAAGAGATTCAGAAAATGACTGTGGTAAAGCATAAGCAGCAGCAACAGAAGTGATCCAGCAGATGTTCCACTACCACACCTGTCCAAAATGATGCTCGTCTTTAAACTACCACCTAAGTACAGAGCAGTCACCCTTCTCACCCGTTTGGCCAGACAATATCAGACACGAGTTAATATCCTACTTCCTATTTCAGGCAGGAATCACTGAGTTTTCCATGTCTGGAGACCCAAGCACCCACACCGTACCATTTTTCCCTGCTCGCTCCCACTCCATCTGTGGCTGATGATTTTCTGCATTCCACTCCCACGAGCCCCCCCAGCGCGCTGCAGTAACAGCTAGGCGAAGCTCATACAGGGATGTGCAATGCCAGCTCCTCCACTGGTTAGCCAAGCTCTTCATGTCCCTCTGGTAGCAATTAAAGGATGAGTTTCCTTCTGCCTCTGTTTTGCTGTCGTTTTCCTCGCTTACTGGTAAATCACTGTTCTTGTGTTTCATCCTTGCGTTTCCGTGTTAGAAGCATGTCTCCAAGAAGATTCTCCAGGAGACTTCCTGGAGTACTCTGGGTTAGACGGGCCTTCTCTTTGGCTGCCCCTTTTGCATGTGCAGATGCTTTCTCCTGTCCCAGTGCCACACACTGATCTCACCTCAGTGGCATCCCAGCTAGCTTTTTCACTCCCGCCTCCACCCACTTGTTGTCTTGCTATGCTCCGAGAGCCCTTTCTCCTGGGGCCATATGCATAGCCCGTACTCCACTCTAATATCTCAGAGGCTTCCTGAGTGCGGAAATGAATGCATCCTCCATCCTCCCACTTCGCAGAAAAGCTTTCTTGCCTCTCTTCCTTTTCCCTGTGCCCCTGAACCGATGCTCTATGCTACATACAGTGCCTCACCTCGTAGTGATGATTCCCCTACCTGGAAACGAAGGAAGTTTCTGCATCATTCTCCTTGGGATAGACACCTCAGGTAACTCTAAAGGAATAAACCTCCCCAACAACAGCATTGGCTCAACACAATAAGTACAGCCACAATAAGCCAAGTAGAAGAGGTTTTTATCCACGGCTCCAAGGTATTGCAGCCATTCTGAATTTGAGAGAAAGCCACAGGGGTTATTTAGAATCATAGAATGGTTAGGGTTGGAAGGGACCTTCAAAGGTCATCTAGTCCAACCCCCCTGCAAGAAGCAGGGACATCCCTGACTAGATCAGGTTGTATCCTACAATGACAAAATAGCCTCTAATCCAGCAGTAACTAAGAAGGAGGTTAAGCCACAGCTAGTAAATGAGGTATTTTGAAATCAGCAAGCCCAGAGAACTCGCATTTGAGATTTAAAAGGGACCTGGCCAGATAGCGCTCTGGATCATTAATGTTGACTTTTAATAAGACTTTGGAACACAGAGGGCTGGGAGAAAGCTGATGTTGTGCCAGAGTTTTAAGAGGATAGAAACAGGATGACCCACATAATTATCCACCTGCGACCCTGACTCCCATCCCAGGTGAAATAATGGAACAGCTGTAAAAGAACTTCATTAATAAAGCATTAGAGGAGGGTAATGGCAAATGCCAACAGCCTGGGTTTACAGGAAGCAGATTTGTCACTAAGTTGAGAAATTTTTTTTTGAGTTGAATATGTTCCTTAAGCTTGCAGGCTGGATGTATAAAGTTTATGCAATTTAAAGCCAACTGAGACCTTACAAAAACGTCAGCCTTCCTACCCCTGTAGAAGGGCTACCAACACAGTTACAAAAACCCCAACGCAAGCCAGGAAACTGTGGGGTAAGGTGGGCAAGCAATCCTTGAGTCACCGTGCAGAAAGGCATCATTGCATGAGCAAAGGGAAAGGGGCAGCCATCCCAGGAATTTCCTCGGTGCAAAGCGCAGAGCATAGTCACTCCCTGCTCTGGATTTCCTTGGCTCAACACTTCCACTGCTGAGAAGCCCAGTGCTCCTAATTAGTTTTGTCTTCAGTGCAACATCAATGCAACATTCATAAAAGCTTCATTTTTTTTGAAATCAGATCTGTAAACTGGAGTACAAGCACAAATACCAGAGGTGTTTCCAGGTACACAGCTAAAGATGTGCCTCTGATGTTCAGAAACGGCAACAAGAGTCAAAACAGAACAATATCCTACCGGTAAGGGACCAGTAAATTCATTACACATCATGAAGGCTTTGGGTCCTTGCCCAAAGGTAAGAACAGAAATGTGTGGGGGGGAAACTAAAGTTGCTGTTGGTGTCATCTTCCAGAATGAAGCAACGGGTGACGAACAGCCAAACTGCCTCATGCTCTTGGGTCCGGTATTACACAGAGGATGCACTTCATCTCCAGCAACGTCTCTGCCCTGCCTGAGGCTTAGCAGCAGCCCTCCTCCCTCACCCCTTCCTGGGAGGTCAGCTGTGCTGTGACCTTTCCAAATAGGCCAGTTTTCCAACCCTGAATCCAAAAATAAAAATAAAGTCTTCAGCCACAACCCTGTCATCTTCCCCTTGATTTAGCCTGCATAGGAGTCCCTGCCAGCTCCAGGTGGAGCATGGCAAGTTGGGGAGAAAAGTCATTCTTCACTCTGAAACTGTTAGTGCACAGCCACGCACATCAGATGTCACCCCTACTCTGCCAAACAGCTGGGCTACCCTGGGCATCTCGGGGACAGATAGAGGGTCTGGGAACAATTTCAAAATCCCCCCGATGGTCATTGCTGAGCCTACATGACTTCATCTCAGTTACCGTTATGTTTTTGAGAGTCAAGAATAACATTAGTTTTCCATATCTTGTGGTTTTTGGAGGGTGTGAATAAATTCTCTTGCTGTGAGTTATTTAGGTATCAGCAAACCCAACCCAGCAGCAGTGGAGCCATTGAGCAACAGAGAAGGCCCACAGTGGAAATGTGTCAGGCAATGACACATCCTGAGGTCCAAAGTGTCAAGTCACAACCATCAAGAATTGCAGCTACTTCTTACAGTCATGATAGGTCTGCTCAGAGAAGCCGCCTAAATTCAAAACTCGTGAAAAATGAAGTAGCCTTCCTTTTCTATATGTGGTTTCATACCTTATACACATGCATGAATACAAAATGCCAGAAGACAACAGACTCATGGCCTTTCAGACCACCTGGCATCAATACCCTCCCCAAAACCCTTCAGAAAAATAGCTTGTTGGCATAGCAGTGATAAAAACAGTGCCTTGTGATTTCCCACCACCACACTGTCTCTTCTTAAAGATGTATCTCAGCAGGGGCTTTGAACGGAGGTGTTCTTTGGTCCAGCGGTCACTGAGAGTTGAAGGGATCTCAGAAGGACTTCCAGCTAGTCTCTCAGCCTTATTTGCCTGACATTGCCTGCTTGAACTACAGAGCAGCTAAAAGCTAGAGCTACCTGTTAGGCCATGTGAGAGGACTACAAAGCAGTTTTCCTTTCCTTCCTCCAAAAATAATCTGGTGGGTTTTTTTTTTTTTTTTTAAGTCT
>WHYT01017558.1:28380-73851 GCA_009806455.1 Tetrax tetrax
TTTTTTGGTTTTTTTTTTTTTTTTAAGTCTGCTCCTCAGCTGAGCTAAAGCCCTTAAAAAAAACCAAAACAAAACACAAACACATGGAAAGCCTCCATTGTACTCAATGGGTTTTTGACTCCAGCTCAAGAGGAACAAGCCTCCTGCACGAACAAGTGCGGGAAGAACAGGAGGAGGAGAGACCTCATTTAAGACTATACAAGGGGAAATTGCAAAAAAATTACCTAAACCTGTAGGAACATATTTATATTTTGATTTCATGCAATATTACTTCCTGCTTTCCAGCACATATTCCCTGGGCGTCCCCTATCAAATTTCAGGCAGTATTAAATCACTGATCCCCGATCCCCGTAGCTCTCAGAAAAACATCTGTACTAATTTGTTGGTTTTCCTTAACACAAGGGCCCAGCCAAGTGAGATCGCTGACAGATGCGGAATAGAAGTGCGAAGATTTTTCTTCCTTTATTAAAAATAAAAGTTCCAGACTCCAAGCGCTGAGCTCGTTGTTCGCCAGAGTGATGAAATGACACGCGGCAACCTTGATCCAACACTGTTGTGGATACAAAAAACAGGGCTCTTAGCTAATGCTGCTCTGCAAGCAAATTATTTCTGACAGCACATCCAAATTGGCATGGGCCGACAAGGTGAGGGGTCTGGCAACTGGATACAGCCCCTTTTTTAGGAGGGGTCTCCAAAACGTTTCCAAGTCATGTAGTTATTTAAGTTCACCAACCTGTGAACGTGGTAAATCTGCCACCCTGCTCACCACTTTCAAGACCTTGACTCCATTTCTGATAATCTCTGCTGCCACAGTTCAATACGAAGCTGCCTTCTTAAGAGGGACAGCAGACACAAAGCTAAGCCAGATCCTTCGTCCTTGCTGTTTGTGGTAAGGTACATCAATCCAAATCACCAGCAAGGGCTGCTGCTGGGATAAACCACAAAGCCCCAGAGGGATGAAGTAGAACCATCTTTGGTGGGCAGCCCATGGTACCTTCCAGTTCTTTCTCCCTGTACACAGACAGAGAGTTAAACCCATGACATGCTTGTACCACGTAGTTTGCAGAAGCGAGCTGGAACAAAGAGCAGCAAGCCTCAGTTTGCTCCTAGTCACCTTAACCATGATGTTTTGCATCAACAGCCTCACACACCCTGGCAAGGTGTTCACACAAGCATTTATTGACCACCATGCAGGTGTTCATCTCTGCTACCTCAATTTCCAGCCACCACAACAAGCACACCTAGCCATAATCCTACTCTTCAGATAAAGGAGCAATCCTCATCCACTTCATCCTGCCTTGGGAAAGGCACTGTACTCCAAGACCAGCAAGTCACAATTTATTAACCAGCCTTCCCTTGAAACAGAGCAATTTTCATTGGAAAAGCTCCTTGCCAAGTTCAGAAGAGCCCCAAGGGAAGCTGCTGCCTGCACACAACAGTACAAGACTGGGTTTTTTTTTTCCCTGTCTGGTGGGCTTTGCAGTATGGATGCTTCTGTTTTGCAGAACTTACACCCTTCATACATGATGCTTGAAGGGGTATCAGAGGCTAACAGAAATATTAATTCAGAAACAGAAATTAAAACAGAAATATTAATTCAAGTGCTTGCCAGCTGCCAGTGGAGGACCTACTTACACAGATAATCCAAAAAAGACTTGCCACAGAACTTGTCAGCACCACGTATCTCCACACAGGAGTGACTCACACCCCTTGGCCAATGCTGGTGGTTCACGATGGGCATTTCCCCCCTGTGGGAAATCCTCCCTGGTGATGACCCAGTCAAAACGCAGGAAACACCCACAAAAACCACATCTCTCCACCAGAAGCCTGTGGATGCAATCCCAGCCAGGGGCATTGGTCAGCCCATTGACAGGCTGGATCTGCTTTCAATAAACTTTTATAGCCTGTCAATGCGCTGAATCCTAGGCAATAAAATTTGTGTCATAAAGAAATAGTCTTGCAGTGCCAGTGTCTTTTTCCCCTCTTTTTAATTTGAGGACAGCTGGGAGGGACTGATTCAGGGGCCAAGTTCATGAAGTGTTATGTTTTGTTTGTGTGGTTTTTTTTTTTTTTTTTTTTAAAAAAAAGCACTTTAAATTACAATGGGAATCTTCAGAGCGTCCTTCTGGGAAGAGCAGCCATTTTCAAAAGTTACTTCATTTCCAGAGCTGGCTTACCTCCCAGTGCTTGGACAAGCAAGGAAAGAAAAGTTCAGAATGTACACAGGTTTCAAGTTTGCCTTGACTGGTTGCAAGTTTAACTGTCCTAAACCGGCCTTGAACGTTGCAGGCGACTTCTAGGAAGGTTCTGTTTATCTGGCTGCTAGTTCTGACCTGCAGTTCATGGACCAGATGGGATGGACCTGCACAGCATTGCCTTCAGCAGATATTTTAATGCATGAACCGGGCAGCATCAAAGAACCTGAAAATCTGTGGATTTAACCATGCCTGGCTTTTGCACAGACTTTTACAAGGTGCCAAGGGCTGAAGCCCATTGTTGGCATCCCTTCCCTGGGATGCGCATTCATGGCAGTTGTTAAGGGCCACATTTAGCCAGGTTTCCCTTTCAAATCCTCGCAAATCCCTTTGGAGTCCTTGCACCCAGCGAAATTGGGAGCAAGGGGCTTTGAGGAGAAATTCACAGACCCCAGCCAAGCACCAACTGGAGACGCAGGGACCAAGGAGACTTTCAGGCAGCTTTTTATTCCCTACCTTGAGGACACAGATAACACTGTTCTGCTAACATGTTTAGGAAGATAAACACACTGCCAGTGGCTAACAGGCACCACAGTTCTGGGGATCCACAGCCCAATTCCCAGCCATTTCAGGCAATCTTCCTCCCAGCTGATTTTTTTTTTTTTTTTCCAATGCTTGGTTATCAGGCTGAGTTTTCCCTGGGAGAAGCAGGGCTTTGATAAAGCTCCTGCAAATGCTATGAGTAAGCAAGAGGTCTTTTTCCCTACTGGCATTGTTTGGACCGTCAGTCACCCCCAAGCAGGCTGCAAATCACTGTGTCCCAGTGTGTGTCTGAGGGAGGGGGATCCACGCAGGGAGGGTGCAAACAGCTGGAGCTACAGACAGCTGTTCTCCACTACCACACAGTGACTGATGGGGTCTCTTGCCGAGACGTCAGCTTTCGCTCGTGTTTTAGGAAAGATAAGTCACTAATGACCACTGTTTAAATGATTCTTGGCAGGAAGAAAAACACAGAGGTCTCTTATGAAGAGTTGCTCTTTATCTGTCAGAATAGCAGCGCCAGTTAATTTTTTTTTTTTCTTTCCATCCTATAGGTTGTCTCTGGGGGATGCACATGGGGAAAGAATAGCTAGATGTTAAGATCTAAAATGTGATGGACTGCCTGCTGGAGTCCCACGGCTCCATCTCCTACCATCGCCTCTTCAATTTCTGTTCCTGGTGAGAGGTGGCAGCCATCAGTTTGAACAGCCACCAGAGAGGCGAGGAAAGCTGCTCCACCCCAGCACAAAGGGACCAGCTCAGATTGAGAACGCTGCCTGGCAATCCATCCCAGAAGGGTGATTTATACTGACTGGCGGCCCCTGGTCAGACTGGTTTCCCACAGCATCCCAAGCTGCAGCTCCTTGGAGAATTCTGCTAGCGATCTGGCTGGCCAGAACGCAAATTAAATCCCATAATCAAGGCCTGTTCTCCAGATGGCATCACAAGAAGATAAAGCAAAGACAACAAGCCATACTCTGGTGACAGAAAGCATACTCTTTCGTAGTCACAGTGAAAGGGCACCGTGAAATTGCAACAGGGAGAGCAGGTTCTGGAGAATCTGGGTCTAATCCCCCTACCGCACAACCTCAAAAAAGTCAGACTTCTCCTCAGCCTCCCCATCCACACCGAGACAGAAAGCCAGACTGCCCTACCAATCGCTGGGAATTAACCAGCGCCTGTAAAGCATGCAGAGAGACTCAGATGACAGGTACTCCATAACTGCAAACTCTATTATATCATTCCACCCTCCCCTCTGCCAAAAATCTGCCTTCGCAGAGAAGATCCAGACACCACATACGTTATTAAGTGAGGATGCCTGACAGTAGTTCAGCTATGTAGAGTTGTTAAATAGTAGTAATAATGAAACAATACTCGGCCTTTGAGGATGCTGTACATCTTCAAAGCACTTCACCAAAACATTAACTGATTACACCCAAAATAAATTGCTCGCAGCTGTTGGAGATTCAAGAGGCATTCTGAAGAAATGGATGAAACATCATCCATCCTGGATCCTACAAGGGATGCGTGCGCTAAAGCATCAAATCAAAAGCTCAAAGGAAATAACTTGCACAGAGTTCAGCTTTTAGTGCTCTTCTGCTGTACACCTCCAAGCACGGTTTATTGTTAGAAAAAAGGACAGAGCCTGAAGCTCCCTACTCTCAACCGCACAAGGAAGTTGTGATGGAGCCAAAACCTTATTCAAAGTTCAATGCTATACTGTTAAGTCTCCTATTTCAACTTAATCTTCACAAAAATAGCTGCATGCCAGAGAGCTTAAGGTCTATGGTGTTTGTAGCCACAACCAAGAACACAGATCTGGCCCTCTTGTAGCAAACACCGCAAGCACATCCAACAACCCCTTTGGCACCCCTCTGTCTGAATTTCAGTGAGGACCTTGCTCCTGCAATTCCATATGGTGTTGAAGAATCAAAACTACCTCCCCCCCAGTCAGTCCGCATCCCTGGCTTATCAAAGCACCACATCCCTCTCTGCCCACCTCTCCCATCCCGAAGCAAGCAGCTGGGGAGAAGCCATGCTGGGTGCATAACAGAAAACTTGCATCTAAATAAACATAGGAGAAATTATCTCCACATACAACGACTGGCTAGCTTTCCAACACTGGAGCAAGTTTCCTGACCTGTTCCCTGCCAGAGCAGGGAACCTGGCATCTGCAAGAACCATTACAGTATAAAAGGTCGTTTGTTCACAGAGCTGCAGAGTTGCTCACTTACAGAACCTGGCTGAACACTGCCATGGTATGAGAAGGCTGCATCTCACCTCACATCACATCAGGGCAGATGTGTAGAGAAGTAGATAAGAGGGGGAAGTGTGCCCCACATCCAGGGTGAGCATCCTCCTTGGTAAAATCTGCAGCAACCGGCACAAATCAGAACCTAGAGAGCTTTGTTTTGGGGGATGAGGCTGGCAAAGGACAGCAGAGCAGCATGACCATGGGGAGGAGCAGGTAAGGCACAGGTCAGAATGATCACACACCTGCCAGTGCCAAGCCTGGAGCTTTCCAGATGCCAACAGCAGAGATGAAGGCAAAACAGCCAACCTTGTCGGGATTGCAGTGCCCTACAAGGAGCTTGTACCAGGAATCAGAGAAGTCAAGGCTTGCTAGGAAACAGCAACAGAGCCATAGTGAGGGCACACAGACACAGCCTGCATCTAGAGGAACAAAAAGCAGCCCCTCATTTTCTCACATATTCGAGCTCACAGCATGCATAGCCTCTTAGGAGTTTTGGTTTCAGCCCTTACCACTCACACGCTGTGCACTGGAGATCATCCTGCCACACATCATCAGCATCTCCAGAGAATCCCGACGCGACTGCAGTTAAAACAAAACCTCCAGTACCCTCCAGGAAAGCCAGCGGGCCCTCAGTAAAAGAGGCAGCAGCCTATTTCAAGACGAGCTATTTCAAAGCAGTAGCCTGCAGTACTCTGCCCAACTCCACACCATCACGCATTTCTCCGATTTGCCCCCATTTCACAACACATGCCATGTCAGCTTGAGATACACATCTGAGGACACAAGCATGGAATACGGGCTGAAAAGCTCACCCTTGTCTCATGAACAGTAGAAAGAGTCCTCCTAACATCACAGAGCACACCAGCTCGAGATATTAGACATGGTCTGATATCAACGATGCTGATGCACTGGGCAGAAAGATGCTGCAAAAGGCACTGCAAATGTTGATCAATAGAAACAGCTTTAGATGCAGCTCTGCATTGCTGAAGACTGAGAGTACAGCTTAAAAAAAAAAATATATATATTTATATATCTATTTCTGCATGGAGCATCAGAGGGGAAAGTGCCTGTGCACCCACATTGCCAAGAGAGGAGAAACATGGAAGGGCAAAGCACACACTGCACCTGCATTCAGTTAACACTGTTAGCCTCTCACTAAAGAAAAAAAAAAGAAAAGAAAAACCACACACCACAAAGTTTCTCCCATCCAAGCCTCTCCTTCCCTGAGCTCATCCATGGCTCAGGCTCTGGGACAGCTGCTGGGTTGCCAAGTCTCCCCCCACAGCTCACTCCAGCACAGAGCAACACAATTGGGATGATAGCTGGGCCAGCTGTTAGAAACTGCTGCAGGACTCCAAAGAACTACAGAAAAGACCAAGCAGGGAGGGGGAAAAAAAAAAAAACCCCAACCAAACAAACCAAAAAACACAAAAACAAAAAAAAAAAACCAAAACCAAACCAGCAGAAAGCCCCTCAACTCCTTTTCCTCTGCCTGGACATTACAGTCTCATCATTACTACCATCCTTAAATTGCCAAGTGAGCCCTAGCTAAAGTGACAGCTCATTAAGAATATTTTTAAAATACACTGGGTGGGGACGAGGGAGCCCATGGAACAGAGACCAGGATTTTTTTTTTTTCCACACCTAAGTGATTGTTTTGAACACTGCTCAGGTCTATAGACGTGACCCCAGTCCTGACTGGCCAGTGCCAGCCAACTGTGGCACAAGGTTCCCTGCTCCAGGCATCAGCAGAGCCACACTGGAGTTCACAGAGCTGCAGCAAGGCAAGGAAAGTTGGATGCCTGTGGGACCAGCTGGTATGGGAGGGCCCACATACATTTCTAGCTAGGCTCCAAGAGTTGCCCAATTCAGCAACCTGCAAGCTTAACTCAAAGGCTTAAGTTAAGGCCCCTCTCCACAAGAAAAAAACCCTTTCTAACTACAGGGAGTTACTGTTTCCTGCAACAAAAGCCACCAAATGCATTGGAAAGCACCATTTTGTTTAAATTACAGAACATGAAAGCAGGCAGCAACGCCCTGTCTAGCTTTACAGGAAGCATGTTGACTTGAGCAGTGGGCTACCAAATGTCCTCAACTGACGTGAACCATCAGCAAAGGGACATTTGAGAGGACCAGGATGTCAGCTCCCTGAGCACCTAGGGACCAGAAACAACATGAACCCAACAGCTCAGCAAGGAAGATCACCATCATCACCAGCCTCACAGCTGCCTAGCTGTATCCTGAGCATCATGGCTCTTCAGCCATGTCTCCCCATGTCTTCCCCCATGACTCTTGGTCTTTTCTATAGTCTTTCGTGCTGTGCTATCTCCACAGAAATCGCAGAGCCCTGATCTGCCAGCTCCATTTAGCTTTGCTGCAAGCACAGCTGATGAAGCAAAGCCAGAGGTTATGCTCCTCATGACAACACTGGAAATAAGGTTGCAAGAAAAAAAAACCCCAAACAAAAAACAACTACAAACCCCTCCTCCCTCCCCCCACCCCCAAACCCCAGAGCAGACAAATTTCCAGGCTGTGCCTGTCATCAAGATGCTTCCTGAGCTGTTTCCACCATCATCTCCTTAATGCATTGAGCCCTCCTGGCACAGTGAGGAAGAGGACTGCACCTCAGCCGTTCAATAAACCCCTGGCCCTTCGGAAGGAGCAATCATTGCACATACATTTTAGCAAACCCATGGGCTCCCACATCCTCTCGGCACGTTAAGAAACAGCTGACTAGTTATGAGAGAGCCTGGTCCAGACGAACCCCTCCCTTCCTGTCCTCTGCCTTCCAGAAAGCTGGTCTCTCCCTTTGGAGAAGTCTCTCACCTACAGCAAAGGCTCCAGTTAGAGAGCACAAAGGTTTTTTGGTGAGAAAAGGAGCTGCTACAACCCCTCTCCTGTAATTGCTTTTCTTCACCAAACCCCCAGCAGAAGCATCGTTTTATCCCCCAGCTCTCTGCACCACTCCTTCCCATTCCATGAACCCTGCTCCTGCTGACTCCAGGTGCAGAGCATAAGCGTGCCCAGGCAACTGGCTTCTTTCTCTTCCCATTTCTTTATCCTCCAAGGCTTTGCCGCGTGCACGGAAGACAGGACAGATGCACAGACTGCTGTGGCCCAGGGTGCCCTGCGGGACAGTGATCGCAGGATGAGGTAAGGCAGAAAGAAGTGGGTGCTGTAGGCAAAAGGCAAGGACAGCTGCAGCTGTTCCCAGGATCCGGAACAAGTTAATTGATAAATACCAGAGCTGGACCTGAAGGAGAGCTGGGCATTCACAGCCAAGAAAGCTGAACTGCCTTGCAAGAAGCCTTGGCTCGCGTTGCACAACCCCAATGCAAGGCACTCGCTGTGCTCCAGCAGCCAGAATCCAACGAGGGAGAAGCAAACACACACAGCCCAAAACACAGCTCAGCCCAGGCCTCCAGCTTCCCACCTCCCAAAAAAACACAGCCTCTGCCAGCCAGCACTGTGGCTAATCCTGCGCAGCTGCCTCCAGAGAACATGGTGTAAGAAGTAGTGAAATCTCAGAATCCCTCAGGGCTTGGAAGAGTCAGAGGCACACACCACCCTGTACAGCCCATTTCTGTCACCCTCAATGTCCAACAGCCTCTGAAACCTCAGGGGGAAAGTCAGCAGCAACAAGAACCTCAAGCATCCCTCCTAAAACAACATTAAATGTACAAGCAGCTATATAAAAACCGCAAACCTTTTAGTTTGAAGCTTCTCAGCATTCAGCAACACAACTTTGTGCCTCTCTGGACACTTGCAGTTGATAATTCATTCAAAGAAAGCTTCAGTGGGTTCCCACCATCCCATAAATTCACCCAAATCCTACCTCATCAGGCAAGCAGCAACTCAGATCCATCCAGGACTTTCTCTGCTGTACCAAGCTGCTCAGGATGCCCTGACCTGGAAACAGGGAAAAAGAAGGGTATAAGTCCTCAGAAAAAAAAAAATCAGGGCATAACACAATCACCTCCTCCTTCAGTCTTAATCTCCTAGGCCACCACAAGCTTCTTACCACAGAGAGAACATCAAACACACCAAGAGAGCTGCCTGCCTCATCCCTCCCCTGAAAAGCTCAGCCTCACCTGAGCCTGATTTATGGAAACTCCATGCCCTCACACCCCTGCCAGGATAGGTTAATTGGAGCCAGGAGGCCAGCCTCCTTCTCTTCTGCAGGTGGGACAGTTTATTTCACTAGCCCTCTTCCTCCTCCTCCTTCCCCAAACAGCTGCTGATGGCCCTGGGAACTGACTTTCAGATGCACTTTACAGCCTGTGTGGCTGCCTGATACCGGAAGACTTAGGAAGCCCCATATTTTATCACTTTATATTAAAAAACAGTGAATTATGCCGCACGAGATCTTATTGGAGTCATGGTCCTGCACCTGGAAGCAAAATCCTAAACCACCTGTAAAACACACCTATGTTAGGCTCCTGTTCTCGTGCGTGCCAATGCAGCCACAAAATTACACGCTGATTTCAAGCAAAAGCCACTGACACACACTTCTCACTGAGATGAGCAATGCCTGCGTGCACACGCACACGCACCCGCACACAAAATAAACGTGCACGCCCTTGTGTGCAAAAATTATCCATCTTCCGTTCGTGTTTGGCTTGGCTGCACAGCCTGCTCTCCGCGGGCTCGGCCAGTAGATATCCAGGCGAAGATAAACACCAGACAGCTGCTGGGAGCCTGAGATATTTCGGTGATTAACAGCTGTGTGGGGCTATACAACAGAAACCCCCCCCTCCCCAACCCCTGCGATCCCTCCAGAACAGGCTGTTTCGTTTCAGATTTCTGTTTCTCAGGCGAAGGCTGGAAGTGATCGGAGGAGATCCTCTGCAAAAAAATGTGCAGGTGGAAAACCTGGCGAGGAGAAGTGGTTGCCCAAAATTCCATCCCTTCCCTGCCTTGGCTTTGCGTGGCACCTATTGCGTAACACTCGTGGCCACAACTGCAAAAATGCAATGGCTTCTTTCAGGGTTTCTTGCATCCATGAAGGAATAGCAAAAAGCTGACTGTGAAGCCTGTTCTCGTGGCATTTAGGGTTTAACACAAGCAGATACTTCAGAAAATGGTCTTGGAAATGTTTCAGCTTGGGCCTTTTGCAAACCGGCTCTTCTCCACTTAGTGCAGGCGTGGAGCAAGCGATGGCCTCATCCTGGAAAAGGAGAAGCTGGGAGAAGGAGACAGACCTGGACTTAGGAATAAGAACAGGGCCAATACATGGGGAAGACAAAATCAATATTATTACCCCTTCATACCAAGAGGGAATGGGATGCACAGCAACTGTAGCTGTTTAATCCAAACAGCATAAGGAAATTCCCAGTCTCATTTTTCCAGTTAGAACGGGGAGCCACAGCCGCAGCAGGACTGCTGAGCGGAAATCCATCCCCAGCCATGGCGGTCTAGGATGCCTGACATGCAACCGTGGAGCTAAAGACGTTTTGATGGAGGAAAGGAGCAAAAAGTGGGAAGTTTCTCACAATGCGACTGTAAAAACAAAGTTTAGGGATTAGTTAATAATGTGTGGTCTGAGAAAACAAACACATCTCCCCATAAAGACCCTAGTTCAAATAAACTGGTGCTGTTGTCATTAAAACCCACCATCTGCGTGGCTGTTTTCTGCTGGGTCTAGTGTGAAATTTAAAGGGAGCACTGTGTGGAGATACAGTTCCCCCAACATCATCCTTTGGGGCACTTGGAGATCCAGATGTGGCTGAAAGTCACCGTGGCTTGGACTCATCCCTGGCTGAAACTCCTAAAGCTTGTATGCAGGAAGCCTAAGTTGGAGGCTTTGAGTGACAGCAACGGCTTCTCATCTTCAAAACGATGAAGGCTGTAGACCCTAAAAAAAGAGCAGCAAATGTAGGTATTGGAAAGGTCTCCTCCTCCTTTCCCTCTCTACTACCAGCTACCTCCCTGTAGAGCAACAGGCAAAACCCCGGACTTGAGAAACCAGGTCCAGTACCAAAGACCCTTGAGCTCGGTGGGGGAGCAGAGACCTCCCCGGCTCGGCTCGGGTCGCACTTTCATGCCCGACTGCAGCTCATCAAGGTCCAAAGTCTAATAATGAAACAGCGGAGAGGGACAGCTTTAACTGATGGTTGTAATTAGGGAGTAGCCCACGCGGCTTTTCGTTAGTGCAGCGTGCAGCACAGGACTTATTACGACTGTTGCAGAGAGACCGTGCTGGACATCGAGGAAAAAGGCATCAGGGCCCTCAGCCTTCAGGGGAAAGGGGAGCAGAACGGCTTGGTGCAAACAGGGAGCTCTCTGTGCTCATATGGATTCGTGAACGGCCGTCGGAGATGGGCGTCAGGCACGCCGTTGCCGTTGCGGCGGTACGCGAGCTGTCGGGGAGAGGGGTGTGTAAATGGATGTACGCACCCATGACGCAGTACGCTGCTGCGCGTTCAGGTAGGAGATCTCTGTAGGATTCTGGGTACGTTCAAGCACATTTCGATTTCATTGCACATGCCGTATCCAGCATTTTTTAAACATCCTAACTATTCCCCAGATGTTGGTGACTGCAGGCAGTCTTGGAATTTCCACTTCTTTCTCTCTGGACAATCTAAGTCTCCCTCGATGAGCCTGACCGCCTCTTTCCTCAGTCCGCGGGTCACTGTTTTTGGCTATGATCCACTTACCAGCCTTCTCTAAGCGCTGGCTCAGCTCTCCCGCCGCAGTTGTGGTGATGCTGGGCAGCTCGGGTGTCTGTATCACTTCCTCTGTTTTGCTCCCTGAAAAATCAAAAATATTTTCTTACACAGCAAAAGACTGACCATACTAAAAACCACGCTCGTTTTCTAGACGATAGGTAGAACAGAGTCCTCTGGGCTCCCTGCTTTCTTCCTTCCTTCTGTCTTTCCAAGCAGAACGTGCTTCTCTCTCCTCCACCGCAAACAAGATTTGGGTTTTTGTCAGTTTGGTTCTGCAGTTTTCTTACTCCCGAGCAATGCCTGCTCTTCCCATAACCCCTTTATAGCAGAACTTATGATTGCAAATGGCAAAGTAAAGGAAAAGGAAGTAAACTGGTTATTGTGCCAGAATCACTCCTGGGCACCCCTCCCATTTCTATTTGCTCTTAACTTTTCTATTTGCTCTGAAAGCTGGAATAAATCAGAAGTGAGCAGTGCACCGGTAAATGGATGAAAGGGGAGCAGAATCAGCACTCTGGTCCCTGGAACTGGTATGAGAAGGTGTAGTCCCGTGCAGAAAACAGCCAGCCTGAATTACAAGTGGTGGGGAAGGAGCATAGACGCGGTGTGTTTATTAGCAGTCATAACCTTAATCAAATAACACTCAAGGATATGTAAAGAAATCTGTTCCACTGCAGCCTCCCAAGCCAAATAAAGGAGTAAATGGGACTTCTATCAAAAATCCCTTTTAAAACTCACGCACGTTGGGTTCTAAAAAAAAAAAAATCTTGATTTCTTGGGGAAGAGCCAAAGCTCCAGAGGAGCTGCCCCAGATCAAACCAGTGTCCCATCACACCAAGCATTCAGCTGTAACCAGCTGCAACATGCCGGAGAAAGGCGATGCCCCAGGATGAACCTGGCTGCTTGGGCAGTGGCGTCCATGTGCGGGAGGAAGAGGATGCTCTCCCCAAAGCCTCGGCCCTACAGGCGTCGGAGATCTCAATCTACCCATTTGCTTAGTGGGAGCCTCACTTGCTCCCTCTCCTCCATCTATGGCAGTGCTTTAGTCAATGTTTACGTATTACGTAGTATTACATGGTGGGGAAAGAAAAAGAAAAGAAAAGAAACAGACTCTGTGTAATAGAAGTGCATGTAAATAATCACTGGCCTAATCCCCTTTGACAATGAAAGATATCCAACCAGAAAATGTTCACGTCTGTAACTCAACCCGAAATTTAAGCACAAGGAAGTCGTGTCAAAAGGGGACTTGGGTTCCCATAAAAGCCTCTCTACTTCCATACCCTGGGCCCCCTAGCCAAAAAAACAGAGCAGGCTTCCAGACATAACATCTGAGAAGTGCAGGCCTCACAAAGGGACTCACTAACCTCTGCCAGAGAGGCAACCACCAGGAAAACAAGCAGAGTGAAGGAAGCCTTCAAGCCCAGATGAAGTACCTGCCACGCAAGAGAGGCACGCTTTCCATCAGAGAGCTAGCAGGCTGTGGGACATTATCCCACGAGGGCTGGTGAAAGCTGGCTCAGGGGAGTCGTTTGAAATCAGACTGGACAAAGCCCTGGAGAAGATTTGTGGCCGGGGTCTCTTCTCCTCAGCTCTTGTGCAACAACCCTGATGTTGATGCATGACAGAAGAATCTAGCTTGGAGTAGGAAGAGGGGTCCCTGGGCAGAGAGAGGTGGATTAAATAACCTACCCGTGGTTTCAAGTCTCTTGCTTGATCACTTCTATCCCACTGAGGATACGCAATATGTGAGGGCCACCAGCTTCACATGGGCAGGACCGAAAATCTTCCCGAAAGCAGCACACATCGGCTGGGGAGTGGAGAGCACGTCCAACGGAGCAGGCACCCATCCCTGTGTGAGGATGCCTAAGGTTAATGCCTCCTTTGCAGTCAATGAATGTGAAAGAAGAGAAGCAATAAGAGTCAAATTTTGGGCTACTTTTAAGAGCAGAAGGCCAGGTCAGGATCTGGTTTCTGGTTTTTCATGTAGGAAGAGAATGCCTAAGATAGCATCGTCTTTTCCAGGGCCAACAGCTAGTCTGCTCTACTCCCTGTCTCCACCAACCTCGCCTTGCCTGCCCAGACCTTGGCAGCTCCTCACGGGCTGCCAGAGCCCCACACTGCCAGAAACGCAGATCATTTTCTCCCGGCCATGAAGCACCGAGGCGGGCACTTAGCAAGGGTGGGTCAGAGTCCACCCTCGCAGCAATGTTCCATGGTCTGTCCAAATGAGCCCTTGCGGGGGCAAGAGCCCATTCCCTGCAGAAGAACGCCAAACTTAAAAAAGAAGAGCCGTCTCCATAGCACACGCAGGAATTTCCCCCAGGATTAGGGACTGGCTGGGGATATGCAAACCCCAGAAGTCAACAATCAGGCCTGTTCGAGAGCAGGTAACTTGCCCGTCTTGGTTTCTCCCATTATCTCCAATCGCATGGTCCCACTTTAGCTCAAGACCCCTACCCAGTTTTGGCAGAGTGAACCACTGGAACATTAACTTGTGCTTCCATTCTCCATGCCCCTCACAGGTCCGGCCTGTGGTCTGTAACGCTTGCACGCTGCACCCTCTGCCTGTGCGGAAAGCAGTGGCACCCCCAACGAAAGGGAAATATTCAGAAGAAAGTGTTGGGAGAAAGGACTTCATGGTTTCCCTTCTCACCACGAGCAGTGCTGGCTGCATTTCGTCTTTCTTTACCCGGAGCTCCCAGACACAAGGCTCCACCGGTATTAAATTCCCGCCGCGTGCGACAGTATCCCTCCCCTGATACGCTGGGGAGTTTCCCCTTGCTGGTTGGGAATTTTCCGACTCGGTGGTTTCTCATCGGAAAATGCCAATACACTGAAATCAAAGCCCTTTGTGGGAATGCACCAGTTTCAGGAAATCTTTCATGGGAAAATTTTCTTCAAAACCCAGGCTGGAGCTTTCTGCCCGAGAGGCGCAAGCAAGGCTGCTCCACAATCAACATCCCCCTGACCCGGCAGAGCCGGCAGACCCCCAGGATGGGGACACCAACGCCTCACTCTGTATTTTCTTCTCCTTGTCCTCAGGACCTCTTGTGACAGGTTCATGTCTCTGCAGGCCTATTTTCCCCCTCATAAATGCTGTGACTCTCAGGGGCACAGACCCTCAGCCCCATGGGCAGGACATTGTCCCAAGCCCTGAGGGAGGGCACATCCTGATGCAAAGCCATGCTCACCACCACGCCTCTCTCTCTTCTAGACGACTCGTGCATTGGCTTTACCCAGGAAAAAAAACAGGCAGAGCCTTGGATGACTCTGAAGCAGGGCTGGAAATGGGCTGAAATTTGGGAGGTCCCAGGTGGGAGCCAGGCCCTGTCCTGCACAAAGCTCTAGCTTGCTGGATGGTGTGGTGGCGTTCACCAGTGTCCCCCCTGCCCATGCTGACTTTCCCATGTCCCTCGCAGGCTCTGCCATGGCTGGGACAACAGCACCATCTTGTGCCTTAGCTTGGCCTGGGGAAAAAGAAAATTGGAGTGTCCTCGAAGCTCCCTCTCGTGGCTCCTGTCACCGAGTGGGTCACAGCAGCCAGGAGCAGAGGTGTGGGTGGAGGGCTGAAAGTAGGCATGGGTGCAAAACAGACCTTGCAGCTTCCCCGCTTCCCAAAGCAAAGCATTGGGAAGAAGCCACTTCTGGGCATGGCAGAGCACGGCAGGACACAGCACGTCCGTGGCCCAGCTGCCCCCAACTCGAGGTCTGCACCAGGACGCTGTGCAAGGCAGAGGTTTATCCTCTTGGGTTTGATAACTCAGACTTGCTGCTGTGGAGCAGCCACACAATTTCAGGAGCTAACAGGTTTCACTAAATTCATTCCTGAAATAAAACATGGGAAGGGCTGCGGTCTTTGGAGTCTTTCTAATTTTGCATCGTGGCAAAATCGCATCCTTGTGAAGTTTTCCCCCAGAACAATCCAGAGGACTGACAGATTGCAAAACCTCCCAGTGCCGTCTTATCTGCCAGTGCTTGTGCCGTGCTCCAGGTTAAACACAGCTGCTGCCAAGCAGCAGAAAAGATGAACTTTTCCTTAAGGACAATACGATCTACAGACCAAGCGTAAGGAGCTTTTTCAAGGGTATTGGTAACTTCAGCCAAAGCTTTAGCTCCATCTTTGCCACCCGGGAAAATAATCTTGTATCTGGATGTTGCCGTGTGCCTGATCTGCGTTCCTCTCACAATTTTCCTCTCAAGCACAATAAAGCAGCACCATTTTCAATGCAATTCTTCCTTCCATGCAGCCTCACTTTTTTATTCCTAACCATTATGCTGCACAACCATCCTCATCCCTTCTGCGTCCTCCACCTCCCTTGCCTACACCACGCTCCAACACGCCGGGGACGCTTTGCCGAGGCTGCCGGCCAGGACCTTGCCACGCTGGACTAGCACAAGCTTCACATTGCAGGTTAAGCCTGCCTTCCTGCATCCTGCGCGCCGAACTTTCCAGGGAATATTGCGCCTGCCAGCCTTGTCGTTCGCTATCAATGAGATAATGTCTCTGAAATCTGGATCTCTGACACCAGGGCGTTCAACCCCCTTTTTGCCTGTGGCTGTGTTCCACTTTCAGGACAGAAATGAGCAGGAGAAATATGAGAGGTTCATGACATTCTTGGCTCAGAAATCATCAGCCTGTCGTGGAAAGGAACGTGATCAAAAAGGGACATTGCTGGTGTTTACTTTCAGGCCCTGGATGTGGGATGCACTTTAACATGCGC
The DNA here is from genome assembly GCA_009806455.1 of Tetrax tetrax. Lineage (NCBI taxonomy): Eukaryota > Metazoa > Chordata > Aves > Otidiformes > Otididae > Tetrax > Tetrax tetrax. Next base: position 44,759 of record WHYT01017558.1, read on the forward strand.
TGCCCTAATGTAGCTTTTGGGCTTCAGGTGAACCATACCGAAGCGGGTGGGACAGGTTATTTTTGTTGGCAGAGCATTTTGGGTCAAGAATAGCCTTTAAAATGGGTTACAGTGCGTCCTGCCTATTTATACCCTGGGCAATGTTGTCCTCAAGCCAAGGCACGGACAGGCCCTGCATCCTGCTTTTCCAGGCAGGTGGTGGCAGGAATGTTGCTTATGCCACTTTGATGGCCTGCCTCAAGGGATAATGTTTATTTTTTTTTTTTTTTTCAGATGGGCCATATTGATGCACATGAAACTGGGATAAAGCTCTCAAAATACGTGAGGATGTTTGTGCTCCAGTCACTTTGTCTTCATCCCTTTGTCACAAAGGAGCAACAAGAAGCAATTTCCATCCTCTCAGCATTGCTCAGTTGTTCCAACAGCCCTTTTTCTAGAGGAGCAACTTCCTCTTCCAAGGCCTGGTCCGGAGGGGCACAGTAGGTGAGCTGTGTGAGAAACAAAGCACGATGCTGGTGCGTTGGTGTCTGCAGCATGTGCGCGCTGCAGACAAGGGAGGGATCCAAGAATTTTTATTGGCCTAATCAGACAAAAATGTTGACGAGATCACTCCCGGTGCAGGAGCACGCTCCTGTCATACAAACAAATTCCTTGAGCAGCCCTGATGGCGCGGGCGGCAGATAGCATCAAGGCATCTGTTGAGAAGAGGAGGCGACGGAGCGTAATGCTTTAAAAGGCCTTGGTTCCCTCAGCAGCTGCAAACACAAGAATATGTTGTGGACAGACCATCCAACAGCATTTTTGCAATAAAGAATTCGTGAAGCGCTAGCAGCCTTCAGATGGAGGGCACGTGACAGCCAGATGCAGAAGGGATGTGCCACCAACCTGACAACCCCATCTTAAGTAATGCAAACCCAGCTCGCAGGGCTCTTTCTCACCATCCCGTGTCGCAATAGCTCCTGAGGCACCCAGAAACAGCGTCGCTGCTCCGAAGGACATGGCTCACAGCCACCCTCACGGCCCTGGGCGAGTCCCCGCCTTGTGGCAATCGAGTGAAGCTACTAAATATCGCTTACTTCCCATGAAGCTGACATTTCTAACAGCTGTGCTGCCTTTCCTTTTCACACACTGGTGGCTGGGGCCTTTCCCCACTGCAAGGGGCTTTCGCTGCCCCTCACCTCCTTTTCTCCAGCTTTATTGCTTCCTCCCACTCACAGCTGAGAATTAAAAGACGTAATAAAGGGCACTTGAACCAGAGGGGGAGGATCTGATGGGGGGGGTGAAGAAAAAAAAAAATAATAAAAAAAAAGCGGGTTGCTTGTTTGAGCCCAGGATTCATCTGCCTCTCCCCGCAGAGATGAAGAGGCCCTTTCACCCCAGCAACCAGAAGGCTGAAGCTGGATATGCGCTCACCAGCATGGCCATGGCTGGGAGCTGCCAGCCTGGGGTCTGACAGCAGTGACATTTCTCCCTCAGATTAGACGGTACGGCGCGAAAACGCATTAGAGTTGCTGGGGAGACTGCCCCTTCATAAGGCTGCACGCTTGGGAGCGAGCCGCCGTAGCTATGAAACCGGGACGCAGCGTGGCTTCAGCCCCTTTCGGCAGATTAAGGTTAATAAGAGCCTCCCCAGCCCGCCATGCCCACCGCACTCTCCCAGCAGAGACCAGACCGGACGGAGGTGGGAGCCCAGCGCCTCCAATATCCCCACTGGTGAGCGCGCTGTGCCCTGGCTTTTGTTCTCTGCTCCTGCCTGGTGATTTTCATTACAAATATCCTCTTATCCTGCATGCACGGGGGGGAGACAGCGGGGGGACCAGGCCCACACAAAGAGAAAGAAAAGGCTGCTTGCTGGAAAATCAGTAATTACAGGGCTGGGGCTTTCCTCAGCGAGGATTGATATGGATTCGACATGGCAGCGTTTCACACGTACGGCCGCTCCAGGGGTGAGCTCCTGTTTCAATTTCATTATTGGCAAGCTGGGGTGCCAGGGCAACTTTTGCCCTGAAACAAGTTCCCAAAAAGGGGACAGTTGCACTTGTTTTATTATTTGCTTGGAAAGCAATTTTGCTGCTGCCCCCAGAAGCCCCGCTGTTGGCTCAGGTGTGTGATCTTCTCTGGTTTTATGATGTGTACAAGACAAGGACCAGTACATCCATCCATTCTACAATCATTTGATGACAAATACAAAGAAATGCGCTGTCCTAGACAGCCCCACAGTCCTAGAAGTTGCTCCTGGCCCCGAAAGCTCACAACCTCAACATCTACCCGTGTACTTCTAGGTGCCCGGATGCACGGTCAAATGCAAAGTGGGGAGTTAGACTGTACCTTAGGTTTCAGGTAACCCTGGTCTGCTACTAAAAATGAGTCCCAAACGCAGCTTCATAGTAATGACAGGACCATTCGCAAAACTCAGACCCAATCCCAGCATTTGATTTCCAAATACACTGCATTTTGCTTTGGTTCCATCTCTTAATTCCCATCATCTTTTCTTTCTCTCCTTATTTACTTGGTCATTTCCATGGGTTTTAATTTCCTGCACCCTGAGCCCTGCTGAGACCAGCCTCAGCCTACATGGGATTGCACGCTACAGCCCTTCAACCTTCAGGGAAAGGTCAGGAAGGGAGGTTTAGTGTGCTGAGAAGAAAGGCAGCAGCAGACAGACAGAGAGCACTCAAAGATCTGGCTGTGAGCCTCTCTGAGAAAATGTCAGGTTGGGAAGGCTATAATAGCTTTAATCTGTGGTACAAGGGGATTAAAAGACTTGTTCTCACAGGACAAAAAAAAAAAAAGTGGAGCGGAAGGAGCAGAACAAGGGGAGAATGAAGGCTGCAAGGGGAGGAAGGGAGAAAGTTAAAGAGCTCAACTATAAAGAGCATTGGGATTTAAAGAGCTCTGTCTTCTAGCGTAATAAATGTGAAGTGGCCTGCACGGAAAAGGGGCTTTAGCCAATGGCTTTGCTCTTGCTTTTTCACACTAAGCACACACACTTCAGCCTTCTTGAGTCAAGGCAACTTGTTATGTTTGGCTTTGTTGATTTTCAGGGGCAAAGGAGTAGGAGGGGGAAACAGAAGGTTAATGAGGCTCTGCCAGATGCAACACTCAAGAGAAGCAGTGGGCATTATATTTTTTAAACAGTGGTTTATGGTCTTTGATCCTCACCCCTGCTGTCCCCTCCTCCAGCATGTCCCTCAAACCCTCCTTGTCCTCAAGGGCCATGGAAGAGCGAAGGGGCCTGGGAACAGGAAGGAAGTACACCGAATTGTGGGACACTCCTCAAGTGCTGCTTGAGCAGCCTTTTCAGCAGCTCAGCAAGGCCAGGAGATGAAGAGAGTGTAACTGAAAAGGTAAGGAAAGAAGGCAACTTTAAGTGCTTTTCAAAGGCTGGGGGGAACCCCAACTCAATGCATCAATTGCAGATGTGAAGGCCAGCGAGCCACCAACATGGACAAGCAAGTTGCGCTCCCAGCCAGCTTTTAGCATTGCTAAGAAACAAGGTTTCTTTGGGCTGGATGCTAACCAGAAATCAAGACAGGACTGCCCCACTAGATCAGTGGGGAGGTTTGGAGACATTTACATCAGGACCCCACCAATGTTCTCTTCAAAGAGAAGAGGACTACTCCCCCACCTGGAAGTGAGGACATACTTCAGTCTTCAAAAAAAAAAATCTCTGAAGAAATGGCAACATGGGAAGCTAAGCCAACCACCCAGGAGTCCTGCATTTCCTCCCATTAACACACTCACCAGCCTAAGGCACTCTGAGAAGAGAGAAGCAGGTTTCCAGCAGTCCACTGTGTTAAACAGGACTGCAATACGTTTACTCTGATCTTCTACTTTGTCCACCTTCCCAGCTCAGCAGGCTTATCAATCAGGAGAGATGCTCCAGGATACCACCAGGCACAACCAACTGTCTTCTCTTGGCTATTCTAGCAGCTCAGCAAAGTGCTGAGGGCTGGTTAGTGCTCTGTGTACAAGCAGCACTCAGAAAAAAAAAATAAAGAAGGACTTCGTAACATAATAAGCAAGTTCCAGACAGGAATTAGAGTATAGCATATCCAGTGGAGACAGGGGGCTGGAGTGGCATTAAGGTAGGAAGAATATAATTACCTGAATTGGACTGTGGCCAGGATAACAGTATTAATTTATTTGAAGAAAGCCAGAACCTGGATTTTACATTTATATCCAGATGGCAAATCACAGCATCCCAATTCCATTCTTCCAGCATTCAGCTGGAAGGAAAGCTGTCCTGATGGGTTTACACCACGAATGCCTACTGCCTGTGGCCATGACAGAAGAGCTCACCCTCTGCTGCATTTGAAAAGCCTGATGCCACCCCAGCAAAGCCCTGCAGCTACCAATGCTCTGCTACAAGGCACATATCACCGAGGCACCGACAAAACCTCAACCTGCTCCCCATCACCCACAGGCAATAAACCCACGCTTGATCACAAATGCATTCACAAGCAAGCCCTCTTGAGCACGGCCCCCAGTTCGATCTGGTATTAATTATCCACTGTTCTGCAGAGATAAATGCTTAATCCGCTGGCTGTTGACACTGGAAAGCAACCAGTCTACCCTGGGGTAGATATTATACAGGGGAACTTGGCTTCAGCTGTGATCTCCACATCACGTGCTGCACAAGTGTTCACTGGCTTGTAGGTAATGGGTTTCATAGGGTGCATGGGATCTTTCCACAGCAGAGCTAATCCACAATAATACATGACTCAAGCATTCATTGTATCAGGTTTTTCTTCACTCTTATTTTTTCCTCATGTAATATTTCAAATTTCTAGTGGAATTTTTCATTTTCAGACATTCTCCATTTTCCTCATAGCTTACCAGCTTTCCTCCTCCAGGACTGCTATCAAGGTGAACTTCCTAAGGAGCAGTGCCCAAGGGATGTGGAGATGAGTGTCTTCCACTTTCTTCCAGGAGAAAGGACAGATCTCCAGCTTGCTTCTCGGCTTTCACGCTCCCTGAAAGCCTAAATCAAGTTTGCTTGTCAGGGAGAAAGAAGCAACACTGATGCTACCAGAGATGGGAAAACTGTTCCCATTTCTGATCAAGCTGCTAGGGACTCTGGTCTCTCCCCTGCCTGAGCAGGCACTGCTCTAATGCCACTGTGCACCAGGAGGACAAACCACTGTCCCAGTCCCGTTGCCACCAGCCCTACTGCCCCAGCCAGGCATTTCCGGACATCTGGGGAGATGCCTGCCCCTCCACCTTCCCACTCCCACCTGGGCTTTTTTTGCCTCTCCCTTACTCACTGTTCCCTTCCCAAGGGCTGTCTCACAGGCAGTTTCTCAGCAAAGGCAAGTTTTAAACACAAACACAGAAAGAAGGTTGAAATGGAGTGTTATTGTACATAGAGTCAGAACAAAAACTCAGAAGTACTCAGGAGCACTGGTTTGCTCCCCATTAACAACAAAACAGGTTCTCAGCACTCTTCTACAGTTGAACAGCTGCATCCACAAATAGCTGACACAAGAGTTTGGACACAGGAAATACAACAGGGAGTCAGCAGACAGTGGTACTTTTTTTCCCTGAAAGCACAAATCAAAAACCAAACTCTGGTTCAACACAGTTACTATTTAGCTTATGGTGGCACCTCGAAGCTCTGTACCCCTGCACTGTGTTGTACACACACACCAGCAGCCCCCACTTCCAGTCTAACTAGCCAGCACTGGGGGAAACCAAGGCAGGGGGAAGTTAAATGCTTTCCTCAACACCACCTAGTCAGTGAGCAGTCTGCTGGAAGCAGATGCCATCTGTCCAGCTGGACCCAGAGAGCTGAGCACCCACCTGAACTGTGTGCTGCTCTATATATCATTAACAGAAGCCTGCAACTTTTTCTTGACATAAGTCTGACATAAGCTCTCACCGCTCTCCCTTTAGCAAGAGGTGGCTAAAGGCTTCTGCACAAACTCCTGTAGAAAAGGGGAGCTTGCTGTGAGTACTGCACACACAGAGCAAATTAAGTTTTTTGATGGCCTTGTTTGTTGTACTAAAGCAGTATTTCTAGTCTTAGTCCAATGGAAACAAACTTTCAGCCCACTTGAATGCATAAGTTTGCCTTTGCCACCATCGTGCTTAATTTAATCTGAAAATTATAGTGAGGCAAAGAACTAGGCTTAGAAAGAAGCTGACCTTTTTATTGGATTTAGTACTCTTTAACAACAGGATGGAGAGAGGGGCTACTTGTTCCTAGGCTGTTCCTGGGCAGCTTCACCTCAGCTGTGAGAATGGACTAAGAGTGGTTAAGGAGAGAATAGGAGTTTGAAGCCCAGCCAGTAAGAGCATGAGAAAGGGCTCAGTAACCCTGGTTTCTGTTTTCCTCACTCTACAAAAAGAAAGGGGGTTCTGGAGATTAAAACAAAAGCCTTGCAATTCAGACTCCTGGGGTCTCCTAACTCTGCTGTGGACTTTAGAGCACATTAGAGGAAAAATACTTCACCTCTCTCTGCCCCAGCTCCTCCCACGTAAACACAGACAGGATGGTGCTAATTCACCATGTGAGCAAGACTGCAAAGCGAAGGCTTCGAGGCCCCTGCATGAAAGGTGTAAAGGATGCACACACAAAGTATTTGTCTGGTACAACTGCAAATCATTGTCGCACCACCCCAGCAAAGCATTGGTTCTTAAGCTCTGCTTCTCAGAGCCTACCAGCAGAAACGGCAAATTATTTCCATCAGGAGAAACGAATATTGAGTCATTCACATAATGTCAGGGTTAAAGGCAGGGATGCTAACGCATTGCAGCAAAGGAGAAGTGTAAGCTTATTCTTCCAACATCATACTTAGTGTCTAAGTCTGCAACCCTTTCCCTTATCTACTCTTAAGTACTTAATGCACCTCCTTTTCCAAACAGGTAGCAAGTCTACCATCCCAGAAGTGTCACTCCTGAAAAACAGCCCTGATAAGCAAAGCAAAACTGCTTTGCTCCATTACATTGGATTCTGCCTAGTCTTGAGATGTCCTTAGAGCTCCGTAAAAACACACTTGCTGGCATCAAGCTAATCCTTCCCTGTATTTTCACACAATACATGCACACAAACAGAAGCATTAGAAAGCACACACCACCATGTGTCCATGATCCTGCACACTTCCCTCTTGTGAGGTCTCATCTTCTAAGCACTTTAACCTGCAGACAATCCCAGCAGCAGTATCCCCTTGATCAGCATAGCCCAGCACTGATCAGTTCATATTTCTCCTAGGAAATACACCAAACCAGGTCACCAAACCAGTCTATTGGTGCATATTCTCCACGTCCCTCTGCCCTGTCACAAACCTGACAGCTGGGCAATGTAAGCTTCCCAAACCACTCAAGTCTTGCACAACCCTGGAAAGCAGCTCGACATGCCAGTCTGTGCTGGGTGGCACTGGACATCCTGACCTGACAAGCTTTCTAGAGCCCTCTGCACACAGCTGTTGCTGCAGGCACAGTAAACCAAAGCACAGTGACATTGCAATCAACAGCAGAGCTAGGGTGGTGCTCTCAAGCCTGCTGCTGTAGTCCAACCCACTAGCTGTCCATGACATTCTTCCAGTATTGCTCCCAGGTTCAGAGGTACTCATTCCTCTTCCAGAGCTTGCTGTGACAAGTGCTTTTACATGCGAGCTGATTTACTTGCTGTGTTTCACACATGGGTCAGCTCCTTTTCTCCTCTGCCTTCCACATGACAACCTCTGGGACTAAAAATATGACTCAGCAGGCAAAATACAAGTTAATTCTCAAGTCCAGCTAAGCTACCATTCCTCTTTAGCCTGGTGACAGTTCTCTTTTCCAGGACCACAGCCTACCCTACTTGCATCCTACTGTTCAGGCAGCAAAAGATGCCAGAACAAGACCATGCAAGAGCAGTGGTAGCAGGAAGCAGCTTATCTTTGTCACTAAAGCAGGACAGCAGCTTTGATTTCTGCACTGCTTTCCATCTCCTGGCTATTTGGGCAGTGCGGATTGGCCCCTAACACTGACTTCAGTGCTATCACCGCATCTCCACAAAAGCAAATCTTATGTGCTGTCTGCATTTGGATGTTAGAGATGTTCAGAAACACAGGGCAAGACAAAAGGGTTTGTGGGCAGCCTGCACATCCTTCTCAGACTGCCCAGCTCGACAGAGGTCAGGCATCTTCATTCCAGGCTCTCTATCAGGGCAGCAATGGAACAGATGCTACACAGCCAAAAAGCATCTTCAGCTCCTGACACTGGATTTAATCCATCACCCAGCCAAAAGAGAGAGGCCTGGAAGCAGCCTCATTTAGCACTGGCTGGAAAAAAAAACTCTTTACAAGAAGCTCCCAGACATGTTCAGTAAACACTGAAAATCAAATCATCCCATGCCTGTGGCTGCTCCTCTCCTCCACTGCTGGCTACCCCAGCCCTGGTTAATGTGCTGAAATGCCTGCTTTGTCCAAGTCACTAGAGGCAGACGGCACGACAGCTGCAGTCTTGAGCTCATCACTGGAGCCCTTCAGAACTAAGAACTCCAGCAGAATGTCCAAGAGGCAAAAAACCAGGTGCCTGAAATGGAGAGGAGACAAAAATTAGGCTGGTCAGGGCACAGCAGAACTGGGATATCAGCTCCAGACATGCAAAAGCCAAAGTTTAGGCAAGGAAGAAGTATTCAGACTGCCAGCAGGGGAAAGACAAAAGATCCCAAACCCTGTAAGAAATCCTTCAAGGGTTGGTTCAGGTTTTTTTCCACCACTCAAACCAGTGGGTGTCTGAAGCTGCTGAGCAGCACAGAAAACACAAATCCATGTCCTGGAGTGAGGTGGCATATGCATTTTTCTGCATTTAATTACAAAAACACCGCTTTCCAAATGCACAGCAATGGGTATACAAAAAACTCACTATCTACATACACACACAGCTCCCTAAGCTCTTCTAAAAACAAACTAAATCAAGATTTGGTGCTATTTCCTCTAACAGTCCCCTGACATCCACAAACTAAGCAGGCCCAACAACATAATCAACAAGACTGGCTCACTCTCCAACCAGACCGAGGTCCTAGATGCATACTTTCATAATAAGCAAGCCAGATACCCTTTGTTAGCCTAAGTCTAGGAAAATTAGCCAGATATGTTCTGTGCCAAGAAGCTGGCAGCACGTATCTCACAGCAAAGCCCTGAGCGTAGCTTACAGGCCCCATCCCAACAACTATCAGAGTAAAGAGACTGTAATTGAGGTACCTGTTTATCATAGGCTGACTCAGGGACTCCAGGACCAGGTTCCAGCTCATCCGACATTTACTGGCTCCAAGGATTTCTTGGATCACATCTGTCAACGTCAGAGACAAAGCTTTAGGAACTGCACATTTCCATGGTTCTAAAACCAGGTCAGTCTTCTGCCGGCAGGTACTAAATCAAAGTTTATGATGGTGCTCTGAGCCTGAGGCATCACATGCCCAAAATTATCATGGCAGAAAACAGCCAGGAACAGGACTGAAAGCCAGAAAAGCGTTCCAGCCTGGAAAAAGCCTACGACTGGTAGCACTTTCATCCCCAAGGGACAGTAAGGGCCCCTTACACTGCAGCAAGGAGTTAAAAGTTCAGACTGTACTCGCATGGATTAGGCAGCAGCTGCTTTAATGCCAAAGGTCCCAATGTCAGACTTCGAGGGAAATCCAGTGCAGCTGAGCTCATGACTTTCAGTGGAAAAACCACTCTTTAGAGCAAGAAGCCAAAGGCTTCGCCTTGTAACTCTTCTCAGCAATGGTACCCTTTGTCAGCAGGTGGGAGCACAGTGTGGTGCTGCATTTCCTCAGCCCAACCTCCTTTAGGTGGCTCAGCAGGAACTGCACCAGCAGCACTAAGCACAGTATGTGGCCAGCCTGCATCTGGGCATCACCAAGGAACACATCCTTTCTCTGAGCTGTGCTGCTCCCCAAATGCTTACACAAGCTATCAAGAACTAGGAACTTGTAGTTTTGACTTGCAGGAAACCATCAATCCTCAAAGGTCATGAATGTTTCCCAGTGCCTTGGCACAGGCAGACTCCATCGCTGTGTTTAACCACATTTCCAAATATGCCAATGCACTGGAGAGCTCCCCAGCTCCTTTCAAGTACAGCTGACATCTCCGGGGCACACTTACTAGGCAAGATCCCCATGAGGCTCTGCAGGGCCTGCTCTGCTGCTGCTTTCTTCTGTTCCTCTGTCCTGGCTGGTTTAGGGACTGCTGGTAAAACTCCTTGAGGCCAGATGGATTCCTGCAGCAACTGGAGGTACTGGACCCAGCGCTGGGTGCAGGTCAGGTTAACCACTTGGACTTCCAGCCACCTGTGGGCATAAGGGAGAGAGAGAAAGGTCAGGATAAGTCCGGCTTGGTACCAACTCACAAGCTTTCTGCAGATCAGAGGCTCTTGGGGGAAAGAAATCAGCTTGCTGGGTAAGCTAATGTGCAGTTTCCAAGTCTATACATTCAACATTTTCACAAGTGTAATTCACTGAGTTTCCCTGTGCACCAGAAGTAAGTGTTCCTCATCTGGAACTGGTCCCTAAAGGGAGCACGGCTAAGGGATATGAGTAGCCTCAAACTCTTAAGTTATGGCCATACAGAAGCAAATGAGTGCACCAAGACAGACTTGGGAAAACCAACAAAATTGGTGTTTTAACTCTAAAACAACCCCAGTGACTGACCGGAAGGACAGGAGCATAGTCAGGCACCAGTGCTCCCCTTATCAGTCCCCTCTGCTACCTAAGGAGTCCAGGGTGTCTCGCGTGGAGACCAAAGCACACACTCCCAGGATGGCAAGGCACTAATATCCTGCTGCTTCACACTCCTCTCATCCCCCTGCTTCCCTGCTCTCCAGCCCTGCTCCGCCCACCAGCAGCAGGCAATGAAATCACGGCTGCTCCCATCCAAAACCCGCACTGCACATCTATGAAAAGGAAAGTTAGGTGCCTGCCAATAAAACTGCTGGTCAGCCCTTGGTGGGCCAAGACCGTGTCCTTTATATGGTAACAACCCGCAAATCCCGAGGCTGTGGAAACATCACTCCACAGGAGGGCTCGGAGGCGTTTGCAGCCTGCACAGGGGAGATGTGTCCACACCGCTCAAGTGCTGGCCAGGGAAAGTTTTTAAGTGAACCCTCTTTCCTAGATGTGAAATCACTTCCCTGTGTAATAGCAAAAGGCACAACTGTCAGTCCAAGCTTGCCACTGCCTGAAGTCTTTCTCCCCAGAATAAGGAGAGGTCAGCAGACAAACCCCTGAAGCCACTGAGGCCAACAGGAAGATTCCCATCAACTTAGCATGACCAGGACTCAGCAGCATAGCACCAACAGCAATGGCTCGCTGCCACCATCCTCATCAGCGGGAGGCTCCAGAGAAAAGAGGGGAGTGTCAGGATGGGGTTGGGGTAGGGAGAAGGCTTGCAATTTCACCAGTACTTCAAGAGTCCCAGAGGACAGGAGTCCACAAGCAAGGCCAGGAGACCCGTTCCTCTTGGCAGCTGGCGTTCATGCTTGCAATTCCGTCACCACTACGCCCCGGCAGCTCATAGTACATCCAAGAGTATGGGCCTTGCCAAGGCAAACTTTATTTAACCTGCGCTCTGCCAGACTGTCTGCATTCTTCTCAGGCGAGGCATTTGGGCCAAGGGTGTCTTTCCCCACACAAGCAGGACAACACAAGCCAAGAGTCGGGAATAGCAACACCTAAAGGTAACCAGGGGCAAAGAAATGGCAGGTAGCCATCACCGGGGCCAGGGCTGCAACACGATGCTCCCTTCTTCAGCACAAAATGAGGTGCCAGGGCTGCAGATCTTGAAGGATACACACCTAGGAACTGCCAGCTGCAAAAACAAAGAGTATAAAAAACCCCAAAAACTAGCCTTGGTGCAACAGGAAGGCCTGTTACATCTCAGGGCATGGTCTTACTGGAGCACGGGCAATACTCCTAGTGATCCCAGTAGTAGCACTGGAAATGGGGAGACACAGCCTTTAAGCTCAGCTTTGCCATGGACCAGGAGTACTGAGGTTGCTGCAGGATAGTGTCAGAGACGGAAAGCAGAGCCTCTACCCATCTTAGAGGACAAAGTGTCACAGCACAGTCTTGCCTGGGAAAAGGCTTTATCTGAAATACAATTGCTTAAAAGGGTTTTTATCTCCAGCCATCAGCAGAGTTTAACACCTAGGATCATGTTAAACCCTCCAGCCATCCCCAACCAAATTAAACTGTTAACTATAGCTGCTCCAGGGGCAAGAGCTTTCATTAACATGGTTTTTCATTAACATGTTTTCTTATACAACCTGCTTTCCTAATTGGGGAAACATTTGACAAGCAAGAAGTTCAGAGACTTGGGGACAGAGCTGCAAACAGTACAATCCTGCATCCAGGGAGACCAGATTGAGTGTTGACTTGAAATTAATCTCAGCCATTATCATATACCGTCCTTTAAGAGGTTGCAGAAAGCAAGCAACAAGCTTGCTTTCTCTTAGGAATGTTCCTAAAATAGCAAAAAAAAAAAAATCAAGTAAATAATGGGCAGAGTGAAAGCTGAACTTCGAGAAGATAACACACATTTCCAGACAGCTCAAGAGCAGACCGAGAACTGACGAATGCTGGAGGCCCAATACAAACAGCCTACCATTTCTAGCTCATTTATTTCCACGAAGCCACCAGAACTAGGCAACAAGGCCTAGAAGGAATACCTATAAATCTGATCACATGTGCACACATTGTGACTACACAAGTGCTTGCAGGTCTTAGTTCCCACAGTTGCAAAACACCGTTGAAAGATTTTTCAGTTAGCCTGGCAGCTCACTGCCTTCTACTCCAGGAAGTAAAGGGCAGGATCTGAGAACTGTCAAAGACTGGTCCATCCAGCTCAATATCCTCCCCAGGAGAGCAGCTGATGCTCTCAAACACCCTGAAAGAAAACAGAGTAACCTGCCTTTCCTTCCCTGTTCTCAAACTGCACCTGCTAAAGTCATCACCAACATCCACTTTGGGAGACACATGCATTTGCACAACACAGGGTCATGCACAAGCAACAGTTATTAAACGGTGAGGAGCAAACTCCTCAGCTCTCAAAACTGCAACTCAGAGGGTCACGTCAAGCTTTACTGAAGAGTCCTGCCTGAGTAAAACCTAGATTTCTATGGCAAACTGACCTTTCTATCAGGCAGACTTGTTGCACCAGGATCAGAATTAACAGCTCACACTTCTCACACAGGAACTCCAAATATGTGCTGCTCCAAAGCTGACCTTTGCCAGCAGATCATAGATGATATTTCGTACTATTAAAGGACTGAACATCTGAGATCCATGTGCCACATCAAAAGCACAAACACGCCTTCTCCCAGGTAGAAATAAATCCAGCAAGAACCACAAATAGATTTTTTGGGTTTTTTTGGATGGCTGATGAGTTACTATTTCTATTCTGCTATTTCATGAAGAAATAGCCTTAATAAGAAAGAAAACAAACCCATCACTGAACCATCTCCTTACACTTCAGCTGAGACCAGAAATAAATGTAAAGCAACCTCCTGGGCTCAGACATTCAAATGCTTTGATAACACCCAACGCAAAGAGACACGTTGCAAATGCTACGAAGTCCTGGACATTAATCTGGAGGTGCATAACTTGCCCATGCTGTAAGGGTCTTCTGTTTGAAATAGCTGCTGATGGAGGAATGAAATGGCTGCTAAAAAAGCACCTAGAAGCAACAAGGGCTGCTAAGATGGCGGAGACAGACCATGAGTCAGGAACAGGCAAAACACAGAGTGTGGACATGGTTTTACCTGGCTCCTGAGAGCTGGGTGCGCTCACTTAAGCGGACTAGCAGAGCATTCACCTGCTGATAGAGACCTCAGCTGACCAAGTAAAGGTTGGATTTGCTTGTCTGGAACAGAAAGATGGGCCAAGAATGGACAAGATAGAGTACTCTCCAAATTTACAAACACTAGTCTGCTTTAGCTTTATAAATGCAAATAGCTCTATAAACACATGAGCTTCACATGCAGCAAGTCCAGCTTAATATCTACTACTTCCCACCCCAGAACAAGGCCTCTGGTTCCCTGAGGTCAGTTAACGCAACATGGCTCACCAGAAGCTCAAAAAAAGGCCCACGAGACCAAGGCAGTGAAAAGGATTTAAGAGTAAAGCAACATCTGGAAACACACAAGGCATTCAAGCATCTGACTTATGAAATCAAGAAAGCCTGGTCCTTAAGTCACCAAACCATCTGTCCCTTTGCAGTACTGGTCCCCCAAATTCCTCCCCAAATTGTGCCTCAAACCACAAGAATATTCTTAACTCAAGGGCTCAGGAAGAGCAACATTTCAATGCTTTACTGTAAAACTTTTCTGAGCAAAGCTTGTAAAACAAAAGAACAGCTGCAGCAGGCACAGTTAGAAGAATGGAAAAAACACAAACCAAGAACTTTCGCCCCCAGGCTTGGCTTTTAGCACCTGCTACTTGAGCCCACATCCACCTTCTCTGCACAGAGGCCAGCAGAAACACGTGCAGCCAACTGTTGGCACATTCCGCTCAAACACCTTCAGAGCAAACCCACGCTTGTCCAAGCTATTGGTAAACCCTTTGCAGAGGAAGGAAACAGGAAAGAAAAAGAGTCCTCCATAAATCAAAGAATACAAAGCATCCTGAGTCCTTTTAAACTTCTGGCCAAAGGCACACACGCAGAAAGTAAACTATCCTTCTCATCTTACTGGAAATGTTCTTCTCCTGCTGCCCCATAAAATATTTACATGTATACAATACATCCTGTACCCCTGCCCGAGCACACGGTAATGAAGTGTTTGACCAGCGAGGCAGCAGCCCTGTGGCCAAGTGCCTTCCCCCTGAACAGAGTGTTTTGCCAGCCTCACACCTCCCAAGCGCAGCTCCGCAGAGGGCAGTTGCACAGAAGGGAAGCAAGAAACAAACCCAGCTGCAAGGTGTTCACGCCAGTAGTGTTTGCATCCAAGGTGCCTCGATTAGACTTACCACACTAGCATCTTGCCAGCACAGAGCAGTGGGCTTTTTCTACCTGCTTGACCCAGGCAGTAAAAAGGGAGCTGGCTGAAGCCCTGTAAGGAGTGAGTATGCAGGACATTTTACTGTGGGACAGAAAAAAGGAAAAATAGATCCCCTACTGCCTGTAGGCATGAAACAACACCTTGGTGCTGGGATTTGGGGCACCGCTCTGTGCCACTTTAAGTGCTGCTCCCTCCAAAACACACCCGCCACAAAAAGAAGTCACATATACATGCATGACTCCAACTCCAACATCTTTAACATCTTTTCCTCCCAGGGAACTAACTGAGCTGCTCTGTTTTCTGCTTTTCTCAAGTTCAATCTCCCTGTGACGTCATGGGGCTCAGAAAAGGGGGAGAAAGCTACGTGATTAAAAAAATCGTCCCTCAAACCCCTTGATTTTGAACAAAGCATCCCAGCTTTTGGTAACATCTTCATCAAGCATTTATTGAGCCAATTAAGCTCTCAGCAGTGCCCCAGGGAGAGGCCAGGCTGTCTCAGCCAGGTCCTGCTCAGAACAGATTGCTTTATTAGCCCACTTCAGAATCAAAATACATAAAAACACCATTAACCCTCCACAATCCATGGAAAACAAACCAACAAGGACACATTATTTCCTCTCAATTCTTTTCTTCTTTGTTTCTTCTATTTGAAATAGCAAGTTATTGTTTTGTTTTTTGATCTGGGGAAAAAAGTTGGCACATACCTAATTGCCAAAACAGAGTCAGAAGAAGAGAGGTATGCAGTTAAAATAATGTTACAATTGTTATCAAAGCACAGAGTGCTTACTTCATTCTAGCGGCTGTTTTGGGAAGAATGCTGCTTCTAGAAGAGGGGAAAAAAATTTTGCTTGGGACAGAGATTCAAAGCTGGATCCAAAATTTCCAGGTGCTTGGAGACCACTGAATCAAGGCCTGTTTCCAAGTTGATTTTTGTTTACTTTACATACACACAAAGACACACACACAGTCCCGAAGATCACTTTTGCTGACATACCACAGGGCCCGCAATTTCTGGTGCTCCTTGCAGCTACAATACAAGTAGCCAAATCCAGAGACGAGGAGGAAAAAGCCATAAGGTTGGTTCCCCTATACACAAACTCGATTGCTGTTTTTTCAGCTGGGTAACACATCATGGGAATAACAGAACCTTTGCTGCCATGTGCCTGGGCCTGCCAGTACAGTCCCTTAATGCACGGCTGCAGAGGTC
Organism: Tetrax tetrax; assembly: GCA_009806455.1. Classification (NCBI taxonomy): domain Eukaryota; kingdom Metazoa; phylum Chordata; class Aves; order Otidiformes; family Otididae; genus Tetrax; species Tetrax tetrax. Next base: position 60,948 of record WHYT01017558.1, read on the forward strand.
CTTACTAGATGTGCCCAAATTTACTCCCCCAGGTAACAAGCCAGAATGGATTTATTTACTCCAGTTGCACTGACACTGCAGTACTGGCAGCTCATTTCTGTCAGCAAAACTTGGAGGTGTTGCCCAAGCCCACAGTGGTAAGCTACCTGCCAGCTACGAAGCCAAAGGAGAGTGGGAGCACCCACGCTGGGAGCAGCTTTAGGAGAAACCTTCCCAGCTTCTCCTGGTGCCTGCAGGGCACAAGCCAACCCTCAGCTTTAATGTCTTTGAAAAAGACAATACAGGGAGGAAACGGGGAGCCTCCACAGCAAAAGCCAGCCCACGCACAGCCATGTGCTACCCCAGGATACCCCCTACACCGGGTGACACACGCACAGCCCAGCTTTGTGCTGGCTCCTGGCGCAATCGGGCACCGAGATGAGGTCTGGCTCACCATCTGCACTGTTGGACGTGACCTCTGCAGGCTGTGCAGAACTGCTTGCCCATGGGCAGCGTGTTCCCAGCACGCCTGGGGCTGCAGGTGCTTGGCTGCCCAAGCGGGCAGGTTTACTCCCAAACATTTAAGAGGGTCAGGCAACACTACATGCCAGTGGTACTTCCAAGTCAAAAGGATCAAGGAGGCTGCCAAGGGTCTTTGTTTTTACCAGATTCTGTTGGCACAGAGATCAAGGAAGAGAGACAAAAACCAGAAAGAAAAATACCCAGCAAGCAACTCCCTGAAGCCATGAGCTCCTTGACTCACATCGGCAGTTGAACAAGCGCCCGCAACACCCAGCCTGACGGGCTCCAGCCCAGAGCCCCAAAACCAAGAGAACAGTGAAATCTAGCACCTCAAATCAAAGACAACCCCTTGCTGCTACAGCCTTCCTAGAACCCCTCATCCCCATTTTAGTGTACATACTCAAAACCTGTCCTGTGCACTGCCCAAGTGCCCCTTCTCTCCTCCACTCACACCCCAGGACTCCATGTCCCTCACTGCAGCACCCAGGAGCCAGGCTCCCCACAAGACTACAGTTTAAGACTCAGCTTTGGGTGGATCTGAGCTCTGATGGCCTTACCTTTCCCATACTAGCTCAGCAGTGGCTGAAACCTTGTCAGAACCAGCTTAAGGAGGAAAACCTACAAGGAAAACAAGCCAAAGGGAATCAGAGCTAGAAGAACTTGCAAGAAACTGCTCTTGTAAAAGCCTGACAGTCATCTGTAATCGGTCTCAAAAGCATCCCTGGCTCTCCCTTTACATCTCATGCAGACTGAGCATCACTTCCTCAAATCCATCCTCTTCACCAGGAAATGACAGGACAGGGCACAAAGCCTGGAGAAGCACCAGAGTGAACAGCAAGCCTTTCAGGTAAGGTAGGGATGCTTTCATTTATTTTAACTCATGTTCAGTGGAACACGACACCAGAGCTGCCTGCATAGGCCCACACACTGCCTTATATACACACAGGTGCTTCTGAGCCCCAGCACGGACTCCGCACCCCAGTCCCGCTCAGGTTACGGGGTGCAGACAGCCGAGGTGTGCCGAGACACCTTCCGTCCGCTCAACAGGTTGCATTGCCACGGCTTTCTGTTGTGACACATGGGAATAAGTGAGGGAAAGCATACAGACCTGGATCTCCATCCCTGGGATCCTGGCACTGTGCTGGTGCTCCTGTGCAGATGAGGAAGCAGGTATGGGGCTGGGAGAATCCTAGCAGCAGCTGAAGGGTGCAGCGAGCTGGGACATGGTGGCTGTCGCCCCAGCTCATGGTGGCACTGATGGACCCCTGACCTAGTGACCATCATGCTGTTGGGGACAGACAGAGGGCAGGGTGCGGGGTCACAGCCATGGTGTGGTTTGTGTGCTTGCTGTGTATATTTTTAACATCGCTTTGACTCACAAGGCTCTAAAAAGTACATGGATTCTCCAAATGCTTTTTAGCTCTTCAACCAAACACCCCCAGTTCCTAGAATAGCCCCGTCTTCTATTCCTGTTTGCAAACAGGTCGCTGTGGCAGCCTCCCCAGGAAAGAAAGGAGGTCTGCGCTTCCAGCCCGTTGGAGGGAAGTGAGAGCCAGACAAAGGAGAGGTGCAGAGCTGGAGTGGGGCAGCAAGTTTGTGCTGGGTCCGTGCCTGTAAACGGAGAGGCTGCTGGAAGCAATCCTTGGCCTCGGGGTGGCTCCTGCACTCAGCAAGCCTCCCGGCCCCTCCACCTTTCCTCCCCCCACCTCTCCTTTCGGCTCCAAAAAGGGATCACTCCCTGTTACATAATGAGGACTACACAGACACAGGCTTGCACACACGGACCCTTTTTTACTTAACAATACCTTTTTTGGTCATACAGCCTTCCTCTCTCTGGCTGCTGTTAGACTGACAGCCAGGGGAGACAGATAGAGCCTGGCTCCAGCTATTCCAGCTACAGAGGAGAGGGGAAAGGAGTGCAGCAGTATGCTCAGTGCACAAAATAACAAACAAAAAAGTTTTTCTGTCAATTCTTCCACTCTGGGATGAAGCACACTTGGTGTAGCATGGTAGCAATGCCCACAAAGGCACCTGAGAGAAGGCTGCAGATGCAGCACACAACTCACCAAATAAAGGCTGGCAGAGGAGTATCCAGCAGGAACCCAGTCCCTAACCCACAAAACCCACAGTGCCAGCCAGAATGCCAATGCCAGGGCTGTGCCAGCTCTGGCCAAACAGCAATCAAGTTGCAAATAAATGGAAGAGAAGTGCCACCAAATTCATGCTGTATCCCCAGATAGGCACCTGGCAGCAGGTCTGAGCTAGACACTTCTTGACCTGCTCAGGACAGCAGTGGCCACCTGAGCCAACCATGAGTACAAGTCTCAGCCATCTGTGTGGCTCTGGAGCAGGGTATGATGGCAAGCCAGCACAGAGCACCCCCTGTTCCAAGTTTTCCTCCACTGTTGAGGTATCTACAGGTCTTGTCTTAAGTGTCCATCTCAGGCACTCTGTGAACTCTGCTCTCACACCAGATCAGGCAAATACTGACTGCTCTCAACACAATTCTTGTGCCCACTGGAGTATCCTGCTGAGCCCCAGCCCTCCATACAGGCTTCCAGGATCACTAAAAACCTGCCACCCTTTGTTAGAGATAGGAGAACATCCACCCTAACACTCCCACCTTTCAGGAGACCTAAGCGCTGTCCCAGGCATGACCTTTGGGTAGGGATGGTGACTACAGCAGCAGAAACAGGGGAGGAAAAAATATTCCCTGCAGCAATCCATGAGCAACACCATCCTCCTGGCAATGGGTCAGTTCATGCTGTCTAACTCCTTCCCCTGTTCCCTTCACATCAGATCTGTACACTCCCGACTGTTCCTGAACAAAAGCAGAGCCACAGCTTCAACACATGGATATGCACAGTCCCAGGGACACAGGGTTAGTTCAAAGTTGTATTTGCACCCTGTCCTGATCGCAACACCCAGGAGTCACTGGACTTCCCAACATCACTTCCAGCCAAAAGTCTGCCTGCTGCACATGTGGGTTCACACAGACTCCTTGAAGTGGAGCAGCTACAAACACATTCACCATCACACTGCTCCAGTAGTACAACTGGCAGAGCTCCTCTACCTTCCAGAGCGAGGCATGTGCTGTGCGTACGACAGCTTCCTCTAGTGGAAAATACCAATGCCACACATCAGTGCTGCAGGGTCCCTGGGTGACTGGGACACAGCTTATTAGGAAGTGATGACGTGCATGTTCAAGCTCTCATACCTCTGTGCTTACACACAAGGATTAGGTTCCAGCTCATTCCTCAAGAAACCAGAGCCCATTTTGGAGAAATGGAAGCAACACCCACCTCCTCCCACCCAAGGAAACAGACTCAGGAGTAATGGTCAGCAGTCCCTGACCTCAAAGCACTTTGGCAACCTCTGCTGAGGGCAGCTGAAATTACCAGCTCGGTTATAGTGTGCTGCCCTGCACATTCTGACAGGTTTGAATGCCTGCAAGAGAAGAAAGGGCACAGGAGTGGGTAAAGCACTGCTCCGAGATTTCCCCTAGCCAAAGTCCTTCCAGGAAGGCCTTCCTTTCACTCTAAAGGACCATATCCTCAACTAGGTGATAGTCACAGACCTAACACAAGAAAACATAAATGCTCTGTGTGTGTCTTGGCCTAGTGCCTTACCACACAGAGGCACTGGCCCCAGAAAAGCTTGGCAAGTACATACCAGCTGGAAAGGAAGTCTTTCCCTACTACATCTGCAGGTCACTGCCCGAGGCACAGGCAGTGGCCCACCGCAGATCAGCGAGGGATGCAGCAGTCAGAGCAAAGGCCCTGGGAAGCCGCACTCTGAGCTGTTACTTGACAAGTCACTATTCCCTGAGCCTGTTTATTCTCCTCTTGTAGAAAGAACAAGCTGAGCCCCTGTGCAGCAAGAGACCAGGAGGCCAGCAGAGGCCAGTCCCTCCCTGGAGGGCCAAGGAGCTGAGCACTCTTGCCCTTTGATGAGGCAAGAAGCCTCCCAATCCTAAAGCTGGATCCTTCCTTTCCCATTGTAAAAGGACAGAAGGCTGCCTGCTAGAGTTACACAGGAAAAACAGCTCCTAGTGCAAGTCTCCAAGATGTTTACCTTACACATATGCAACATCTTCACAGAACATTGTTGTTTGATGTGACAGAAAGCATCTACCTGCATTCAGGCAAGAGCTCCATCTTAGACTAACTCCAAAGGCAAGGCCATCGCACAGAGCTGCGAGGTGGGTTGCTGAGGCCTTACCTTTGAATGAGGGTCCCAAAGAGCAGGTGGAAGATCTTCTGGATGTTCTCTGTGCACAGCCAGCTCCAGTGATCCATCAGCAGCAAACGAAGCACATCCAGGGCCAGGTCAGCCAAAGCTGTCTCAGAGCCTGCCAAGAGGAACAGAAGGGTCAGGTGAAGAAGCCAACTCAGCACCTAAGCAAACCTGGTGGAAACCATCATCTGAGACTCACTCTCCCCCCCCCCCAGCCAGCTTGATGCTCTTCTCCCCAGCCTAATACCTTGTGCCATATGCAGATGACGTGCTGCAGCACAGCCAGCATGGGGAGCCTACCCTCCCAGACTCCTGCTGCAATCTTTCATTTCCACTTTCATCCAAGTGGCCCCAACCTTACTACCAAGGGGCGCACCAGACCAGAATGTAGCTGCTCCGAGTGCCTGGTTCCTTCTCAGCTAAGCCAATGGATTATTAAACCCCAGTCCATGCGTGTGGATGGCGGCATACCCAAATCAGGTGAGAAAAGGTAGTGACTGCATCCAGGAGAAAGGTATATTGCTGAGGATTATTTTCTAGTCTTCACCAACACTTCCCTCTTTCAAGGTGCCATTTTCCAGGCACAAGACTCCGGTCAGTGTCTGCAGACTGCCACCGTGTGGCAGGTCCAAGTCCCAACAGGAAGATAGATAAGCCACATCCAGATAAACCAGTTAAAAACCCACACACCCCTTGACACAGACCTGGGACAGGAAAACCTCTCTGACTCTCAGAAGGATGTCAAAGCCTACAGCATAAACACATTCGACTTGCTAGAGAATTCCTTTTATGATGTTAGGCCCCAAAGCATCATAGGTGTTATGCAGAACGAGTTTATTAATGTACCACAAACCTGCCTGAGACAGCCACTCCCAGGCCAGCACCCCAACCTGAGGCCACTGCAGAGCTCTGTTGCCAGTGAGCTCCCACACAGCAGCTTCCCTTGCTCTGCTATGCCCTGATGCCTGATCTTTCAGCCACTCTCTGCCTACAGAGTGGCAACCAAACTGTTCACACACAATTAACTGCTGGAGACAAAGAGGAGAGGGATTGCGGACCCCAGTGCATCTCCTTTCCTCCTCTTCCTCTCCCTGCTGCAGATGAGCTGGACTAATTAACTCCAGGCCCTTTCACTTGGAAGAGACAGGGCATGCAAGTCCATTTGGCATCTCTTGTTCTGGGCTGCACATAAGTTACTCCTCACTTGCTTTGCCCTTTGAGGCGTGACTTCCCTCTGCAAAAACTGGAGCAGGCCAATTCATTTCACCATAACCCCGTACACAGAGCACAGCCAGCAAACTGTTTATTCCCACAGCATCCAAGTCCACCTCCTCGGGGAGCTGCTGGCCAACCTCTTCCAAGAACTCACCCAGTGAGCAGATAGGGACACTGGTTGCCTTTTTAAGTCAGCCACTCCCCAGACTTTCATCCCCCTTACCCTGCCAGACGGGCCTGTCATGTCTCAGCTCTGAAGCATCACAGACCTACAGGCATTTGACATCATTTACATTAAATTGCTTTAAGAGTTCAGCTAACTTAGTCTGCCTATATCTCTGCAGAACACCAGCTTCCAATTCCAGTCCTGCTCCCCAGCAGCCCCAGAACAGCCACAGGCATGAGTTCAAAGGCTGTAGGAAAAGCTGGTATCACAGGCTAGGTTTCAGAACACCAGGCCCATCGTGTCACAAGCACATGCTTTCAGGCAGAGCTTGCCAAACTTGAACCACTGGAGCGAAATTTTTGGAAAGTTCCAGCTGATACAGCCCAGCTATTCCAAGAAAAATATTAGAGAACATATTTTTCACATGTGTCCATGATAATTCCATAACCTGAGTGGCTGCAGCACCCTTGCGCTTTGGAGGAGGGATCTATAATAGAAAGGGAACATCATCCCTTGGACTGGTATTACATATTTGCTATTCCCACCAAATCTATCCAAATTTAACTGAATCTCAGAAGGTCCTTTTATAGCACAAGGACATATCAAGGCTAACTTCAGACTACCAAGAAACCACAATTTGGCCTTTTAGGGGCTTGATTTTATAACTTCAGCAGTTTAAGCAGCACGTCCTTCAGAAATTTATTTCTGCAGTAACTGTACTGAATACTCTAAGGTGACGATCCACAGTGACACACCTGAGCCAAGACCCAATTTACTTCCAATAGCAATAAAGATTGGAGCAATCACTTAACAGGACTGGAAAAACTCAGTTTGCCTTCCCTTTAAACCATGGTGCAACATGTAGAAGATAAGGTCCTCACACTGAAGAGCTGTTGCAGCACAGAAGGACGTACGTTGAATCACTAAGAGAGGCTGAACTCACCAGAGTCTCTGTCCAGATATGTCCCCTGCTCCAATGTGTCCAGCCTGTCCATATTCTCCTGCATGGAGCTTTCCTTAGCTTCTCTGTCTCCCTCACCTCCAGGAGCTTTGCTAGGCATTGCCTCCAGCAGCTTTTCCTGCTTCCGGATGAAGGACTCCATAGCAGCCAGTGACATGGTGCCAGAGACCTACAAAAGCACCAGTGTTAGTACCACAGCGGAGGGCTGCACACAGCCGGAGTTGAACTGACCTACAAGGTCTCCAGCGCCCAGCTAGTCTCCCACCATCTGGTTTGCACCTTGCTCTACCCAACAGCACAACTAGGGCTGGTTATTGCCTCTCTGCAAAGACCTGGCATGCAGGAACAAGGCTGCAGTAGCCACAACCTCCAGGCATCTGGATGATTCCAAGCCAGCACCCAGACAAGGCAATGATTAGGATCATGAAGTGATCTTACAAGAAGGATCTGAACTTACAGTGCTGCCCTCTCTGATTGAGTACACGATCCTGTCATGCGCTTCACTCACACTCAGCACCGGAGCAATCTTACTGGATGAGAATCTCAGCCTGGACCTGAAGAGGAGAGACACAGCCCAGTCAGGGTTTTCTCCCCAGGCTGTATGCAACAAGTTCCCCAGTCTCAGCCAAGAACCCAGATCAACTGTCTTTGTCCAGTGCCACATCCAAGCTAAGAAGCCTGATTAGACCAGAAGCGGTTCAAAGAAAAAGCATCTGTCCCTAGGACAACTGAGAGGTGGTAGTAAAACCATGCAACAAAAGCGTTAAAGAGCTTTTCCTCAACTACACACCACATACATACACCTTCTCTAGCAGGTATGGTAGATACAAGCTTAGGCATTTCTGTTTAGCAAGGTGCAAGCATTGCAGCATACCCAGGAAAGTGTTCAGAACAGCCTCGAGATGAAATGTGCTCAGTAAGATTGTGAAATCTGATTATAAACACACACACAGAAAGGAGGATGTGAAAGGGCATTTGGGACTGTGGAATGAATTGTAAAATAGCCTGTTTATCATTAAGGAATGTCATTTTCAGCCAAGATGCTTCAAAACTTGTACTTTTTTGGTTTGTCTTTTTGTCCAAAGCAGCTTTTTCCAGCTAAACATCTCTTTACAGGGGAAAAAAAGACACACTCATGCAAAAACCTTCCCTTCTGTAAGGCAAGGATCACTGATGAGCACATCAGGGCTCCTCACTGCCAGCAACACCAAATAAACACTTGGTGAGCAATGTACACTCAATGACCCTGAACACTATTCCTACAGAAATATGCAAACATTTGCTGGGCAAGGTGACATGTCACTGTGTTAAACACATTAGAGAGCAAACCTTCAGAGAGACAAGTTACAGCTGTGTTTTGCAGGAACTCACAAAATACATAGGTTATGCACATGTCTATGAGTAAAAAACAATTCTCCAGTAGCATCAATATCTTTGCTGGCAAATGCCACCACCTCACAGCTCCCTCAGGAAGAAATCCACCTTTGTGAGCACCTGAGCATTCCTGGAAAATCCTTTATCCAAACAGGAACTCAGATACCCTTGCTTAGCATGTGAGAGAGAAAGCAATTCAGCTAGAGAGTGATAGCAATGTATTGTTCACAACACATAAGGCACCAAGTCAGCATATATATATATGAAGTCTTGTTCCATATAAAGCACAGGTGAAGCTGAAGAAGAGTTTACCTGTTAGTCTTCTTCCCGTCCGTCTGAGATTTCCCATCCACTTCAGACTCGCTAAGATCCTCCGTGGGGCTCTGGGGCTCTGACCTGGGGAATGCTGTCTTCAAGGTGTCTACAATGGCATTGACAACAATCTGCAAAAGCCAGCAGCACCATCAATTATTGACTATATTGCTATTCCTTCAATACAAATTAAGAGTTTTCAGACTTGCACGCTATTTTCTATTAAAAAAAAAAATCTCAATTTCTTTTATACAGGCTCTGACCCTTCCTAGCTTTATGGCTTCCTGGGCAAGGTGAACCCAGCTACATAGAGTATTAGAAGTGGCTGCAGCAGCCACTGATGGCTAAGAGGCACGTCTAGGTGCGGCTGTAAGCGGTTCAGATAACTAGTTTCCTCACTCATCTACCTTGTCTATCCTGGAGACAACGAAGGGCTTCTTGACAAACGCGATCCTAGCGTCAGTGTTCAGGGCGAGGAACTCCTGCACCTCCTCACTGTTGGCAATCTCCGGGACTGCACACAGTTGCTGCAAGGAAAGATGTTGCTTTAGGTCTTTTTTAATCAACTTCCCAGCTTGATCACAGAAAGTGCAGGTGGAAGAGATGTCATGTGCTCCACTGCCTGTCAGTACAGAGCTGTCCCAAGCACTGCTTTCCAGCTCACAGCTGCACACAAGCATCTCACCTTCAAGAAAGACTCCAGCAGACTTTTTCTGGCTTCCACTTTATCGCTGTCCATGTTTCCAAATGGGAGATCAGGGAACAGTTTCTTTGGGCCTTTGATATCTACAAAGGAAACAAACCTATTAACAAGATCAAGAAAACTGCAACAGTCTTAATCTTAATGCTCTCGTGCTTTGGACCACACACTGACCAGCATTAGCCCAAGATAATACACCCCTTAAACCAGGATGGCTGAATCAGACCTCAAATCCATACAGAACTTGTGTTCTGCTGATACCATACCATCTGTGCCTTTAATGTCAAAGCAGCAAGAACACTAGTTCAGCACAAGGACTCTAGACCACTCAAAGAGCACAAAAATGCTCAAGAAAACAGTTTTCCACAGTCCAGATCTCTCAAAACCAGAGGATTATGTAGGAATATGCTAATTCAATCAAGTTTTATACAAAAATAGCATTAGAAGAAACATTGTTTTCTTTTTTAAGAGAAAAACTTCCATTCAACACACACTACTATACTTTCTTATATGCAAACAGAACACTTGTAGATACCAGTGTTTCTATTCATTGCTAAGGTGAAAAACTACAAAAGCAAGTGTTGTGATCTGAACAGCAACAAGGATGTTTTTAAACACAGGCATTTGCCACCAAAACAAATAAGTTTCTCCTCTAGCCAGCTCTGCACAAAACAGTGACAGGGGCACCACAAACAGCTCAGCATCCAGAGCTGCACAGGCAGGGCAGGATACTCTCAGAGCACTGACTGGGATGAGAGGGAGAAGGATTTTCTCAGGAAGCTGATAAGGCACTCACTTTTCAGGAACTTGCGCAACTCTGGTTTCTCCTCCAGTCTGGTCTGGAGGTTGAGGAACTCCCGGTAACGGCGGTTCACGGTGTGGTAAGCCATTTGCTGAAGGCTGCCTGCGCTCTCACCCTCCAGGGCTGTCTCATACTGAGAAGGGAGGCAACAGTCAATACCTCTTACAGACCAGAACACAATCCTGATGTCCTGTGGCCCTTGCTGGTCCCCAAAACCCCAAACCTCACAGACCTTCTATCCAGAAATTCCTCAGATTGACCCTTCCTAAGGAACAGGGGCTGCACAGCACATGAATCCCTCACAACAAAGGGAAGGGTGAAACCAGAATACAAAAGACTCAATCAGCCCCACACGACCCTTAACCATGAGTGGGAACCCCTATCCCACACCTGAATGGCCACTGGAAAAGTCACCATCTCCAATATTCCCCCACTGACAGATAAAATTTGTTGTTGAGCCACACACAGAGCAAGTCCCCATCTCCAAACACCAGCCCACGCTCCCCTGCCCGGGCAGAGATCTTGGAAAAAGGGGGACTGCTGGGGGAAGCCTTTGCCTTTACCTTGACAGTGTAGAGGGTGTAGGGGTGGAAGCCCGTCCCGCTGTGCTCTCGGGCAGTGATGGTCCCAGTTATCCGCAGGTTCTGGATGACAACCGGCCCGTCGGGGCTGCTGAGGGGCTCAAAGCTGAAGGTGCTGATGGAAGCTGTTGGGGAGGATGAGAGCAGAGGCAGGGTCTGCCCAGGGTCTGGGGGGCTTTGTGGTGGGCCCTCTGCTGCCCCCAGGTCTTTCCCCAAGCTGGAGGGCCTCTGTGAAGAGGACTTTTTGAGGACAGCCAAGCTTTCTTCTTCCTTCTCAACTGCTGGGTCAATCTGGATGTCAGGGCAGGAGCTCAGCGCAAAAGCAGAAGTGGGAAGCAGGCCAGCATCTGAACTGGTGGCCAGGCCCTCATCCAGGTCCCCCACACCATCCTCCAAAGCAGCCGATCCCTCCAGCACCATGGAAGTGTCCTGGAGGGGTTCATAGAGGAATTCCCCTGCAGGGGACGGGGCCAGCAAGTCCATGTCCTGGCTTGCATCCAGTGCGGGGGACTCCAGCTCCAAACCCTCGCAGGGGAAGAGGGAGCCCAGGGCTTGCGGGCGGAGGAAGGGCTCCTCTGGGCGGCACAGCCCGCTCACTGGGTCCTCTCCCTCCTCACCAGCAGCCCCTGCCTCTCGCCTGGGAACCTCTGTGGTCCTTGGGGATGGGGGCAGCCCAGCAGGGGTTGCATCCGTCTGCACCGTGAAGGGCAAGAATTCAGGCACTGGCGGTGCCGAGGGTGGCTCCTCTCCCCGGGACTTTTTGGAGAAAGCCCCAATGAGCAGCAGGTTGATCCAGTCAGGATCAGACATCTTCCTGATGGCTGGTAGCAGCACATTGCAGGCAACCAGCTCCACCACCACAAAGCGTCCTGTCCGTGTCTCCAGGTGGGGCTGGGGCACCAGTACCCGCAGCAGCGTCTCCACAGCAGCCCGGGCATAGCCCACCTCAGCTGCCGGGCTGCGGAGGGCAGGGTGCAGCCCTGCCAGCTGGCTGTACTCCTGCCACAGGGTCCGGCTACCCTCCAGGTCACCCTTCAGGGCCTCATGGGCCTGCAAGTAACTCTGCAAGTGATGGCCGCAAAGGAGGAGGAGGCGGCGGGCCAGGACTTGACGGTCCACTCGCCCCATCCGCCGCCTCAGCTCGGCAGCCAGGCCCATCATGGCCTTTTCCACCTCAATCTCAAAGGCTGGCTCGCTGCTGACAGTGCGGTACCAGGAGGCAACAAAGTCCCGCACCACTTTGTGGACAGTGCCAGCAATCTCCTTTTCCAGCTGCCCCTCAGCCACCGGGCAGCGAGGCAGGGGCCGCAGGGAGCTGACAAAGTGCTCCAGCCGCAGCTGCCAGCCAGGAGGGCTGATGGCCCGGGGGCCCAGCCAGCCACCCAGCACTGCCAGCACCCCACAGAGCAGCCCCAACACCTGCAGGTCGAGTAGCAGCTGCAAGGCCAGCAGCCAGCCCAGCACAGCCACCAGCACCAGCAGCACCCGATGGACCCCGCATGGCCCCTGGCCTGGCATGGCTGGGGGAGTGACCCGGGGGCTCTGCTGGCTGCCTCAGGACAACAAGGCTCCTCACCAGGGCTTGTTAGGGCTCAACCGACCCCTGTCCTGACTGAGCACCAGGGCCCAACCAACGGGACTCCTCTGCAAGAAACTGGGGCTCACCCAGCAGACTGGGCTCCTCTACAGAGAGCCAGGGCTCAACTAGCCCGGCCCGCAGCTCATCAGAGCCCCACTGACCGGAGTCCTTGACCAGGCGCCGGGACCCCACCGACCGGACTCCTTACCAGGGTGGCTCTACAAACACGGGGACTCACGCTGCTGCGAGAAAAGGACCCACGAACAACCGGCAACGACAGAAACAGGCCCGCTCTGCCAGATTCACCGCCCGGGGCTTATAAACCCGGCAGCGGTCGCCATTATCGACGTCACTTCCGGTAGCAGCCCCCCCCCACCCCCGCTGCCTAGAGCGGCCTAACCTTGCCCGCCTCCGCTCCTGTGTCCCTAGCGCCGCCTTGCGGGCGGGAGGACTCGCTCAGGCGTTAAAAAAAAAAAA